>JAMPIV010003496.1:980000-1365768 GCA_024509875.1 Oreohelix idahoensis
CATGTAAAAATCGGTATTATTCAACATAATCCCCATCAACTTGTACGGCTTTATGCCAGCGCGAAACAAGTGCATGTATTCCTAGCCCGTACCAGATTTTGTCTTCATCATGTAGCCATTTCTTCGCTGCATGAATCACCCCTTCATCATCTTCAAACCTTGTCCCACGGAGTGCATCTTTAAGTGGACCAAATAGATGAAAATCAGAGGGTGCCAAATCGGGACTATAGGGTGGATGGGGTAGTACAGTCCAACCCAATTTGGTGATTGCTTCCCGTGTTGCCAGACTTGTGTGAGGGCGCGCATTGTCGTGAAGGAGAAGCAGGTATGCTGGATTCTTGTGCGGCCGAACTCTGTGAAAACGTTGATTGAGTTTTTTCAATGTTTTAATGTAAGCTTGCGAATTGATTGTCTCTCCTCTTGGCATAATAATAATAATAGTTGCCCATCGCAAGCGAAGATGGCGACAGCTTCAGACTTGAATTGTGAGACCTCTGTGCCATGATCTCATGTGGCTAATTAGTCCTATTTTGGCCCTACAGGCCATGCCACATACGGGGCACACATGGTTAGAGTCGATAGTAGTGTTGCTGCGCATTCTGACTTTTCTTGCAGCACGCTTGCCTTCTGCCTTATCAGCTAAATTATGTTCTGCAATGCGAGCGCCTTGAGTAACGTTTGTCCGCCAGGCAGAGCGATCATGTGCGATAGTCTCCCAATAGGAGACATCAATTTTGAAGCTGCTCAACGATGCTTTCAGTGTGTCTTTGAAGCGTTTCTTTTGTCCCCCTACTGTTCGCTTACCCATAGAGAGTTCGCTGTACATCAACTGCTTTGGGAGGCGTTTTTCGGGCATGCAAACAACATGTCTGGCCCATCTAATTTGGGCCCTCTGCAGCAATGTGTAGATGCTTGAGATATGTGCTCTGTTGAGGACCTCAGAATTAGGTACTCTATCATGCCACTTGATCCTGAGTATCCTGCGAAGACAGCTCATTGGAAATGATTAAGCTTCTTGGCGTGTCTGCTATACACTGTCCATGTTTCACAGGCATACAGAAGGGTAGTGAGCACTATTGCATGATATACTTTTATCTTGGTGGCGGCACTAATTCCTTGTCGATCCCAGACATTTACTCTTAGTCTTCCAAAAGCTGCACTTGCCTTTGCAATTCTGTTGTTGACCTCGGCGTCGATATTCGCATCTTTGGTAAGGGTACTGCCTAGATAAGTGAAGCTGTCCACCACTTGGAGACGTTGGCTCTTTACTGTGATATTTGGTTCACAGTAAGGTTTCCCAGGAGCAGGTTGCAACATTACTTCAGATTTCTTCGTATTGATGGTAAGACCAAAGTCATCACACGCTACAGAAAGCCTCCTCATATTGTTCTGCGTGTCTAGTTCTGTGCAGGTGTTGAGGGCACAGTCGTCCGCAAAGACAAGGTCAGAGATCATTGTTTCATTCACCTTTGTAAAGGACTGTAATCGTCTCAAATTAAACAGCTTCCCATCTGTCCTGTATCTGATGTGTACGCCGTCACTGCTGCCATGCGTAACGTTAGACAATATGGCAGCAAATATCATACTGAATAGCCTCCTGGCATAACGTCCACAAGAATAACACCTTCAATGTCCTAAAAGACAGTGATCATGACCTTTCCAGCTGAAGGAATTGTCTTGAATTTCTTTCTTCTTGGTGATTGCGGATGATGCCACTCCATTGACTGTCTTTTTGTCTCAGGTTCAAAATGATGTGCCCAGGTTTCGTCACCTGTAACGATCTTAGCCAAAAAGTTCTCTGCATCAGCATTGGAACGCTCCAACAATTCAGAAGAAATTGCTTTCCTTTGCAATCGGTGGTCATTTGTGAGACTTCGAGGAACCCATCTTGTGCAAACCTTAGAAAATCCGAGAGTTTTTATAACTGCATTTGCACTACCAATGCTGACTGACAGCTGTAAGGCAAATGGTTGAGTAGTGATTCGCCTATCAGTAAGAATAATGCCCTCAGCGCATTTCAACATTTCTGCGTTGGTGGCTGTGACAGGACGTCCACAGCGCGGCCGATCAAGAAGCTCCGGATCTCCACTTCCTGATTCTTTGATTCTCTGAACCCAGCGACTGACTGTACTCCTGTCGATTGCAAAACTTCCATACACATCACATAGACGCTTGTGAATATTCACAACAGTTTCCTTCTCTGCAACGAGAACTTCTATCACAATTCGCTGTTTATAACGCAAGTAGCTAACACGCTCCATTTCAACGGTTTAGGGCAGCCGTAATATTTGGCCGGTTGCAGTGCAATTTCGTGCACACAATTGGCACATGCCATATTTGAAGTGTGCAAAATTTCATGCTTCTATCTTAATTATTAGCTGAGAAAAACGATGTGGTGCATTACTTTCTGAACGCCCCTCGTATATATATATATATATATATATATATATATATATATATATATATATGTATATATATAGATGTATATATATATGTATATATATATATATATATATATATATGTATATATATATATATATATATATATACTGTGGCGTTAAAAGTTTATATTCTTCAGTTGATTGTTTGTGCTCGTTTTCACACTGTGTCTAGGTTTATATATATCATAGGTCCACAAGATTCAGGACAGCCACAATAGTTCATTAACGATACTTTCTATGACTCGAAGATTCCACACAACGATCAATATAACAGCTGGATATTTTAGTAACATTCCATTTATTATTCACGTAGACAATACATCATTACACAGCATGCATAATTAGGTAGATTCAGCAACTCCTATAATCCGTAGGTCCATATAAACATTACCTCATTCCTATTCCTACCTTTAGTTGTATTTAATAAACATTAATATGTTTCAAGACACTTCTATTTTAACATTTCCCATATTTCTACCATTGGGTAGAATACACACACAAGTCGCCCATTCAGGGTCAAAACACGCTCTGTCCATTTTTCTCCACACTGCTCACGTCATGTGCGCAATACACATATCGACAAATTACTATCGTGCAGCGCTCATCAGCACCAAAATCCTATATATTTTCTAGCGTGTGGCGTGCAATAGCCAGCGCCACATTACCCCCCCCCCTCCTCGAACAACTGAAAACTTAGTTTTCAGTCAGGCAATTATAATGTGAAGCGAGATTAAATGATATCTATCTAGATTTTAAAGGAAAAAAAAATAATGTCAGTAATAACAATATGAATAAATAAGTAATTATTGTCCACTTCCGTATTCGAGTTATTACATAACTCTAGAGAGGGTGTCAGCTAGGACATTGTCCTTTCCTGCTATTGGTAAAACGTCAAAATCATACCCTTGCATTTGTAGCGCCCATCGGGTGAGACGTGCATTAGTCGATTTAAAAGTCTGTAAATATGTGAGGGCTTTTTGATCAGTGTATAATTTAAAATGTGTACCCACCAAGAACTTCTGTAGTTTATGTAATGTCCATACCAATGACAAAAGTTCCCTTTCCACAATTGGATATCTGGATTCTGTCTCTGAAAGTTTTCTGGTGAGGTAGAATATCGGGTGGCATTCGCCATTAAAGGTCTGCATTAAACATCCCCCGATTCCTTTCAGAGATGCGTCTGTAACCACGAGAAAAGGTCGTCGTAAGTCTGGTAGTCTTAGTATTGGACTTTTTGAAAATTGTGTTTTGATGTTCTGTAAGGCATGGTCACACTCTTTGTTCCATATTATTTTGTCAGGCATACCTTTTTTTGTCAGAGCAGATAGAACAGAAGTTAAAAGGGAAAGTCGTGGTATAAACCTGTGATAAAAGTTTATGAGTCCCAGCAAACTACGAACTTGTTTCTTAGTAGTTGGTATGGCAAGATCCAGTACCCTTTTTAGTGTAGACTCATCAGGTTGTATTGTATGTCGGCCAATCTTATGACCCAGAAATGAAATCTCAGTAAATCCAATTTCGACTTTGGAAGGTCGAGCTGTGAGGTTATGTACTCTGAGAGTTTGGAGCAACGACTGTATCCCAGCGATATGCTGTTCCCAAGTATCATGAAAAATGCAAATATCGTCCATATACGAAATGAGATCGGTGCGATTACCTAAAACGCGATGCATCATGCGTACAAAGGTCGCTGGAGTATTCCGTAAACCAAAACACATGACATTGTAATGAAACAATCCACGAGAAGTGGCAAAAGCAGTCAAAGGTTTTGATACATCAGCCAGAGGAATCTGCCAGTAACCTTTAGATAGGTCAAACTTGCTGAGGAAAGTGGCGGATGATAGGCGTGGCAACAAATCCTCCAGCAAAGGCATTGGTTCAGAATCGGATATGGTCACCTTGTTAAGGCGACGAAAGTCAATACAAATACGAATTGACTTGTCTTTCTTTCGTACTGCCACCATAGGAAAACAGAAAGATGAATCAGACGGTGAAATAATACCCAGTTTTAACATACCATCTACTTCACTTTCCACCTGATCTCTAACATGTAGAGGAACGGCGTATGGTCGTAATGAAATCGGGGTGTAATCTGACAATTTGATTTCGTGTGTGATAATGTTAGTACGTCCCGGAAGATCAGACAAAACATCCTGAAAGGATACCAACATAGAACGAATTTGATCCCCATGATCCGCAGGTAAATCAGTACAAATTATAACATCATTCCATGTTTCCGAAGACTTAATAGGTGCTACCGGAAACGTGGAAGGTACATCAGCGAAATTGGTTTGCACCTCATCTACCAACGCGATAGATGCATGATGGGTAGGTTGGTTCATGATAGCATCACAAATGAATTGTAACTGAGGAGGACGAGTGATGTATGGTAGGAGCATGTTAACATGGAATGTTTTTTCTTTACCCCGCATATTGATGACGTAGTCCACGTCCGTTCTCTTTGCAACCACTTTAAACGGACCTTGCCATGTTACTAACAAGTGATCTACTTTGAGTGGCAGGAGAACAAAAACATCGTCATTGATTGAGAAAGACGTTAGTCGTCTATCTCTGTTAATGCGAGATCTGGTCTTATATTTTGCCATCTCAGATGCTTCAGTCGCCACCTGACATGCATCCACAAGATGTTGGCGTAAATCTGTAACGTATTGATAAGTGGATTTCTTCTTATTATTATTATTCACATCAGATTCCATCAACAAATCATGTAAGAGAGACATTGGACCTCTTGGGTTCGCACCAAATACCAACTGAAAAGGCGAAAAACCAGTATGATTAGGAACCTCTCTGTACGCAAACAGTACAGCAGGAATAAAACGATCCCATTCTTGAGGAAATGATGTAGTCACCTTCCCCTACAATTGTTTTAATGTCCCATTCCAACGTTCCACGACCCCGTTAGAGCTAGGATGAAATATAGCACTACGAGAGTGACGGATACGAAGTGTGTTGAAAACATCTGACATCATACCTGACACGAACTGAGATCCATGATCAGAAAGGATTTCTTCCGGAAACCCGATGCGTGAAAATATAGACAGCAACGCATCTGTTACCGACACTGTGGTAATATTTTTTAAAGGAATGGCCTCTGGCCATCTCGTACACAGGTCAATACATGTTAATATGTATTGAAAACCTCTGGTAGACCTTACAGACAGTGGTCCTATGATATCAATAGCCAATTTGAAAAAAGGGCGTACAGCAATTTCCGTGACCTGTAAAGGTGCTGATTGATGTGCACCCTTACGTGCAACACTTCGACATTCAGCGCAAGATTTACAATAAGTTGAAATGTCTTTATTTACCCTAGGCCAATAAAAGTGTTTTAGTAATCTATAAGCCGTACGGGAAATTCCCATATGTCCAGCAAATGGTACGTCATGCGCATTTGACAAAACTAGTGCGCGAAATGACGTAGGTACTATAACTTGTTTGAGAATGAAAGAGTAATTATCAAAACATCGTATCATAATATTATCCTGCATTTGAAACCAATGTCTTGAATTTTTTGAATGTTTAATAGTTCGAGTAATAGCTAATGGGAATAAATGTCCCAAAGAAGGATCCATTTGTTGTTTTGCTATAAATATATTTTTGTCAATGTAATGACAAGTTGTAATGTGTTGATTGTGTATAGAAGAATTTAATTCAATTGTCTCTGCAGCTTGTTGTGCTCTGGTTGTGATCGCGTTAGCAAAGGAGGGATGATTTCTCTCCCAATCAATAATATCCTGTTCAGAACACTCTTTAACCCCCTTTATCTTACCGATAAGTAAATCACAACAATGTCGATCGAGAGCACACACTCTTACTTTTCCCGAAAAGAACGGAGTATCTATTACCACATCTGCCAGCGGATAAGATTCAACAGTTCCACCGAAAGTTACGCACTTTATAGAGGTTCCCGTAAAGCAAGAAGAAGGAATTAGTGCCTTCCTTAGGCCAATGGTGGTGCAACCGCTGTCTCGTAAAATAGAAACAGGTGTGTCAAAAACAAAACCTCTATGGATCACGAGTGAGCCAACCCCATCATTTAAAGACAAAACTGGCAGAGCATGTCCACATCTCAGACGTGGAGTAGATCCAGGTTGAAATAGAGTCATACATTCTTTGCAATTACCACTATTTTCCAGATCAAAACTACATGCATTGGCATGAGTATTATTCTCATTATTGGAAATATTATCATTACCAACGTCAAGCTGACAAGCGTGAGCTTGTGATCTTCCTCTACTTTGACTCCTAGAAAAATGTGTTCCTCTCCGATCCACTGGACAGTCAGACCGATAGTAACTCTTTTTGTCCGTGCGAGAAGAATCATCACGAGATGGTGGTGAGACATGATGTTTGTTATTGTAATTACTGTTATTGTAATCATTACGTGAGGGTCCCGAAAAATGATGTTTGTGAGTGTAATTATTATTGGAGTATTGATTATTTCTTTGCCATGACTTTTTATTATTATGGTTAAAGTTGCGTCTCTCTATACCCCGTGAGGGCGAATGATTATGAGGGAAATTATATCTACCTCTATAGGAGTTTTGATAGTCATCCCTATACCGTCGGTCCATGCTGCGAGTGCGTGATCTATCATGAGTGACCGCACAAGCTGGCAAAGTTTCTAGGACCTTCGTCTTACCTAAAGGCAAGTTTGGGTGTGCGACCGAAAATTGTTGAGCTAATTTTTCCATTTCTCCTATATTTGTGGGCTTCCTTTCTTGAAGGAATGAGAAAATTTCAGTATTTACCGAAGATACAATTTTGTCTCTTAAGAAGAGATCATAAAGACCTTCGAAAGATTTAGTAATATTAGACAGTTCAATCCATCTGTTTAGACACATCTTCACTGAAGACACAAAGTCTTCGACATCCTTACCTTCCATAGGACCCATCGATTTAAATTTTAAACGATATCCTTCCTCGTCTAAACAATATTTGCGAAGAAATACTGATTTTATGGATTCATAGTCGTTTCTTTTGTCATCGGCAATGTTAAAAAAAGTTTGTAAACTTTCACCAGTAAGTAACCCGACAAAATGTTCAGGCCATGAGGCCTTAGGTAAATTTAAAGCCGTAACTCTTGATTCAAATATCAAAAGAAAGAATCCTATATCGTCATGCAATGAAGAAAAATTTGGTAATTTTAAATTAATGATCTTCGACGATCCAGTACCAGAAGATTCCCTAGAAAAAGAAGATTGTAAACGCAATTTTTCTAGCTCAAAAGTTTTTTCTCTTTCAAATTTCGCTTGTTCTGCAGCAATTTCTGCTAAACGAATTCTTTCCCTTCTCTCATGTTCCCTCTCTTCTTTCTCTCTTTCTTCTCTTTTTTCTTCTCTCTCTCTTTCTTTCTCTTGTCTTTTTTCTTCTTTTTCTTTCTCTTCTCTTTTTTCTTCTCTTTCTTTCTCTTGTCTTTTTTCTTCTTTTTCTTTCTCTTCTCTTTTTTCTTCTCTTTCTTTCTCTTGTCTTTTTTCTTCTCTTTCTTTCTCTTCTTTGTATTCCGCTATTTCTTTATTTACATAGGCTATAAGATCATCACCCGAGAAATTCAAGTCCTTCCCATTCTGTATAAATCCCGCCTTAACCTTCACAAAGTCAGCCATACTGAAATTAAAGAGTAATGGGCTATAGATTTAAAATTTATATCTCTCCCACTTGTTGCCCAATGACTATACTTAGTCGTAAGGTAATTCAACCCCTTTTCAACACCAACTGTATATACAGTATTTATTCGTTTTGTGTGCTATACTTGTCTCTGAAGTATATGATACTTATCCACTACTCTCAAAGAGTATCTGTAATCATCATATATTAATCAGCAAATAACAATATCATATAATTACAAGCAAGTAATAAATATTACCATTAATACCTATGTAAAAGCATGCCATAACATCACATTAGACAAAAGACTAAAAGACAACGCTGGAAACAAATCAGGAAAAAGACAACAATGTAAAAAGTCATAAAATCCTACAATATAATAAAACAGTTGTTTCCACCGTCAATGAACAGTACAGGACGAGATACAATCACATAGAACTGCTGTACATATTAAAAAGAAAGTCAGAGAAGACCTACAGGTACGAACATAATCCTATAAACTAAATAAGAAATACACGACAGTATGTTACTTAACAGCACAGCTAAACAAATAAGAAAATATTAATCTCAGTCAGAGCGGAAATACGACAGCACTAAATGCTGAATCCCTGAAAGAGATCAATACAATCAAAATCTATAGAACGACGACAACTAAATTCATCCGAGGATATAACTGAGTGTCGTCCACCAGAAAACATTAAACATAAAAGATACACAAAAATAAGATGTGCCTGACAATTTTAGGACCGGAGACCATGACCCTACAAACATATATTCGCTTATATGATTAAAATCCACCACCGCCAATCCTCGTTGTAAACAAAAAGCATCAACCTCGCAAAGTGGCCTTGAATCTATGCAATAAACACGGGTCAAGAAAAGAATGTAAAGTCTGAGTTGCTCAACGCGTATAAGTGTCCTGTTCAAGACGTTCCATGTTCCTGATTACGAAATCCAAGTAGTCAGCAAATCTGTTTGATGACGTACGTAAAAGATTAAATCATCCTTCTTGACCATTGCAGACAACCGAAATGATTTCTCGGACATCAGGGTTGAAAGACTTGTCAGACTTGAAAGACCCAAAAGATTGGTTCTGGATACCGTCATGCTTCTCACGATTCATATTATTGGTATAATAAATGTCCACTGGTAAGTTTATTTTAGGATTTACAAGTCCGTTCAGGTGATCTTGATGTAATGGTTGACTATACCGATTCAACGTGAAATGGCCTCGAGGTGACAATATTCTTCATAGTAACCTGTGACCGCAGTATATTGTGTCGAAATTTCATATCTGTTCGTAGGCAGTCAAATGTCTATTCAGCGACTTTAATAGAATATATGTTGTTTGGTATTAATGTCTTCCCAACAGTCCAAGGTCTTGGCATGACCTCGTACGAAAAATTGCAATTTCTATTGATTCCACAAATACGTGTGCTTAATATCTTGCGTACTTTCCACAGTACAGCATTGTACATATTCCAAACAATTAATTCCTCTCCAACGGAACGAGCCTCCCATATCTGTGGCGTTAAAAGTTTATATTCTTCAGTTGATTGTTTGTGCTCGTTTTCACACTGTGTCTAGGTTTATATATCATAGGTCCACAAGATTCAGGACAGCCACAATAGTTCATTAACGATACTTTCTATGACTCGAAGATTCCACACAACGATCAATATAACAGCTGGATATTTTAGTAACATTCCATTTATTATTCACGTAGACAATAGATCATTACACAGCATGCATAATTAGGTAGATTCAGCAACTCCTATAATCCGTAGGTCCATATAAACATTACCTCATTCCTATTCCTACCTTTAGTTGTATTTAATAAACATTAATATGTTTCAAGACACTTCTATTTTAACATTTCCCATAATTCTACCATTGGGTATAATACACACACAAGTCGCCCATTCAGGGTCAAAACACGCTCTGTCCATTTTTCCTCCACACTGCTGACGTCATGTGCGCAATACACATATCGACAAATTACTATCGTGCAGCGCTCATCAGCACCAAAATCCTATATATTTTCTAGCGTGTGGCGTGCAATAGCCAGCGCCATATATATATACTGGTTTAGTTTGAGAAATAGGGTGTTTTACTCCCAAGGTCTTTTCAAGGTCAAGCAGAGATGGCAGAAGTGTGTCAATTCAGACGGTGGCTATATTGAAAAGGAATAAACACTATACAAAATTTCAGCTCTCTGTGACATGTCCTTCATGGTCAGGCCCAAGACTTATGTATGTATGTATGTATGTATGTATGTATGTATGTATGCATGTATGTATGTATGTATGTATGTATGTATGTATGTATGTATGTATGTATGTATGTATGTATGTATGTATGTATGTATGTATGTATGTATGTATGTATGTATGTATGTATGTATGTATGTATGTATGTATGTATGTATGTATGTATGTATGTATGTATGTATGTATGTATGTATGTATGTATGTATGTATGTATGTATGTATGTATGTATGTATGTATGTATGTATGTATGTGTATGTATGTATGTATGTATGTATGTATGTATGTATGTATGTATGTATGTATGTATGTATGTATGTATGTATGTATGTATGTATGTATGTATGTATGTATGTATGTATGTATGTATGTATGTATGTATGTATGTATGTATGTATAATGTAGGCTAAGATGGCGGCGTGGTAGGCCGCACTTTTGTGTTGTGCATTTCATGTCGTCGTTTTGGAGGCTGCATCTGTGGTAACAGCCCTTATTAAGGCTGTATGAGTTTGTAGTGTGTTTGGCTTTTTCTGGATTATGTTGCTAAGTATTTTAAAGATGAAAACATCAAGTTTGCCTATCATGTGAGTTCGCTGTTTGTGTTGATACAAGCAGCCAAGATGGCGGTTTTGTGATGTGTCGATCGGACAGTGTTTCAAGACATTACAGATTTATTGAGGGCTATTGTTACTGCTCCAGGTACATTTTTGTATGTACCTGCAAGGATACTTGGAGAGGAGATGGGCACCGCCAAGCAAACCTCTTGCCCACTGAAATGCTATGATGGAAAGTCAACTCAGTAATAATTTGCCGGATCGGCCGATGCCCGGATTAACAGCGACCGCGCTCTCATTGCCCCTTGAGAGTGATAAGTCAGCGAATGGGGTACAAACACCTGTTTTGAAACTTCCAAGAGAAAGCTTTGTTGTTGGAACTTGGAATGTACGCACGCTATATGCGTGTGGAAAAGTCAAAGAACTAACGCATGAACTTGTTAGATACTCGTGGGACATCCTGGGCCTAGCAGAAGTCAGATGGACAGGATTAGGTGAATCAATAACGGATGATGGTCACACAATTTGGTTTAGTGGAGATGAGTTTAAACATCAGCATGGAGTAGGTTTTATCGTACATAAAGATAGATTGAACTCTGTCATCAGCTGCACCCCAATAAATAGCAGGCTTATCACCATTCGTATTGCAGCACATCCAAAGAACATCTCCATCATACAGGTATATGCCCCCACTACTGACTATGAGGATGAGGCAATTGATACATTTTATGACAATCTGGATGAAGCAATTAAGAAAATTCCAAAGAAAGATCTTCTCATCGTGTTAGGTGATTGGAATGCTAAAATAGGGCCAGATGCATACGGTCACTGGGCTGGTACAGTGGGGAAATTTGGGACAGGAGAAACCAACGATCGAGGACTAAGGCTACTAGAATTTGCCAGTAACTATAAACTAACCCTTGCAAATACACTATTTCCTCATAAGTTATCAAGAAGAACAACGTGGCATGCCCCAAAAACTGAGATACATGGCCAAATTGATTTTATTCTTGTATCCAAAAGATTCAAGTCCAGTATTAATAAAGCCAAGACTAGGACTTTTCCTGGCGCCGACATTGGTAGTGATCACGACATGGTATTGATGACGCTCAAGCTTAAACTTAAAAAGAACTATAATCAAACAGATGTTCTCAGTTAAGATTCAATTTAGACAAACTGAAAGATCCAGAAATCGCGGGAATCTTTGAGGCAACTGTTGGAGGAAAATTCGCAGCTCTCAACTTTTTGGAGGATGATATCAACTCAATCACAGAGAACATGAAAGACGTGCTCATTGAATCAGCAACAGAAATACTTGGTAAAAGAAAGAAAATAAACAAACCATGGGTTACAGATGACATTCTAAAGTTATGTGATACACGGCGGGAAATGAAAAAGGTTAAGAAAGAGGTTCCTGAAGCAGCATGGCAATACAGTATGGTGAACAAAAATATTAGGAAGAAAATGAAACAGGCCAAAGAAAAATGGGTAGCTGATCAATGTGAGTCCATTAATACGGGGCTAATAAAAGGTAACAGCAAGGCAGCTTTTGACACATTAAGAAAACTATTAAAACCTCAACAGCCCAGGGTAACTGTCATAGAAGATAGCAATGGGGCTCTGCTCAATGAAAAAACAGCTGTAACGAGAAGGTGGACAGAATATTGTAAAGAATTATATAACTGTAAACTTGACACTGACTTAGGCATATTAAACAACATTAAGTGCGAAAACAGGGAACTTGGAAATGCAGCAATATTACGGGAAGAAGTGGAAGAGGCTATATGTTCGATGAAAGGAGGGAAGTCACCGGGTGTGGATAATATCCCAGCAGAGCTCTTGAAATATGGAGGACCAGATATAGTAAAAATCATGACAACAATTTGCCAGAAGATATGGAGTACAAAAAAATGGCCAAAAGAATGGACGCAGTCATTAGTAATACCGCTTCCAAAGAAAGAAAATCTAAAAATGTGCAAGAACTACAGAACCATTAGCCTTATTAGTCATCCAAGTAAGGTAATGTTAAGGATACTTTTGAACAGAATAAAACAGAAATCAGAAGAAATCTTGTCAGAGGAACAGGCTGGCTTTAGACCAAAAAGAAGTACCTCAGAACAAATCTTCAATATTAGATTACTTATCGAAAAACATCTCCAACATCAACACGATTTATACCATAATTTCATCGATTTCACAAAAGCCTTCGATCGAGTCTGGCATGAAGGCTTATGGCAAGTAATGAGAAAATTCAATTTTGATACCAACATCATAGATATCATTGAAGCACTATACAAGGACGCAAGCAGTGCTGTTTTTGTAAGCAACGACATTGGAGAATTTTTCAAAACAACTGTAGGAGTTCGCCAAGGATGTATCCTGTCACCAGTGCTCTTTAATATATATCTAGAACATATTATGCAGGAGGCTCTCTACGATTATAAATCAACCATATCGATTGGAGGCCGACCTCTGTGCAACCTACGTTTTGCTGATGATATTGATCTGATAGCTGGATCAGAATCAGAACTTCAAGACCTTACCTCTAGACTGGAGAAAGTAACAAGAACGTATGGGATGGAAATTAATATAGAAAAAAGCAAGATATTGGTGAATAGCCATAAGAAACATGTTCCGACCAACATTACGTTAAATGGGCAAACGTTAGAAGAAGTTAACACCTTTAAATATCTCGGGTCCACTATATGTAGTGATGGAAGATCAATTAAAGAAATCAAGACAAGACTTGAGATGGCCTCAGCTGCCATGACAAGGTTGAATGTGATATGGAAAAGTAACATCAGTTTTCCTGTGAAGATCAAATTATACAAATCACTTGTATTATCTATTCTCTTGTATGGGTGTGAGGGCTGGACACTCACTGCAGATACGGAGCGAAGGATTCAGGCTTTCGAGCATAAATGTTATAGAAGAATTTTGCGCATTTGCTATAAAGAGCACAAAACAAATGTCTATGTTAGAGAGAAGATAAACACCTATGCAGGCCACCAAGAACCACTTTTGTCAATAGTGAAACGTCGAAAGCTTGCCTGGTTTGGGCATGTAACTCGTCATGACTCCCTTTCGAAAACGATCCTCCAGGGAACAGTCGAAGGTAAACGGAGAAGAGGAAGGCAGAGAAAATCCTGGGCTGATAACATCAAAGAATGGGCAGGACACGGTTTTTCCACACTTGTACGCATTGCTGAGGATAGAGAGCAGTGGAGGACCCTGTCTGCTGATGCTTCCACCATGGCACCCCTACGACCCATGACGGGTTACGGGCTGAGATGAGATGATGATGTATGTATGTATGTATGTATGTATGTATGTATGTATGTATGTATGTATGTATGTATATATATATATATATATATATATATATATATATATATATATATATATATATATATATATATATATATACATATATATATATATATATATATATATATATATATATATATATATATATATATATATATATATATATATATATATATATATATATATACACATGAAGCACATTAAAAACGCACCACTATTATATATACTGATGCCGAGAAGCTGGAAAAAAAAAGTGTGGAAATGGATTTTCCCCGTGTTTGTCATGAGGTAGAGAGCGAATGGCTGCTGGAATGTAAAGTGCATGATTCAACCCACGCGTTTGTGTACAGACTACATGAAAACAATGAAATTTACACGTGCAACACAATTCCCAACAGCTATGACCCTGAAAATGTGTACGCGTTGTGGCAGTATACTCGGTATAAAAAGGCCGTTGAGACAAAACACCCAGTACATGTGCTTGAAATGCCACGACTATCTGAAAACGACCGCCAACGAGCCATTGGTATGTTGGAGACCGGAATAAGCTCGCGGGCCATTGCCAGAAGGATGAATTGCCACCACAGCACTATTGTACGTCTCAATGAACGTTACGGAACCACTGGCAGTGCCCGGGATAGACTTCGGAGTGGCCAACCGCGAGTTACTATCCCTGCGCAAGATCGTCATATTGTGCTGAGTCACATAAGGAATCGTTCTCTCCCGGCAAGTCAAACAGCAAGAGCAACAGTGGGTAGACGTGGGCAAGTCTCTCGAATGACAGTCATGCGACGACTCAGAGATGCAGGCCTTACTGAAAGACGACCTTATGTTGGGCCAAACTTGACTCACAGACATCGTCAGCGGCGCCTGCAATGGGCAGAGCAACATGTCATATGGACTAGATAGCAGTGGAATGCTGTCCTATTCACAGACGAGAGCAGATTCAACATATCCTTTGCTGATGGACGTATGCGGATTTGGCGATGGTGTACAGAGCGGTTTGCAGATTGCTGTGTTCGTCAGCACAACCGATTTGGAGGTGGCAGTATTCACATTTGGGGAGGATTCAGTTTTCACCATCGCTTGCCTCTTCACGTCTTCCGTGGAAATGTTAATGCTGTGACATATCGAGATGAGGTTCTGGGTGCATTGGTTGCTCCTGCGTTCACAGATTATCCAGACTTGCAGCTTCTCCAGCAGGATAACGCACGTGCGCACACCGCATGCATTACGCAGCAATATCTACAGCAGCAGAACATTGTGACGATTGATTGGGCCTGCCCTATCACCAGACATGTCTCCTATAGAACTTCTGTGGGACGAGCTTGGACGCAGAGTCTACAGACAAGGTGATAAGAATCTTTTTCTTCTTATTAATGATGTCCACCAAATGATAAATATAAGTGGATGGAAGCAGACATCATCATCATCAGTTGATAAACTCTTAATACAAGACCCTTGCCCTGAGCAAGAGACATGCTGAGAAATCTGAAGCTCGCTCGAACATCACCAGAGTTAAATACTGTGTTGTTGTGTTGCTCGTGGTTCGAGTATGGAATGTCAACTTGACCTACGCAGTGGTGTGTAGACATAGATGGAGTGTATAATGTGCGAATGATAGGAAGAGTTCGTGGTGTTGACAAATGTTCTTTTCTCACACTCATGTATGGCTGGAAGTCATCGACACCAACGACTGTGTACCTTTACTAAAGTTTAATTGGACGTACACACTCGACAGCACAGATAGTGACAAATCACAGGTTGGCATAATACATCATGGTACAGTGGATAAATGGTCTTGCAATGTTATGTTACATGGGCACTCATGTAGAATAATAGTATAATGGACTGTCAGTAGCCAAGCACTCAGTATTGCCCATATATATATATCAACTGAGTTTACTGACAAAGCACGTCAGATTATAAACAATATCCAAGATGGCTTCTAGACCTAATCTCGTCTAGCGAAGATTCCTTAACATAATGTCCAGCACAGATTTTTCCATATAATTATATTGAACCGCTAGCAATGGGTTCTCATGTGTAGCAGTGATCTCTGGACTAATCAAGCGATAATACGGGCATCCCTTTTCTCTTCTTGAAAGTCACTACATGTTTGGTTCCAAGATGGCTTCACTCGTGAGCTGTCACTCACGTTTGGAGACAGATAATGAATCTGTCCTAAAGTTAGTCATTCATTAAACATTTCATTGCTCTGTAGATTTGATCATGAACAATTGACTGCATTCTACAGGATATAGTGCTGCTAGGAATCAGAATCGTTTTTTTTCATCTAGTTAGATGTATCCTCTCAGACGTACAAATCATCCCTATCGAAAAAAGGTGGCTTCGTACGAGAGTTCAAAAGAGTATCTTTATTACCTTGGTTTTCAGAAATATGATTTTGCCATTCCTTGGCAATAAGAATGAACACTGGGGTAAAGCATACACGATAGGTCTAGACGACTATCGCTTTCCCCAAAAACCACTGAGATCACTTTTTCCCCGGCATCAAGCCGACATAGAAAAACACAGCCCATCATCAGGGCGAAGCCAAAATACACCTCTCTCGCGACACATCCGCCGAACAGCCTTTGACCTCTCTAGAGACAACAGAACATATAGTTCGACTTAGATATGTAAAGATATACAGATATAAGACAGATTCGTCCTACACAGACAAACAATACACATAAATTCAGGCCATAGATATTCTGAAGCAAGAACAATCTATTACTACCCAAACAAAGAATAAATCGCAGTAAAACTGGATTCATCCGCGGAGTTCGATCGAAAGTCCTTTCAAGGGAAGTAACTCAATAATGACTTTTCCTTAAGCACTAAAACGAATCTATTTTGTTTACAAAATATTTGCGAACATAACAAGTATACCAATGTATAATATTGTAAGATATCAAAGACTGCACGTAACAGTCTTACCACACCTCCCGGGAAAAAAAAAATGGAACTTTTTTTTCTTTTTGAAATACATCTAGGAGCAACGTACAATAGGCTCACAACGCATGAATAATGCGCAGATGAAAATATCAGGAATACATATAACGCCTAATATGAGGCTAAGTCGATTTATGGAGCGACTGGTGAGAATGTGTCTCATAAACTGAGAGAAATTATTTCTCTATAAGTATATTTTTCCAGGAAGGTGTCATCAAAGTATAATACAATTCTGGCAATTACACGATGCCTAAAAAATTCATACCATCATTTCGTATTAGATATCTTACATTTATGATTTATGAAGAAAAAATCATCAAAGCACAGCGGTGAATAAACATCAATGAACCGCTATGTAGTGATACAATCATTATATTATTAAATTACAAATGTGTATCTATCATGATATAGAAAAGGAACTACTATAGAACTAGACATATCAAGAAGTCTAAGCCCTAATAGTTATGTGGAATCATGTGGGCATCTTGACAGAATGTCTGCCATCACATTATCTGATCCACGAATAGCTCGCACAGAGAAATGAAAAGGTTGAAGAGCAATTGCATATCGAGTAGACCTCGAGCTCTTCAAATTCTTACTCTGTATAGCAGTAAGAGCTTTTTGGTCGGTTTCTACTATGAAATGTGCGCCTAGAAGGAATCTCTGTAGTTTGAGGATCGACCAAACCATAGCTAATAGCTCACGGTCTAAAACCGAATAATTCCTTTCTGCCGCATTAAGTTTTCTGGAAATATACATTACAGGATGCAGAGTTCCAGAGTACTCTTGCATTAGTGCCGCTCCAATCCCAGTGGATGAAGCGTCACTACGAAGAACGAATGTTTTATCTTTAGTGGGTAGCACTAAAATAGGTGGTGTTGAAAACAATGTTTTAATCTTATCCAGAGAGCATTGGCATTCCTGAGACCAGTGGACCACATTAGGCGAACCTTTCTTTAGAAGTGTTGAAAGAGGTGCCATGATAGAGGATAGATTCTGAATGAATCTGCCATAAAATTGAATAAGACCTAACAGACTTCTCACCTGTTTTTTAGTCTTAGGGATTGAGATGTTAAGTATCTTACTAGTATTATGGTCCTCTGTCTTTAGGAAACCATGACCAACTCGGTGGCCTAGGAAAGAAATTTCGCTAAAACCAATATAGGCTTTAGAGGGTTTCGCTGTCAGGTTGTGCTCGCGCAAAGTAGACAGCAATTCATCTAACCCTGAATAGTGATCTTCCCAAGTATCGCTGAAAAGACAGATGTCGTCAAGATATGCAATGACATCTGACCGATAAGATAGGATTCGGCGCATCATGCGTACGAATGTAGCTGGTGCGTTCATAAGACCGAAAGGCATAAAATTTCATTGGAACAAACCTCTAGGTGTTGAAAAAGCCGTGAGAGGTTTGGCGCGTTCAGATAAAGGAACTTGCCAATATCCTTTAGACAAATCAAGTTTAGTGAAAAAATGAGATTTGGAGAGTCGAGTAAGTAGTTCTTCCAGTAAAGGCATAGGTTCAGCATCGAACTTCGTTACCTGATTCAATTTTCGATAGTCAACGCAAAGACGTATGTTATTGTCTTTTTTACGCACAATAACCATCGGCGAAGAATATGCAGAGGTGGATGGTTCGATTATTTTCAAATCTATCATCTCATCCAACTCTTTCTCGACCTGTGCTTGAAAATGTATAGGTATAGGATAAGGTCTAACCCTAATAGGAGTATGGTCAGTTAGAACAATGTCATGTTCAATGACATGCGTTTGTCCAGGGATGTCAGTGAGTACATCCTGAAATGTTTGCAACATAGTTGAAACTTGTCGCTGTTCTCCTAGAGACAAATCAGGAGAGACAGTAACGTTCTTCCATGATTCACTAGAATGAAGTGGGATCATTGGAAGAGGAAGATTTACATCTGAAAAACTTGTTTCCTCATCCTGTATCACGGACAGTGATGAGTAATGACCATGTTGTACTGGAGAATTGTCCGTTGCTTGGAAAATGGGTTGCAAATAATCCGGACGTTCATGGAATTCAGTAAGCATATTGATGTGGAAGGTTTTATGCTTCCCATCAATATCGACAATATAGTCGACATCGGAAATTTTCGATATTATATCGTACGGACCTTTCCAAGAAATAAGTAATCTGTTTTCCCTACAAGGTAGTAATACAAATGCTTTGTCACCAGGACAAAGTTGTCGTAAGCATCTCTTCTTATTGGCAAATTGCCTTGCCTTCTGTTTCGCAAATTCAGAAGAAGAAGTTGCTAATTTGCATGCTTCGATAATCTTTTGTCTCAACGCGATGACATATTCGTAGGATGACTTTGTGTCATCGTCAATATTGTCAGATGTTATGAGATCGTGAAGCAACGACATAGGGCCGCGCGGACGCGCGCCAAAGACGAGTTCAAAGGGAGAAAATCCTGTATGTTCATTGGGTACCTCTCTGTAAGCGAAGAGGGCCGCAGGTAAAACTCTGTCCCAGTCTTGAGGATGATCCTCAGTTATCTTCCCTAGTAAGTTTTTAAGTGTTCTATTAAGGCGTTCGACCATACCATTAGACATTGGATGGTAGATACTACTTAAAGATCTATCTATCTGCAGAGTAGACATTACTTGAGACATGGTATCTGATATTAGTTGGGTCCCATGGTCTGACAATATCTCTCTGGGGAAACCCAAACGAGAAAATATAAGCCAAAGAGCATCTGCAATATCAGCAGTAGTAATGCTCTTCAGAGGAATAGCCTCTGGCCAACGTGTGCACATATCAACACATGTCAAGATAAACTTATGTCCTCTGGCAGTCTTGATCTTAAATGGACCAATAATGTCTATGGCCATTTTTTGAAACGGCCGAATAGGAATGTCCGCCGCCTGAATGGGTGCAGCATGCCGTGGACATTTGGATTTAACTTCCTGACATACTTTACAAGATCGACAATAAATCCGTATGTCCTTGTTTACCAATGGCCAAAAGAAAGCCGCAAGGACTCTTGACTTAGTACGGGAAAAACCCATGTGTCCAGCACACTGAGAGTCGTGAGCGTGCTGCAAAATTTTAACTCTCAAATTCTTGGGAACCAGGATTTGAGAATGACTTGACGTAATGGAGTCTTGAACCATACGTACAAGTACGCCATTCTTCTTTGTAATCCACGATTTACGACTTGTGTCTTTATTCGGATCACCTTTAGTTGCAAGAATGAAGAATTTCTTCAGAGTGGGATCATCTTCTTGCTGTTTTATAAACGAGTCACGAGAAATTACCAAGGGATCATCTTGGTTATGCACTTCATTATCTTCAGTAGATGAAGTTTGAGGCATATTAAGAGCCTGAGCTCTAGTGACTACAGCGTTAGCAATCTGCATGTTTTGCCTTTCCCACGCGGAAATTTGTTGCGGAGTGCATTCTTTGACTCCATGAATGCGACCGATGATGAGGTCAGCGATCGGATTCGGGAGAAGACATGCGTGTACATCTCCTGTAAAGAAAGGAGTAGCAATCCTAATGATAGCAGTAGAGTATTTCTCTAATGTGCCGCCAAATGTTACACATTTGACTACTTGTCCAGTGGCACGGGAAGGATCTACGAGTGACTGCCTAACACCAATTGTGGTGCATCCAGAATCAAATAGCACAGAGACTGGATTGTTATTCACTAAACCCTTATGTAAGACAAGAGAACCTCTTCCATCATGCGCGACTGATGCCGGAAGAGCAGGAAGAGGATGGCCACAGCTTAAAGTAGACACTGTGGTTGGCTCAAATAACGTTTTGCATTGGGGGCACTGAGATGCTCTCCCAAAATCAAAAGCGGCACATGCCATATTACTAGCATCATTATTATCTTTACTCTGTTTATAGGCTTCATGGGACTCTTGTTGTGCAGAGTTTGCCTGAAAATGTGGTTTATGTCTTTTGTTTTGAGATCTACCTCGGTTATTATCACCTCTGTAGTTATTGTTACCTCTATTGTAACCCCTATTTGGGTTTGAGTCATAGTTCCCTTGGTTACCATTATCATATTCATTATAATGAGTATCTCTGTAATTATGATCTTGTTGACTCCAAGACGGATAACCCTGATAGTTTCTATAATTACTTCCTCTACGGAAATTCCTATAATTATGACCACCCCTGTGTCGAGAGCTATCAGCTCGTCTCCAGTTCTTTGAAGAAGAACCCTGAAATGATTGGTTACCTTGGTTTTGATAACCATTATGGTTACCTTTTTTATCAAATCTGTTTTGAGGTCCCTGAAATCTGTGTGAATAATTGGGATTGTATGGTGTTGCTGAAGCAACTGGCATACCCTCCTTAATCTTAGTGTTGCCAAAAGTCACGTCGGGGTGTGCAGTGACATATTGGGAACAATATTCTTCCATTTCCTTTAGAGATTTGGGTTTACGCTCATGTATAAATTCCAGGAATGGTTTGTTAACACATGACATAATCTTATCTCTGAGCAACAAATCCATAAGTCCTTCATACGTTTTTTCTGTTTTGGAAAGCTCAATCCAACGATCAACTGTGAGACGTGCCTTTGCAGTGAATTCTGAGAATTCTACACCTGTCTCAGGCACCATCGTCTTAAACAAAAGGCGATAGCCTTCCTCACTTAGCTGGTATTTTTTTTATCAAAGCCGCCCTAATGACATCATAATTATCCTTATCTGCTTCTCCTACAAGGCATAATCTAGTCAAAGATTCACCTTTCAAGTTTTCTGCTAATTGATTAGCGTATTGTGATTTATCCACATTATGCGTACGACAAGAACGTTCAAATCTATCCAGCCAGAATGTAATATCGTCACTGGACTGATTGAACGGTGGAACCTTAACCTTGTAAGTAGAAGGTTTACCATTACCACTAGATGCCTGATTAACATTAATCATACTTGTCAATCTCAATTTCTCTAACTCAAATTCATGTTCTCTTATTGCTTTTTTTTCTTCAGCCTCTCTGTCTAATCTTTTTTGTTCAGCTTCCCTGTCTAATCTTTTTTGTTCAGCAGCAGCTTCTCTTTCTAATTTTTTTTGTTCAGCTTCACTGTCTAATCTTTTTTGTTCAGCAGCAGCTTCTCTTTCTAATTTCTTTTGTTCAGCTTCAAATCTCCTTTGCTCCAGCTGCATCTGCAATTTCTTTTGTTCAGCAGCAGCCTCAGCTTCTCTTTCTAATCTTTTCTCTTCAGCCAGAGCTTTTCTCTCTTCTCCAGCAGCTTTTCTCTCTTCTGCAGCTAATGCTTTGTCATATTGAGCAACAGCCCATTCTTCTAATTGTTGACCAGTTTTATCAAGGGATTTCCCTTGTGTAATGAAGTATTCTAATGTAGACATGATGTCTAACAATAATACTGATCACTTGAAACAATAATAATACCACAAGTTCTTAATGACTTGATTAATCAGTATACAGTATTAATCACAAGCCTTAATAAGGTCTTGTATAACAGTAATAATAATCAAGTACTAGTTTATACCATAAGCCAAGTGCGGTGCACAGGCAATAGTGTCTTATGAAATATACCTATATAAAACATATGTCAACCAACAGAATACATAAAGTACAAATAGGACTGACAATACGAAAACGTTTGCAGAAATCAAAATAAATCAAATAGGGAAATCAATGAAAATAATCACTGAATCTGCAAAGAATAACAACACAAATGACGTCACAGTATATGAATATAAATTGTGAATAGAACTGAAAGATAGAAAAGGGTAGACCAACAAATTACAAACAATTCAAAACAAAACTAAAG
Source organism: Oreohelix idahoensis (assembly GCA_024509875.1). Lineage (NCBI taxonomy): Eukaryota > Metazoa > Mollusca > Gastropoda > Stylommatophora > Oreohelicidae > Oreohelix > Oreohelix idahoensis. Next base: position 1,002,958 of record JAMPIV010003496.1, read on the forward strand.
AACAAAGAAATATTACAAAAATAACAATAATTACAGACTTCACAGCTAACACAAAAGCAACAGTTGTCGCAAGCAAATTTTCAATCAAGAAAATTGCACCTATAGAAAACGCCCACAACGGACCCTCTATGACGTGGGATATTCTGTTGTGAGGACGCCGCCCAACCTTAAACACAACCCGCTGACATATAAACTAACATACTATACAAACAAATAACATGTAACATATCATAAATACATATATCATGTGTGTAATGTGTTGCAAAATAGGCTCAGTTTTACAGTAATGGCAAAGTTATTCTTGTAAAATAAATAAACTGCCACTTTATTGAAATATATATTCTGGCCTTAAATATTAAAGTTCATATATAGAAAACAAGAAGATCCATCGATGAAAATAGGACTTCTTAGTTCAATAATACTGTCTTCCTGTTAACATTGACAAGAATTGATCCAACTGTTCTGTGAAACTCTGTAATGTCTAATGTAAAAATGTCAACAACGCTGACCTACATACTGCATTCACTTGACAGGTCACGTGACGAAGTGTTGACAAAGAGCAAACCAATACTGCAAGTGTGTCGTATCAGCCACAGGAAACGGTCTGGTATCGGTAATCTGTTGACTTCTGAACTTCTGCGAGGTCAAACCCAGAAAGCTGGTCCACCAGTTGATAAGAATCTTTTTCTCTTATTAATGATGTCCACCAAATGATAAATATAAGTGGATGGAAGCAGACATCATCATCATCAGTTGATAAACTCTTAATACAAGACCCTTGCCCTGAGCAAGAGACATGCTGAGAAATCTGAAGCTCGCTCGAACATCACCAGAGTTAAATACTGTGTTGTGTTGCTCGTGGTTCGAGTATGGAATGTCAACTTGACCTACGCAGTGGTGTGTAGACATAGATGGAGTGTATAATGTGCGAATGATAGGAAGAGTTCGTGGTGTTGACAAATGTTCTTTTCTCACACTCATGTATGGCTGGAAGTCATCGACACCAACGACTGTGTACCTTTACTAAAGTTTAATTGGACGTACACACTCGACAGCACAGATAGTGACAAATCACAGGTTGGCATAATACATCATGGTACAGTGGATAAATGGTCTTGCAATGTTATGTTACATGGGCACTCATGTAGAATAATAGTATAATGGACTGTCAGTAGCCAAGCACTCAGTATTGCCCATATATATATATATATCAACTGAGTTTACTGACAAAGCACGTCAGATTATAAACAATATCCAAGATGGCTTCTAGACCTAATCTCGTCTAGCGAAGATTCCTTAACATAATGTCCAGCACAGATTTTTCCATATAATTATATTGAACCGCTAGCAATGGGTTCTCATGTGTAGCAGTGATCTCTGGACTAATCAAGCGATAATACGGGCATCCCTTTTCTCTTCTTGAAAGTCACTACATGTTTGGTTCCAAGATGGCTTCACTCGTGAGCTGTCACTCACGTTTGGATACAGATAATGAATCTGTCCTAAAGTTAGTCATTCATTAAACATTTCATTGCTCTGTAGATTTGATCATGAACAATTGACTACATTCTACAGGATATAGTGCTGCTAGGAATCAGAATCGTTTTTTTTTCATCTAGTTAGATGTATCCTCTCAGACGTACAAATCATCCCTATCGAAAAACGGTGGCTTCGTACGAGAGTTCAAAAGAGTATCTTTATTACCTTGGTTTTCAGAAATATGATTTTGCCATTCCTTGGCAATAAGAATGAACACTGGGGTAAAGCATACACGATAGGTCTAGACGACTATCACTTTCCCCAAAAACCACTGAGATCACTTTTTTTCCCCGGCATCAAGCCGACATAGAAAAACACAGCCCATCATCAGGGCGAAGCCAAAACACACCTCTCTCGCGACACATCCGCCGAACAGCCTTTGACCTCTCTAGAGACAACAGAACATATAGTTCGACTTAGATATGTAAAGATATACAGATATAAGACAGATTCGTCCTACACAGACAAACAATACACATAAATTCAGGCCATAGATATTCTGAAGCAAGAACAATCTATTACTACCCAAACAAAGAATAAATCGCAGTAAAACTGGATTCATCCGCGGAGTTCGATCGAAAGTCCTTTCAAGGGAAGTAACTCAATAATGACTTTTCCTTAAGCACTAAAACGAATCTATTTTGTTTACAAAATATTTGCGAACATAACAAGTATACCAATGTATAATATTGTAAGATATCAAAGACTGCACGTAACACAAGGTTCTCCAGCTAATCTGCAACAGCTCGAAGCTGCTCTTACACGTAAATGGGACATGATACCCTGGAATTTCCTTCAGAGACTTGTGCGTTCCATGCGGAGCCGCTGCCAAGCTTGTTTGCAAGCACACGGTGGACATACCAGATACTGAGGATAGTGTGAATGAATTTTTTTATTGGTTGCATTTTTGGTTTTCTCCCTTGCCTGCACAGAATGCTTTGTGGGACGAGTTTGGACGCAGAGTCTACAGGCAAGGTTCTCCAGCTAATCTGCAACAGCTCGAAGCTGCTCTTACACGTGAATGGGACTTGATTCCCCGGAATTTCCTTCAGAGACTTGTGCGTTCCATGCGGAGCCGCTGCCAAGCTTGTTTGCAAGCACACGGTGGACATACCAGATACTGAGGATAGTGTGAATGAATTTTTTTATTGGTTGCATTTTTGGTTTTCTCCCTTGCCTGCACAGAATGCAATGAATTTCATAACAATCAAATGTACAAATTAATGACCAGCATGGATTCATAGGGAAATGAATAAAGATTCCAATATATATATATATATATACTGAAGCACATTAAAAACGCACCACCTGTATAATCCAGGAACAGAGTGTGAAATGTAAATATAAGTGTTTACAAGTTTACATATTTGGAATCTTTATTCATATATATATATATATATATATATATATATATATATATATATATATATATATATATATATATATATATATATATATATATATATATATATATATATATATATATATATATATATATATATGTTTAAGCACTTCCACGTAAAATGCAGCGTTGACCGTTTGTCCAGGTGGTACAAACTCCTTATGGACAACACGTTTAGAGTCAAAAAAGACAATGAGCATCGATTACATTTTCGATTTGCTCATTCGAACCTTCTTTGGTCGAGGTGACTCGGTAGTGTGCCACTCAAAAGCTCTGCCTTTTCGTCTCCGGATCAAAGACCCACGTTTCATCACCGGTTATCACTTTTTCCAAAAAATCAGGTTCACTCCTCACACGGTCCAAAAGCTCACGAGAAATCGATACACGGTTTTTCTTCTGTTCGTCGGTCAAAACCTTAGGAACCACTTTGGCACAAATTTTCCGCATCTGCATTTCTTTTGTGACGATTTCATGCACAATGGATTTTGGAAGTCCCACTTGATCTGCTATCAATCTAAGACTCAGATGTCGGTCAGATTCCAAAACCGCTTTCACCTTATCCGCATTGTCCGAAGTGTGAGACGTTGATGGGCGCCCTGTGCTTTGTTCATCCTCGACGCTCTCTCTTCCTTCTTTGAACGTTTTGTGCCACCGAAACACTTGTGCTTTCGATAAAGCATCCTTCCCGTAGGCTTTCTGTATCATAGCAAGCGTCTTGGTCGCGGATTTTTCAAGTTTTACACAAAACTTTATCGCGTATCGCTGCTCGACATTCCTCTGCATTTTGACCGTTAAGCGACGCTCAAACAGCTGTCCACTTCGCAAGTAATCCGCACTCTGTAAAAGCTCAGAGCCAACTGACGAGAATATTATCGTTTACCTAACATCCCCCACCAACCGTCACGCCTGGAGACTCCGCACCCGGCCCTTCTGATTGGCCCAAGAAAATCAGTCTCATTACTTTCCGGACAGACCTTGCATATATATATATATATATATATATATATATATATATATATATATATATATATATATATATATATATATATATATATATATATATATATATATATATATATATATATATATATATATATATATATATATATATATATATATAATTTATTATGATAGGAAACTCTGTATAGAGCATTGCAAAGATGCAATCTTATCATCAGAAGTGATCCCGTTTGGACAATTATTTCAGCCTTTTACTCTCCAAGGGGACGAACTCACTTGGGTCACACACACACACGCACGCATACACGCACGCACACACACACACACACACACACACACACACACACACACACACATATATATATTATATATACATATCAGAATCAGTATTATTCATGGTCAACTTTATGTAGCGCTCTCACGCTGAAGAAATCCAAACTATTATAAAGTATATATTCAGAAAACAGGCTACCAGATCAAGATTGTAAAAGTTATCGATTTACAAATAAATGTTGTGACGAAATAGCTGTTAATAAATTAATCACATTTCATTCCACTGGTTCACTGTCACATCTCCCAATGTAATTTTTGAAAGGTTGAATACATTGGCTTCATAGCCAATGTATTCAAATACGTTTGATTATAAAGAATCAATGAAGTAAAATGGACTGTTGTTATTGTCCACATCACATAGCTGCTGAGCTGTCTACTCTTGTCAGCATAAAGATATTCTTAGAAAAGTGCAAGTTTTCTGCAGTTGGTCCACAGTTCCATATAGTAAGTTGGCGATTGTCAGATGCATCTGTAGTAGGTTTTTTCTAGCGTTAGTGAGTGGTGGGCTACTCTATGAGAAGGTGTCTGGTTGTTTCATAAGAATGAGAGCAGTGTCTACACATGGGTAGGTGCTGAGTGTTAATCCGGTTTAAATGGCTATTGATTCTGGCGTGTCCTGCTCGAAGGTGGAAGATTAGACTTTGATTTTTCCTGTTGATGTTTGTCTTTGTCTTTTGGATATGATATTTTGGCCAGTCGGCCTGTTTGTTCGTCTGTTCAGCCACATTCCCTTTGTGTTGTTTCTGAGAATCTGCTTGGTCTGTTATTTTGTTGTTTAGAGGCTTCTATTTTAACTAGTCTGACAGCTGTCTCATTTCCTGTTAGATCACTGTGTCCAGGAATCCACTGCAGGGTTACACTGATGCAGTGGGCTGTGATCAAGTTGTGAATCGCTCTTTCTATAAGAAACATGTTTTTGTTTTCATATGGACTCTGTTTAAGTGCTTCCAGAACAGACAAGGAGTCACTGAAAAACACTATGTCTGATGGCTTTTGTTCCTTAAGGTCAACCTGTAAGTGTAGTAATTCAATGGCTGTTTTGATGGCCTCAGCCTCTGCTTCATAATTAGAACAGTTTTTACCACATGACTCATAGAACTCATTAGAGGATCCATCCGGGTACCCAATGTAGACACCATATCCTGCAAAAGAGGTGGTTTTGAAAGCTGAACCATCTGTGTAGGCCTGGATTGCTGATGTTGAGTAGCTGTTTATGGTCTCTAAGGCACATGTCTTCAAGACTGTGGGTAGTGTTTACTTGTTTGCCGTTTTATCTATCAGTTGAGTTTTAACAGTTGGTTGGTGGAAGTTCTCCCATGGGGTGGTCGAAAATATTTGTTTTCCATTTCTCTCTCTTGTGGGAGATGATGTTTATCGTTTTCATCTTTGGCTATGTCCAGGACAGATTGTTGTTTCATTCTTCTTCTTCGTTTCCAAGTATCGATCAGCACTTTGTTTGGGATGTCTTTCTCTTGTCTCCTGCATCTCTCTACAGCTTCAGTCAGTCCTCTTTTCCGCCTGATATCCAGTGGCTTTATATTGACATCTATCTCACTTGCGACTGCGGGGGTTGATTTCATCCCTCCCTCCCCCCTAGCATAAAAGCTTGGTTCTGCTAATGGTCCAGAGAAGAGAAGGCTTTAGTACTAATAAAGGTCTGGAGGGAGAAGTTATAATCTATCACTGATCTCACATAACAAAGGTATAGTTGGTGAAGAGTTGACGTTCGCCATTATAGCAAGCTCTGCGAGAACTGGGTCACTGCATGAAGGTGTTGCTATGGAAACGTTTGTGCAGGTGAGAACATACACTAGAAGCGTACTGTCCTGAAATTGAATGTAAAAGAATGAAAGATCCAAAGGAGAAATAGCGCCGTCATGAGAACGTGTAAGAGAAAGAGCACATCATAGTTCAATGCACTCATTGTTTTAGGCGATTATTTTACTTGATGGTACCAAACCATGTAGTGAAAAATTATTCACCTGCGAATGCAGTGTGTCCAAAATGTCCGATTCACAGAAAATGGGTTTAGCAGTCAGTACCGTATTGATTTTTCTGAATGGAATAGTGCTTTGAGTATTCAAAGCTGAACAAGAATTAGCCCGAAGACGGATGCGGAAAAAGGACTGGAAATATTCAATCATTACGTGGTTCATGCAGATAAAATTGGTACAGATGCGCATACATAAATTGAGAACATATTCTGAGAAATAAAATAATAGGCAATGTTTATCTGAAGAAGACGTTGTATATACTTTAGAAATCAGTAGGAACACAACCCAAGGTCCTGATTGAATATGTATTCTCACTTAAAACAGCTCTGTGATACAGGCGTTACAAATATGGAAAGAGATTTCAACACAAGCAAGCAGAATGTCAAGGTTCTGGATTATTGGCCCTATAAATATCTACGATGACTTTATATGTAAGCGAGAAACGCTTACCGTGGCAGTTGACCTGGAGATAATATATGACAGTGTGAACTTTGCGACCTTGATGGACTGTTTAATGTATTGTGAGGTAAATCCAGTCGCTACCTTGGTGCAGAGATCAATTACTTTTCTCATAATCAAGGCACATATGTCTGGGACTGCCTAAAGGCTCTCCACTATCACTATTGCTATTAAACATCTTCACAACAAAAGTAGCCACAATTCAACCAAAAGGACAATGATGAACAATAACTTTCGCAGATGACGCACTCAAAATATAGGACTGGCTCTGGTAGACAGGAAAAAGTCAAACGCACTCAAGAGACACCATAGACAGCTTCTAAGTGATGCAGGGAATCTGGCTCATAGGTCAATAAGGACTGCGTGATTGAGTGCTCCTTGTCGCAGGGGCGACTTGTTGGTGGGCACTGCAGAACTGAAGCAACTACAGCTTTTTAACTCTTACTCGTAATATACAGAGAACGGAATTATATGAAATTTTTGCTCGCCTTCGCCCCTTCTCCTGTCAGTGGAAACAGTGCCTCCGGGCTCATATTGAGCCACACGTGAAGGCCGGTGATAATTAAAGACTTCAGTAGTACTTTTTAGTGAGGGAGAATCCAAATGTTATATGTAATTAATTATGGTGAAGAAGGTGAGTGTGGTTTGGGACAGTCACTCACAGTAGCGCACACACCAAGTCATGGAATGGTGTAACGTCTGGTGATATTTTAACCATGGTTTATTACAATTATAACATCACGTAGATCTAGACGAATACAGTTACATCGAAACATGAATCTTCATAATGTAGTTAACACACCATACGGCCCTTACACATCCTGGCCTACAAAATCTCTACTCCTCACATCAGTGCACAAAGACTGCATCTACGGCAGTTATATAATAATCATGGCCTACAAAATCTCTACTCCACATCAGTGCACAAAGACTGCGTCTACGGCAGTTATATAATAATCATGGCCTACAAAATCTCTATACTTCACATCAGTGCACAAATACTGCATCTACGGCAGATATATAATAATCAAGGCCTACAAAATCTCTATACTTCACATCAGTGCACAAATACTGCATCTACGGCAGATATATAATAATCAAGGCCTACCAAATCTCTATACTTCACATCAGTGTACAAATACTGCATCTACGGCAGATATATAATAATCAAGGCCTACAAAATCTCTATACTTCACATCAGTGCACAAATACTGCATCTATGGCAGATATATAATAATCAAGGCCTACAAAATCTCTATAGCCCTGCGCAGGCATACATTATCCAAAAACCACCTTAGGGCTGACCACCTCAGTCAAAAACCCTGCACACACTGAACCCACGGGAACACACCCCGTTCACACAGTCACGAGAATCTACTGTTCTCTTAACACTGCTCTCAAAAATCCCTGCGGACACTAGCCGCGAGAGCTATTCACACATCACTTAAAACCAGTACAGAAACAGTTCATTATGACCAGAGTTCACCTGCTATCTGACATACTGTCTTCCACGAAACTAAGAGGAGATATCTTTAAACAAATCCGTACCAATCTGTAAGCAAGTACTCTAACCCAAAATTAACTCTACTCAACACGTATTTCCCAAGATCATTTCCCTTTCATCACATCTGCACTTATCAGTTTGCCACACTCCCAGGGAAAAAAAATGATTATATCATTTTTTTTTTTTTTGAAAATTAACTCCCAAAAATTTAACGGTCAATGAAGTTATATCAGATACCTCTTAAATTAATTCCCAAAAATTTTTTTAAAAATTAATGAAGTTCTATCAATTACCTACAAAAAATATACCTATGACAAGAGAACATAGCACATCTACAAAAATATCATCAATAAATGTAAGATAACGACTAAATCATCCAACATAATCATTCAAGCATACCAAAATAAAAATTAATCTAATACAAAACCCAAATTAAGTATACATAGTACAAACTAAACAGAAAATAAATTATCATACGAGAAAAGACAAAATATGAAATGGGAATATGATAAGAATCAAATAGAATCATAAGATGACAATGAAGACAACAATTCCATACATGTAAAACAAATAAAATTATAAGAACCAATTACATTATCTAAAGTCATATAATTAACTTAACACTACCAAGAATGAAAGTATAAATAGCGTAACACGAAAAAAGTATACAAGAAGTATGAATTACATCAAAGATGAAACACGGAAGCATAAACAAAATATCAGACAATATTGAAAAGACAACAGAAAAGATGTAAAGAAATGACGAATAGTCAACAAAGAGAGATGAAAGTAAAGATGCAAATGTAAAGAAAGTTGGTAACAACACCTAACAATAACTATCCAAATATAACAACGTATTGTAAAATACAAAAATGCTAAAGTATATTTATATACTAACACAAAAAAGAAAGCTTATGACAAGCACAGCATAATAAGTAATTTAACTAAATTATAAACTTATACATAACTAAAAATAAATTACATCAAATATCACCCAAACAAAAAATTATTAACGATAACACAAGTTCCGCATTGACGCATTGTCAAGCGCTAACAACCAAAAAATACATCCAAACATCACAACATTTTCAAAGAATTAATGTCACTACATAATAGTAACCTTAACATACAATCTAGCGCTGGCGCAGAAAAAAATAAATATCACAATGTTCAAAACACATTTTCCAAAAATTTACAATACAAAAAATGTTTCTTCTCTTTAGGTTAAATAAAAATAGTATTTTTATTTCTAAGTAATATGTAGCTATAATTAATAACTAACAATTAAATTAGCTGAGTAACATAAAAATAATCTTATCTTTAAATAGACACACATGAAAAACGTGTAAGTTTTTTTTCTTCTTTTTAAAAAAAAAATACATCAAAGAAACGTCACATTGGGTAATAAAATGTTAACTACAAACAAAGTTATAAATATATATAAGTGTAATATTATTTATCTTAACTATGTATTATAATCAGATATTTAAATTCTTTAAATGAACAAGAGTATCAGCCGTCGCTGTTAATTCTACCCACTTAATTTAATAGGAAATTTAAGTTAATTCTAGCTGACAAAAAAAAATCGAATCGTTTAAATTATCAAATGTCATAATTGAGAAAAAATGGAAACCAAGTTTCAGAATACGTCCTTAACTTCAACGAAAAATCATTAATAATACATACAAGTTATGTTTAAAATTACCTTTCACTAAACAATTAATTCAAATAATCTGTATATAAATATGTTAACTAAACATGGTATGAAACCCATGATGAAAAACAAACCCAAAATTTTAAGTAGTGCATAAAAACACTCAGGACTATCTATAGAAATGACTATTACATTGTCTCAGTAAATAAGTTTGAGCATAGAAATTATTTAATGCATAATTAAAATACAGTCACATATGTAACAACCAAAACACTATGGCAATCAAATGTTACAAAGATTACATAATATTTCATTAACAACATATAAAGTTCTATACTAAAGAATACAATAACATTCAGTGTTTGTAAACAGAACAAAAAATAAACAGGACCTTTAAAATAAACAAAAAACAAAAAATTCCTTCGAGGTCTTGCGAACATCTCATCAACACGCAAGGTGACATCATGACACGGTGGGTTAACGTACTGTCTAGGCTCGCTTGAATGGATAAATGGTACACAGTGATCTACATCTCTCCCAGGTAATGTAAAATTAGAATGGTGATTCCCCTCGCAAAGTCGCTCGCTGTGAGACAATACAAATGAAAATATCTATTTTAATCCATGGTAACATTATGAGTGAACACGGAAAATTCACTTTACAATTACCCGAACTCCGTGGTGTAAGGTTGTGACCCTCCTGCGATGTCAACAACTCTCGTCACATAGCAGACAAACATAGACGTCTCAGGGACAACCTGACCTATAATTCACAGCTGTCAGTGCGGTATGCTGAAAAAAATTGACTACCTTCACAAGACCGAGATGATCTCTCAAATCTATCAGCATGACAAGCAAAAGCATTTAAGAACCTATTACCGTTCCTATTACTCTGATTAATAATAATCTTGCTCTTATGTGGAGCACAGCTAACCTGGTTGCGATCTGTATAATTTCTTTTGAGAGCATTGTTATTTGCTCTATTAACACCGTTGTACTGATTTAAATCCCAGTTACAATAGTTATTCTTAAATACTTCTTCCCAGATAACAATGTCCATCAGATAGAACTGGCTTTTTAGCAGAAAAAATTATTACTAGACTGATGAACTTCCATATAATTACTTCTGCTATAGTTTTCTAAACTTTTAGAATCACAATGTTGAGATCTGTCACATTTTTTCTTGTTTTTGGGAGAAGAAACGTTACCGTAGGATGAACTCCCTTGGTACTTTATAACCTTAGGGTTATGTCTCCTATCAAAATTATTTTTTTCTTTGCTTGTGGCAATGTGTTTAAAAAATGAGTCACACTGCCTTGACTGGGTATGACTAGAAGGTTTGACAATCTCTTTATTTTTTTTTCACAACATTTGTTTCCTTTATGGAACAAGCAGTAGTATGTTTGTTACTTGTAACCAATTTATCAGATCTGTCAATAAATACGCTGTTGGTTTTTAACACACTGACTTGAGATTTAGCACTGTTTCTTTCCTTATCTACAGGACTGGATATTACTGTAGATTTTCCTTTGTTATTCTGCCGCCAGCAATCATTATCATTGGAATCATCTGTATTGCGTGAGAAGTTATATCTCCCACGGAAAGATCTATGTCCACCATTCTTGACCGTAGAATCCGCAAAAAGTGTAGAAGGCTGGCTTTTTGCTTTAGTGCTCTGATGATAAGCAACTTTCTGTCTATCCCTGTCACCATTGACAGAAGACAACATATTGCTATTCAAGACTACGTCAAGCAGACCATATATTCTTCTTCTTGCTTCTACAATCTCAAAGTCCTTAAGTGCAATCTGTTCACTTAATTTCTTGTTTAAATTCTCCGCTTTTAAGACCTTGCAGCTTTCCTCTGCTAGCAAATTTTCAATCTTAATCAATTTGTCTTTCTCCACCATTAATTCTTTCACTCTCTCTTTATCAATCCTCTCAATCTCAATATCATGACTATTCGTAAGCCTATCAACCTTCTCTAGGGATATGGTATCCTTTTCTTTAATTTGGCAACCACAAATCTCCGTCTTCTCTTGAACTTTTTGAGTCAGATTTCTAACTTCGCCATTTTTTTTCCCAATCTGAGCTTCCATCTCTTTAATTTTGCCTAATGCCGAGTCTAATTTTGCTCGAACACAAGCAAGCTCAGAATTAGATTTACATAAATCACCTGTAAGTTTAGTCACTTTTTTCTGTAGCTTATTCACTTCAGCAGTACTTTTTAAGCAACTTTCCCTTAGCTCCTGTGTACTCTGTTTTATGTCTCCTATTTGCTTCTCATCCCTTAACTCTTCTTTCTGGTCACTATGCATGTCGTCGCGCCATAACGTACGCATAATCTTCAATATTTCATCACGTTTGTTACCAATATGCTTGTCCAAAAAACAGACGAAGGTCCAAAACTAACAATCTCGCTAGATCCTTAGCCATACTCACATGAGGAATTGACTGAAATCTCTCATCAGCAAACTCTCTTAGAGCTCTTGATGCACAGACCAAAAATCTGTCCATAACATGTGACTCAAGCTCTGGGCTTTTTAATCTCTGACAATCTGTCCCTTCCTGAAACAGATACTCTAATACAGGTCTCATATCCTCCGGATCTGTATCAGAATCCATTGTGACTTGTTTACTTAGTCAACCATATATGTCTTAATTAAACTTTCATTATACCAAATCAAGTTTAGATCTCAAATATTGTATCATCAATCCCTGTACATCATCATATTCTATAATTAATCGATATAATTATCGACAACAACAACAATAGTTATCAATAGAATAGGATAGTGCAGATTGAGGCTCGTTGACATGGACAGAAGTGGCAACATTTACACACAACAAAAGCACTTAACTGAAGGTAATCCTGACCCTTTCGCTAACACACTGGATATCACAAAGTTCTAACGTTAAAACACTCCACTGCAGAAAGGTAGAAGGACTAGGCACTCTTGTCTTCAAATCCCTGCCACTGTACAGTATGTCCTCAACAATGCATCAGACGACAGGAACCGATCACAGCAACCCCGCAATCACTTGAGGTATACGTGCAGACGAACTCTCCAAAATACTGCACCTATAGTTGAATCTGTATATGGAAAGACTGGAACAAGCACTGTAACAATTATGGCATCAATGTCGCTATCAGATAACAGCTATTTGATATCGAAACCAACTGATAAAGTTAGTTTAGTTGCTACACACGCCAAGATATGAGGATGGATATGCGCAGTCAGCTGATACCTGTGTACTGTTGAATTAGGCCACGCCCACACAGAGCCAAACATAACACAGTTCAGTGTTCCCACTTGTAATGACTGGTCCAGAATCTGACCTAATTTACCCTCTTGTTACGCGAATGTAATGTGGGTGTTACGACCCGTTGGTTTGGTCCACCACTGATAAAACTCAGTTGATGGTTTTATAGTGAAGGAGGTGAGTGTGGTTTGGGACAGTCACTCACAGTAGCGCACACACCAAGTCATGGTGATATTTTAACCATGGTTTATTACAATTATAACATCACGTAGATCTAGACGAATACAGTTACATCGAAACATGAATCTTCATAATGTAGTTAACACACCATACGGCCCTTACACATCCTGGCCTACAAAATCTCTACTCCTCACATCAGTGCACAAAGACTGCATCTACGGCAGTTATATAATAATCATGGCCTACAAAATCTCTACTCCACATCAGTGCACAAAGACTGCGTCTACGGCAGTTATATAATAATCATGGCCTACAAAATCTCTATACTTCACATCAGTGCACAAATACTGCATCTACGGCAGATATATAATAATCAAGGCCTACAAAATCTCTATACTTCACATCAGTGCACAAATACTGCATCTACGGCAGATATATAATAATCAAGGCCTACCAAATCTCTATACTTCACATCAGTGTACAAATACTGCATCTACGGCAGATATATAATAATCAAGGCCTACAAAATCTCTATACTTCACATCAGTGCACAAATACTGCATCTACGGCAGATATATAATAATCAAGGCCTACAAAATCTCTATAGCCCTGCGCAGGCATACATTATCCAAAAACCACCTTAGGGCTGACCACCTCAGTCAAAAAACCCTGCACACACTGAACCCACGGGAACACACCCCGTTCACACAGTCACGAGAATCTACTGTTCTCTTAACACTGCTCTCAAAAATCCCTGCGGACACTAGCCGCGAGAGCTATTCACACATCACTTAAAACCAGTACAGAAACAGTTCATTATGACCAGAGTTCACCTGCTATCTGACATACTGTCTTCCACGAAACTAAGAGGAGATATCTTTAAACAAATCCTTACCAATCTGTAAGCAAGTACTCTAACCCAAAATTAACTCTACTCAACACGTATTTCCCAAGATCATTTCCCTTTCATCACATCTGCACTTATCAGCCGGGAGTTGGGCTTGGTTGTCAGAGGCTATTTGAGGCGCGCGCCATAGAAGTATTTATCTGCATTGGGAGCTTATCCTCACTACAACTTCCGGCTATAACAACCTTCGGAGTCGGAGTCCCTAAGGCAATCTAATGTTAATTAGACATTATTCTGGCAACTCCTGCGACGTGGCTGGTACCAAACTGAATCGGATACTGCTGTTCCTTTGGACCTACCGGCTGCGTGGAGAGGGGGAACATGCTTCATGGGCAACAGCTTGATCTCCATATAACTGTGCCCAAGCTTGCGCCCTGGAGAGGACATTCCAGCTTCACCTTATAGGTGTCGGCAAACCACGGGAAGTAGCAGTTACCGGTTATAAGCATTTTGCCCAATTGGCGTAGCGCAAGGCGCCAGGGGCTACTTCCGACAGTGGGAGAGGTTCTAGGATCTCACTGGACAGCTACCGCCCGCTTCAAGCTGGGAAGCCCCCAGTCAATTAAGTGTTGTTCTGCCACTGTCTGCTTTCCCCATTGGGTGCATGGGGATTAGGGTCAACCCCGAACTGTGGACAGAAAATTTTGCACCAAACAATTATCATAATAGAATGAAGTAAACTCTCATATTTGGATGCTGGAACGTCAGGACTATGTTGACTGGACTATCCGAAAACCTACAGGACATAAACAATGCCAGGAAGACAGCCGTAACTAATGACTAGCTTAAACGACTTCAGGTTGATATAGCTGCACTTCAGGAAACGTGCCTGGCAGGTTCTGGAATGGTGCGCGAGAAGGACACATTTTATTGGCAATGGAAAGATCTTAATAAAACTAGAGAACACGGAGTAGCTTTTGCGGTAAAAAAATCGCTAATTAAAATGGTTGAACCAGGTGAGAATGGATCAGAACGCCTGTTAACGCTCCGCCTGCAAACTAGCACAGGTTCCATCTCCCTTGTTAGTGTGTATGCTCCTACTCTGTACTCTGCCTCAAAAGCTAAAGACGAGTTCTACGAGAATCTAGCAGCAGTCATCAAAAGCATACCCAGCAAGAACAGCTTGTTCTCCTTGGTGACGTTAACGCTAGAGTGGGTTCTTATAATGCTTCATGGCCTTCATGTATGGAACACCAGTAAGTACTGCACTTGCCACATTTGGTAAGAAACCAGTAAAGTCAAATGACTGTTTGATGCTTCATCAGATGTGATGACACCTGTCTGTCATTGAAGCTAAGCGCAGTGCTGCGATTGAATACACATATTCACCGAGTGCTAGAACCCTACAGATCCTGAAGGCTAAAAGAAGCAAAGTTCAACAAACTGCTCGACGCTGTGCAAATGACTACTGGCTCCATCTCAATGAGAGCATCCAGACCGCAGCACAAACAGGCAACATTAGACAAATGTATGACGGTATAAAGAAAGCCCTCGGTCCCCAGAAAAGTAAGACGGTACCGCTAAAAACCGTCAGCGGAGAGAAGCTAACCGATAAGGGTAAGCAGATGTAGAGAAAGGATCTACTATGAGCTTTACGCTAGAGAAAATACCGTCACGCTTGCAGCCCTTGATGCTGTAAAATGTCTGCCAACTATGTAAGAGCTGGATGCTGAACCAACACTAGAGGCACTCAGCAAGGCCATTGATAGCTTGGCCTCTGGCAAAGCACCAGGCAGTGATGGGATTCCTGCTGATTTAATCAATTGCTGTAAGAGCACGCTATTACATCCACTGCATAGGGTGCTGTTCCAGTGCTTGGAAGAGACAACTATTCCTCATGACATGCGAGATGCCAAGATTGTAACACTGTATAAAAATAAAGGAGACTGAAGTGATTGCAATAATTACAGAGGCATCTCGCTTCTTAGTATTGTTGGTACGGTTTTTGCCAGAGTCATCTTAATGCGACTACACAAGTTAGCTGAGCGCAAATATCCAGAGTCACAGTGTGGATTCCGAGCTGGGAGATCAACAACAGACATGATCTTTTCTCTCCGCCAGCTTCAGGAAAAATCAAGAGAGCAAAAAGGGCCTTTATATATCTCACAAAGGCATTTGACCTGGTTAGTAGGGATGGACTCTTCAAAATCCTCCTGAAAATAGGCGGCCCTGCTAAATGCATGGGGTGTCTAAAACCAGCCGGTCTCAACACTTTCCACACCTTTGTCTGAGGTCACCCTTTCCTCTCTTGCTCTATTTGGACTCTTTCCACTCTTATCCTATTCTTTTATTTTATGCCATCCTCCATAATATGTATGGATATTCACGGTTTCTAATTTGTCTTGATTTTTTTATTTCATATTCATTTATCTCCTACTCATTCTGTCCTCTTCTATTTCCAGTCCACACTTTTATTACGTTTGGGTAGTTTTTTTTTGTGTGTGTTCAGTTTCGTTTTTTAGTTTTTATTTTCTTAGTATGTATTGTGTATTAGTATTCCTAAGAAAAATTCACCGAATCTTTTGGCCGAATACCATCACCAACCAAGATCTGCTTACTCGTAGCAAGCAAGAGGACATGCATACCATCATAGCTGGCAGACGCTGGAGCTGGGTTGGTCATGTCCTCAGAAGAGACCCCGATGCCATCACAAGAACAGCTATGCTTTGGACCCCTGAAGGAAAGCGAAAGAGAGGCCGACCAAAAACAACTTGGCGGAGGACTGTGGAGGCTGAGATGCAAAGAATGAACCAGAGTTGGGGCACTGTATGAAGGATGGCCACCGACCGTGCAAAGTGGAATCAATTTGTTGTTGCCCTACAAGACGCCACTAGGCGTGATGGCCACTGACTGCTTTGACGGTCGGTGGTTAAGGATCGAAGAAGAAGAAGATGTATTGTGTACATCCGGGGGCAGAGGTCACTTCCTTTTCAGCCATGCTTCGCCTTCAGGGAAGTACCTAGGTTTTATTTTTATATTTCTTTAAGTTCTTATGTCTCCTATCTAGCCTTCACTTTCTTTCTTTTCCTGACGAAGGCCTTGTGACCGTAACGTAGACTACTTTCTTTGTCTTTTGTCCTCGTAAGACGAATCACCTTTTTTCGATTTTTTTTCATACCCATCCATTGTACTCCACGTCTTACCGCAGTTCCCCTCAACTTCCTCGATTTTTTGTATATATTTTTTTTGACTGCACCGTGTCTCTGTTATCTCGTATCTCTATCTACCTAACCTGCTTATCCCCCTGATCCTATCCTATCTCTTCTTTTTCAGTATTGCATATTATTTTATATCCTATTTATTTATTCATTTTCGTATTTCCCTACTCTTCCTTCACACCTTATATTACCGCACTCTACCCTATTTATTTATTTATTGTTTCATTAGTCTCAATTTTTCATTTGGCGTTTTATAGCCTATGTTATTTATTATTTATTTTATGTTTTACGTTTTTTATTTTCTGGACGTGTTACTTTTCTCCACTATGCCCTCTCTTAAATATTTTATCAACTCTCTCCGTGTGTCGGTTACCACCAGCTTCAGCTCCCTACTTCCTGATATATCCCGTGCCGCTATTGACTTTGCGTTCGTTACTTTCAAGAAAACTAGATTCTCTTCTCATCTCCACAAAATTCTACCTAATGGATTCTCTTCCAATTTTCATCCATCTGCTGGTACACTCAATCCTAGGGAACAACGTCTCCTACAACGAATTGAGACCAGATGTGGCTTTTAACGTATGCGCGTAGTGGCCGCCAGTCACTCCCGCCTTTTATCAGACCTCAGTGCCCAACAGACCCAGCGTCTGCTTCACTTACGTTGTCTCACCTCCAACAACTTCCCTTTCTATTTTATGATACGCACCACTATCCACACACTGAACCGGCAGCTGCATGAATTCCTTTCCACGTCCAAACACCATAAACTATCCCGTCTCATCCCTACCCCCAAAGCTACCCCTCCATCCTCCACTCCATCATGCACTCAGGTAGTCTGCATCCCCCCAGATCTACCCCTCTCTGATGGAGAGCGCTCTGTTCTTAGTAAGGGCCTAAAATTTGTTCCTCTTCGTCCGACCCTAGACCAATACAATCTCCTCTAGGATGTTCATCGGCTTCACCGTCGCATGAGGCTGAAGTTCCATTTTAGAAAGGAAGACAGCACTCCGCAGTCTCAGGCTGAATCCGACATCTTCGCACGCTTTTCTGACTCTACTAAGCCCCCCTTTACACCTAAACCTGGGGCCTCTCATGCCCTGGACCTGTATATCAAGAACACCATCCATGACATTCAGCAGCTCCGCCCTCGTAGATTGCATTATTCCAATCTCACTTCGGCAGAGTCCTGCGCTCTCTCCCTTCTTCGCCGTAGAGACGACATTGTCATCAAACCGGCTGACAAGGGAGGAGCATTGTCGTCTGGCAGAAAGACTTATACCTAAGTGAAGGTAATAACCAGTTGACCAATGGTTCTTTTTACAGGCCCAGGACAAGCGATGCGACTGTCTCTAACAATCGCATTGTAAACAACACTATTAAACAGCTCATTACTAGTAATGCTCTTCCTCCCGAAGCTTCTCGTCTTAGGATTCATGACAGCTCTTTGGGCAAGCCTGTATTCTACATGCTCCCCAAAATTCATAAGATCGACAACCCTAGCAGATCTATTGTCTCAGCCTGTTCCTGTCCTACTGAACACATTTCTGACTTCCTCGATAGCATTTTCCAGCCTATCGTTGAGAATCTTCCCTCCTTTGTCAAAGACACCAATCATGCTCTTACAACTTTCTCCTCTATCCGACTCTCAGCAGACCGCTCCTACCGTCTTTTCTTGTTAGGCGTCTGTTCTCTGTACACCTCTATTCCCCACTCTGATGGTCTCCGAGCTCTTCGGTTTTTTCTTGACCAACGCACTTGCCCTTCTATATCCACTGTCACTCTTCTCCGTCTTGCTGAACTGGTCCTTCAACTGAATTCCTTTGAATTCAATGGTCAGTTTTTTGACCAAATTAATGGTGTTGCCATGGGAACGAAGATGGGTCCTAGCTATGCCTGCCTGTTCATGGGCCACTTGGAGCATCAGATATGGCAACAATACTCCGGTCCTTTCCCCGGGTTTTACCGCAGATAGATCGATGATGGCATAGGTCTCACAGATATGCCTGAGACTGATTTATATCGCTTCATCGACTTTGTCAACCACTCTCACCCCACCATCAAGTTCACCTCCCTCGTCTCCACAGTATCTGTCAACTTCCTTGACATTACTATTTCTATCACGCCCTCCGGCCTTAATACCTCAGTATACTACAAGCCGACAGATGCCTACAGCTACCTCCTGTATACCTCTTCTCATCCTCGGGCCTGTCGTGACTCCCTTCCTTTTTCACAACTTCTCCGCCTCCGCCGTTTGTGCCAAGACGACGATGACTTCCACTTCCGAGCAAATGAGATGTTGGATTTCTTCCGTAGCAGACTTTATCCGGAACATGTTCTCACCTCTGCTCTCCAACGTGTGCTCCCCATCTCTCGTCAGGAGGCCCTCATACCTCACTATAAATCCACTTCAGATAGAGTCAAATTAATCTTGACCCATCACCCTCACAGTACTGCTGTCAAACAGATCCTTTTCCGCCACCTCCCTATCCTCCAAGCAGAGCCTGCGACCCAAGAAGTATTCGGTGAAGCACCTTTGGTAGCATATAGATGCGACAAGAACTTGAAGGATCTTCTTGTTCACAGCCGTCTCCCAAAGGAGAATGTCACTCACTTTGGCACACTAACCTGTGGTCGGACACAATGCAACACGTGCAAGTATGTCATCTCAACCCAGAAGGTGTCCTTTCCTAAGGCTACGTACACCATCACTAGTAGCTTCACGTGTGAATCGCGTAATGTCATTTATACGATCATATGTAAACGTTGCTGCAAAACCTATATTGGCCAAACAGGCAAACGACTTGGGGACAGATTCAGCCAGCACTTAAATGACATCTCTCAGCAAAAGTCCACACCAGTTGCCACACACTTCAATAGTCCTGACCACCATGGTCCCATCGACATCCAGGCCACTGCGATCCGATCCTGCTCCTCTGACACTGCCAGCCGAGAACAGCTTGAGAACCGTCTTATTCACCGCATGGGGTGTCTAAAACCAGCCGGTCTCAACACTTTCCACACCTTTGTCTGAGGTCACCCTTTCCTCTCTTTCTCTATTTGGACTCTTTCCACTCTTATCCTATTCTTCTATTTTTATGCCATCCTCCGTAATATGTATGGATATACACGGTTTCTAATTTGTCTTGATTTTTTTATTTCATATTCATTTATCTCCTACTCATTCTGTCCTCTTCTATTTCCAGTCTCCACTTTCATTACGTTTGGGTAGTTTTTTGTTTGTTTGTTCAGTTTCGTTTTTTAGCTTTTATTTTCTTAGTATGTATTGTGTACATCCGGGGGCAGAGGTCACTTCCTTTTCAGCCATGCTTCGCCTTCAGGGAAGTACCTAGGATTTATTTTTATATTTCTTTAAGTTCTTATGTCTCCTATCTAGCCTTCGCTTTCTTTCTTTTCATGACGAAGGCCTTGTGGCCGTAACGTAGACTACTTTCTTTGTCTTTTGTCCTTGTAAGACGAATCCCTTTTTTTGATTTTTTTTCATACCCATCCATTCTAAATGTTATAAAGTACATTTATACAGCGATAAAATTATTAATTATAAGTATAAAAGTCAAAATAATATGGGTAGAAATAAAATAGTAAAGTTGTAACGCGTCTTCTTTCCCCGCGCCAGTCATCGAATGGAGATAAGAACGTAGTGTGAAACCTTATTGCCGCGCTAGTGGTATTGGATTTTATAACTCGCCCGCAAAGGGTTAACGGTAAAAATTTTGAAAACAACAAGCTTATTTGTTCCAAGAAAGAGAGTACGATTCAAAACAGGGGAGGCATAAACGAACGCATACAAGTGAGAGAGCGAACACATGCTGCCGGTTTGTCAAGCGTTAGATTCCTGAACTAGCTACTCAGGACGACAGTGCGAGACGATACAGTTAGCTTGTGTTCGAAAACGTTGTCGCAAGCAGGGTAGAATTGAAAAAAATACCCCGCAAAGTCCAATACTTCTTCTAACTATAGGCACACAGTGGAAATATTTGTTCGTTCTATGGGCATGCAGAGGGACTAATATAAACACGCACGCGTTGCTCTGTCTGCAAATTAGTACATTTGTGACGTCACCAACTTGTTGTTGCTTCAGTTTGAACTACGCGCGAACGGGAAAAGATTGTGTGTTTATGTAATATTAGAAATTGAAACTCACATGGAAAATATATGGAATTCTTTATTTCCAATACTAGGGCCATAAAAGTTGGTTAGTTTTATAGCATATGATCTCCTGAGTAATATTATGTTACAATTTTCAAGATCGCCCCATTAAAAGTAAAGATATTGACAAAAGACTAGATATGCCCAGACAGATGAGAGAACAGACGCTTGTTTTTGCATTCACTAACGGTTACTTTTGGACGCGTTAGGGGAAATGAGACAGGCAAGGGTAGAGATATTATGGGATGGCCTAAAACTAAAAATATTTGGTAGTGGAAATCTTGAAGTGAATGAGAGGCAGAACTTGTTAGGTCAAAAACCAAGACTGTTTTTAACTTTTAATGCCAAAATGTGACCGACGTACATTTGAAAAATTGAGATGTAATTTTGACTTTATTTTCAAATTCAGAATTGGAAAGCTTAGTCTTCCGATCTGATTGGCCAACGCATTTTATATTATGGAAAACTTAGTTACTTTTTTGCCATTTTGTAGAAAGCTGTCCTTGAAGCAGGTCGATGTGATCCTAGAAGTTTGACTTTAAATTGTAACTAAAACAAAAAGTATTTGTCATAGTCTAGCCAGCAGCAAAGCTGAATTTGTGCCATCCATCGCACCTGTGCTTATTTCATTTAATTCTGGTAAGAAGAATATCTATATTATTATGTAATATGTGCAAAGGCAAAAAGTGGGAAAGTGTATGACATGCCTAAAGAGACAGTTTGGGTATACATATTTGATTTATGTTTGAATATTGCATTGTTGGAATTAAAAATTATTGTAAGACTAAAGTAAAATAGCAAGCCTCTGTGTTCGCTGAACACTATTGATTGCCTGGAGCGTTTATATTTTGTAATAGAAGAAAATTATATGCATGTAAGGAGATGTACATACTCCTTTTAAATTGTGTTGAAGAAGACTATGTAAAATGACAGTGGCGTATCTGCCATATGGACCTGAGGTGTGGTCACAATATGATGTGAGTTCAAAAAAAACTTAGGGGCTGGTGCACTTGTAATGCACACGAGGCTGAACCCCATCATGTCATGTAGCGAGTTGAGGGAAAAATATAACATATGAAAAGGCCAGGGTGTCTTTTATGTTGCAGGGTTTTATTTTCTGTTACCAGCCGGTGACAGGAAAGCTGAAGTACGAGTGAAGACAGTAACGTCTCCAGTACAGCGTAATCTGTATAATAATTGTCAAGTGGAGCTCTGAGAGCTGATGTTCTTTACAGAGCCATATCAGCGATTGAATCTTCACAAAGGAAATTTCAGGTTATGTGCCACAATCTGGGCAATCTGACACTTTATCTGGAGAAAACTGTTTCCCTACCCATTAACAGAAACTCTCGGGGAAATGATGACATACCCAGTCTCTCCAATAACTGACTCACATTATTACTTATTACTTAACAGGCTGTGAAACACCTTACGGAACATTTTAATATTAATAGTATTATTGTTGGACCAAGAGTCCCTATTTTCAGTTCACTTTTCAGTGTAACATACATTTTCTTCAGTTTTAAAAGATCTGTCCAAAAGAGATTGCAGGACAGGCACAGAAAATTGTACACAAAAAAATATTTCCAATTTGAAAACTAAACAACAGAGTTATTAGGTTCTATTACAGAGTTACACTGTGTTGTTTTGATGTACCATCATTTCATTGCATCCCCTAGACACTAGCAACATCAAACACCTTACATTAGAAGTAATTTACAGCACCGTGTGAGATCTTGAGAGGTAGCGTTAGGTCCCTTGAGAATTCATCTTCTTCAACCACTAAACTCAAGGTCTTACATAGCTTGACCTCACACGGTTAACACATCTAACACTATCATTCTTATCTTTTACCATCATAACCTCTCCAGCAATTTACTTTGCTACACTAAATTGCAGGGAATGATTAAGTCATTCCATGACGACATGAAGGGAACAGTCCAATATGCTGGAAGCATATCACAGCCCTTTGACATACGGAGTGATGTTAAAAAGGCTGCGTTCTGGCTCCAACCCTCTTCGGGATCTTCTTTGCCTTACTCTTGAAACATGCATTCAGAAATGCAACTGAAGGAATATGCCTTCACACTAGGTCAGATGGCCGCCTGTTTAATCTTTCAAGGCTGAAGGCAAAAACAAACATCAGGTGGGTCACTATAAGAGACTTGTTGTTCGCTGATGATGCTGCAGTCGTCACTCAAAGCCAACAGGAGCTTCAGAGCTTGATTAATCGCTTGACCCAAGCATGCAAGGACTTTGGCCTCACAATAAATCTAAAGAAAACGAATGTGCTGAGTCAGGATGTGGGTGCTGCACCAGTTATCACTATCGATAACTATGAATTGGCAGTGGTGCACCACTGCACATACCTGGGGTCTACCATCAATGACAAACTCTCACTGGACACAGAAATTGACAACCGCATTGGCAAAGCTACAGCTACCGTTGCCCGCCTCACATCGCGTGTTTGGGGAAACTCCAACCTCACAATGAAGACCAAAGCTGCGGTATATAACGCCTGCGTCACCAGCACACTCCTATATGGTAGCAAGACCTGGACATCCTATGCTAAGCAAAAAAGAAGGCTCAACACCTTCCATCTGCGGTGCCTACGCCACATCCTTGGCATTTCTTTGAAAGCTAAAGTGACAAATGTCGAGGTGTTGTCATGTGCTGGCCTTCTAAGCACGTAGACACTGCTTAGACAGCGAAGACTTCGCTGGCTTGGCCATGTCCGCCGCATGGAAGATGGTCGGATCCCAAAAGATATCTTCTATGGCCAACTAGCAGATGGCAAAAGAACAGTTGTGCGACCATAGCTGAGGTTCAAAGATGTGTGCAAAAGAGACATGAGGACACTGGACATAAATCCAGCAATGTGGGAGGACGAAGCTGCCGATCGCACCAAGTGGCGATGCTATATAGTTACAGTGCCACCTCAGATTGAGCGAAAAGAAACTCACACAACAAGCAGAAGAGAGGAGAAAACGTCGAAAGTAAATCAGGAAAGTAAGCAGATGAGAGCTGTCATTTCAGGGGCGCATTCCCATAGTCAGTTATGACTGAAGGGGCTATTATATATGTTATATATATATATATATATATATATATATATATATATATATATATACATATATATATATATATATATATATATATATATATATATTCCATACAATCACGGGTTGAAATACATTTATTCTGCAAACACTGCAGATATATCCACTATTATTGTGATCAAGTCACATAATTATTATAGGCACTACGGCCTCCGGCACTTTAATGAATTGTAGGTTCTGTAGCCTGAATATAAATAGACTCACAGTTAAACCATCATGCAAGGTGGTCCACACTCTTCTCCCCATCAAGATGGCTTTGAGGTTTCCCAGTTTCTTAGCTACCTCCAACGACATAACCACAGAAACTGACCTAATACATAGATGCATTGATGGAAGTATGTTTATTTTTAATTTAATGATGAAAAATATCCCGTTCAACTTCTGATGGGTTATAATTAGTATATATATATTGTTTTCAATTCCAAATAATATGTATAACTGCCGATGCGGTAAAGTGGCATCATATCTGTCAAATCATTGTAAATAGGGCAAATCACAATTACCAGTTATGCAAACAAACAAAAACGAGATTCAGTGCGGAAAACGGCATACAAATAATAATCGCCGTTTATCCCACACCGGATATTAGCTTCAAAACTTACTCCTTGCTTCCCGAACGTAAAAATATAGGTTTTCGTTTGTGAAACGAGACAAATTATATTGACAAATAAATTAACAGATCAATACTTATTAAAGTAAACTGTAGGACCTATATCACTGACTAGTCAAGTTAACCATGTTAAATATAACCACGTACTATATAATGGGACAAAAGTCACGAATGTCACTTACTGGACCTCATACGCCCATACTCCCGAAAAGAACAGTAATTATACGATTTGATGCAGCAAAAATTATTACTAAATGCCATTTCCTTGCTAGATTACGCCATAACAGGTCGGGGAGAAAATTTTCATGGCCCTTGATAGGAACAAATGTGTAGCTGTATTCTTGCATCATTGACAACCAGCGATGCAGGCAGGGGTTAGTATAAGTTTTGTTGTGTAACCAAGTTTTGTAACCAACGGTGGTGAGTCTGTAAGTAGAAATGTTCGTCTAGTAAATATCTTCAGGGTTTACACATACTCCAGACATCCGCAAAAGCTCCCTTTCTCCGGCATAATGACGTGTTTCAGCAGGCAGAATTTTCGGCTCATATAGAGACAAGGATGAGGCTTATCTTCCAGCTATTGGAGAAGACACCCGTCAATGCTAGTCTGAGACACATCTGTATTGAGAAGAAATGGCATCTCTATAATAATAATAATAATAGTAATAATAGCCCCTTCAGTCATAACTGACTATGGGAATGCGCCCCTGAGGTGGCAGCCCTCAGCAGCTTATTTTCCTGGTTGCTCCTTTCGACGTTTTCTCCCCTCCTCTGCTTGTTGTGTGAGCCTCTTTTCGCCCAATCTGAGGTTGTGCCGTAAATAGCATCGCCACTTAGTGCGATCGGCAGCTTCATCCTCCCATGTTGCTGGATCCATGTACAGTGCCCTCATATCTCTCTTGCACACATCTTTGAACCTCAGCTGTGGTCGCCCAACTGTTCTCTTGCCATCTGCTAATTGTCCGTAGAAGATATCTTTTGGGATACGACCATCTTCCATGCGGCGAACATGGCCAAGCCAGCTAAGTCTGCGCTGTCTAAGCAGCGTATACATACTTTGAAGCCAGCACGTGACAACACCTCGACATTTGTCACTTTATCTTTCCACGAGATGCCGAGGATGCGGCGTAGACACCGCAAATGGAAGGTATTGAGCCTTCTTTCTTGCTTAGCATAGGTCGTCCAGGTCTCGCTGCCATATAGGAGTGTGCTGGTGATGCAGGCATTATATACCGCAGCTTTGGTCTTCATTGTGAGTTTAGAGTTTCCCCAAACACGCGATGTGAGGCTGGCAAAGGTAGTTGCAGCTTTGCCAATGCGGCTGTCGATTTCTGTATCCAGTGAGAGTTTGTCATTGATGGTAGACCCCAGGTATGTGAAGTGGTGCACCACTGCCAATTCATAGTTATCGATAGTGATAACTGGTGCAGCACCCACATCCTGACTCAGCACATTCGTTTTCTTTAGACTTATTGTGAGGCCAAAGTCCTTGCATGCTTTAGTGAAGCGATTCATCAAGCTCTGAAGCTCCTGTTGGCTTTGAGTGACGACTGCGGCATCATCAGCGAACAACAAGTCTCTTATAGTGACCCTTCTGATTTTTGTTTTTGCCTTCAGCCTTGAAAGATTAAACAGACGGCCATCTGACCTAGTGTGAAGGCATATTCCTTCAGTTGCATCTCTGAATGCATGTTTCAAGAGTAAGGCAAAGAAGATTCTGAAGAGGGTCGGAGCCAGAACACAGCCTTGTTTAACGCCACTTCGTATATCAAAGGGCTGTGACGTGCTTCCAGCATATTAGACTGTTCCCTTCATGTCGTCATGGAATGACTTTATCATTTCCAGCAGTTTAGAAGGGCAGCCTATTTTCAGGAGGATTTTAAAGAGTCCATCCCTACTAACCAGGTCGAATGCTTTTGTGAGGTCTATGAAGGCGATATATAATGGTCTTTTCTGCTCTCTTGATTTTTCCTGAAGCTGGCGGAGAGAGAAGATCATGTCTGTTGTTGATCTCTTTTGATCTCTGTCTGTTGCCATCTCTATATTGGGCAATAACAAAATTGGCGCTTTGGAAAACTGTCCATATAAAACAATGCATTGATGGAAGTGCTTTTCTGGGTGGAAAACGACTTCCAAATAATAATTGTCGTTTATCCCACACCAGATAGCAACTTCCAACAGTGGAAGTTGGGTCAACCTTACTTGGGTGTTCTGTACATCTGCATTTCAGCAGGAGTAGATGTCTAGGTTTCTTAAACACATGGAGAAGAGAACTGGAGCCAGGCATGAATGGGATGGAGAAGACATGGAAAGATTTTCAGCTGGTGGCACCGGAAAGAAAGACTTGGCATACGTTTGTTGAAGACTTAATGTGCTACTTGGGGAGTTGAAGGTAGATGAGGATGATAAAGTTCTAAAACTTGTGTAGCAAATGTAATTTTTGCTGGGGAGGTTAAGATGTTATACCTAACAAGAAAGATAGTTGTGTCTGTGTTAACTGTGTGAGGTCAAGCACATGTAGGTCCCTGACTATAAAAAGAATGATGATGATGATATATTGTATGAGGGTACCTAACGCTACCTCCCTAGATCTCACACAGTCCGTATTTTGATTCTAGTGGCTGGTGTATGATGTCTCTAGTGTCTAGGGGTGAAATGAAGTACATCAACACAATACAATTTAATACACTAAAAGAAAATGAATAAGACGGTGGTTAAAGTTTTCTTTTAAAATTTGAATTTTTTTTTTCTTTATACAATTTAATCTGCCTGTCCCGCTACCTCTTTTGGACAGGTCTTTGAAAATGAGGAAATATATTTACATACAATGCTTTAGCTAAAATATGGACTCTTGGTCCTATGAATATATGTTAATATAGAGTTCCTGTAGGTGTATTCACAGACTAATACTTTAATAGTTGCTAGTGATTGTCATTTGTTATGAGGAGCTGTTGTTTTAATCAAGCCCCATATAATTCAATGTTATTTTGATAGGAACTATTTTCTTAGGATGAAATGTCAGATGTCCCAGCTGATAACTTTTCACCTGGGATTCTTGATCGGTCGAATATAAGTCAGTATATCAATGTAGAGACAATGTAGATCAGCACCCACACGTAAGCTCCTTCAGGCTATCAGCTGACAGCTTAAACTTTATAATGGAGACTTTACACCCACTCATCAGGTTTCCTGTCACCGGATGGTAACAGGAAATAAAAACTCTGCAATAAAAAGACAACCTGGCCTTTTTAACGATCACAAATTCTTATCCCTATATATACATGACAGTATGGGGTCAGCCTCTTGTGCATTCATGTGCATCAGCCCCTATTTTATGACTCACACCCTTCTGTGATCACACCACAGGTCCCTATGGCAGATACGCCCCTGTACTTTTACATAGTTTGCTTCAATGCAACAACGTGGAGTAACCACATCTCCTTTTATATGATTTTTTTCTTTTCTTTTCTAACTTATAAACGCTCTAGGCATGTTGAAAAGTGTTCATAGAACACAGAGGCTTCCTAACATTTCCAATACAAAATATTAATACAAAATCATAATAATATGCAACAGTCAAATACAGTTCAATGTGAGGACTCAATAATGTTTGCTTCCGGCATGTCCTTCACTTTTCCACAGCAGTATCTGACTTTTTTCAGTTTTAATCAAGCATGTAAATACATAAAGCATTCTTACCACTAGTTCAAAGAAATATGCCACAAATAACGTTGACTGGCAAAGAATATGGCCTCAGTTTCACTCTGCCTTGTCCAGATAGTGAATTTAGTAGTTAATTTTACAAGTTATCACATCTGATCTCAACGTAGTTGTTTGAATAAAATTTTCTAGTCAAATGGCCACGAGACCACTATGCCTTTTGCCAATATCTATTAGAGCCGATCAATGAAAGCAGGCACTACTACATCTTTTTGAATTTACTTTTGAAAAAAACAAAACATTTCCAAATAAACTATGTGCCTCGTAGTCCATTGGTCAGTCCGCGTTAGTTATGCCAATAGAAAAAGATGTTTCGTTTTAGTTACATTTTCCTATTCCTCCCCTTTTACTCCTATACTCTTATACCACTAATAGAATTTGAATTTCTACAATGCCTCTTTTTTAAACTAGCGTCCCCAATAACGTTATGTGTAACGAGCAAGAACAACAGTCTGTCCGGTCAAGCGTTCGTAGACATTTAGTGTATTCTCAATAACTTGGCTAATTCTTGGACTACCATATTTTTTAAAACATATTTTTGCTCAGGGCACTCTAAGCTATAATACCATATGATTTTTATGGTCAGTTTCAGTATGGTTTAGATTTTCAATTTTGTCACTGCCAATCGTCAAATATAAATTTTACATAAGTCAGTCAGCCATCTTCTCCCCCCCCCCCCCCCCCCCCCCCCCCCCCCACCCACCCTTGTCTCTAACATTTTCCTCACTATTCAAATAAACCAACTAGTTTGAGTGACGTCAGAATATTACCGCTAGGAGGAAATGAAAAATTGTCTGTGTGTTTGCCTCTGTTGGCTTTGCCCACAGCGTGTATATTTTAAAGAGACCGCGTGCAGAGCGAAGAGGGGTTTTTCAAAACTTTGGTAGTGTTTTGCGTTAATTATTACAATCGTCTCATTCTTACTACTGTGAAATGTCCGAATTATTACAAATGTTAGTGTTAAAGTTAACATATTACGTTAATTCAAACGCCAGTTTGGTCTCACAGTTCTGGCAAGTCGTTAATTACAAGCTTTTCCCCCAGCGGCGAGATGTTAAAATGTTTATTGTACGTTTTCGAAACCGAAACTAAAGCGTGTTTTTGATTTTTACGGCGGGTCATTTTCTTAGCATTCCCACTGCACTACAGGCATCGCCCTACTGGCGTTGAAGATAAAACCAGTCAGACACCTGAGGGCTGGGGTATTTATTCATCATAGGACTAAAATCTTACTGAAATAAGCGATTATCTCACAGATTTTGCTACAACTTGTATAAAGAGCAAGATATATATTATCAAAAGAAACAAAGCAGTTCATAAACTTTGTTCAGATTTCTGGACATTATATTATTCTGAGCTAGTGAAGGTATAGAGCTCAGTGAAAAAAAAAGTTTGAAAAAATGCTGTATTTCTGACATATACAGATTAATTGATGAAGAATCAGACTTTATTCAAATTCCTAAATAATAGTCATAAACTCACGTTTGAATGCGATGCATACACACAGTTCTTTTAATACCACATAGAAGCTGCGCATTGAATTCCTGTAAATAACAAAAAATGAATTTTAAAAAAATTAAGCTTATGCCTTACAGAACAATTTATTGTGTTCAATGTATCTGTTAAATCAAATGTTATTTTGAGCGTTCTCTATATATTTATTTATTTTATTTTAGGAGTCTACGGGAACTCAGAGTGCTCTAACTTTAAGCAATGTCTCAGGGATTTTCCACATTTTGATTGGTGGTTTGGTTCTGTCCATGATTACATCATCTCTAGAGTACTTTATACAAAGAAAGTTTAGTTTGCAGAGGAAAACTGTATCAAGGAAGGTGAGTAAATTAACATATTTAAGAGCTTTTTCATTTTTAAGCTGTTCTAGCTATGCCAATTTTACTTCTCTTCTTGACTTTCAGCTATTGTCTTTAGATTAGATTACAAAAACAATAAAATCAATCACCAGTATTGGAATTCAGGGGTCTTTTACAAACAGATGGACCTGGACTTTGCTGATGACGTACCCTTCCTATTGTATTACTAACACCAAAAACAGGATAAAATGAGAATACTAGTTCCAAGATTACAATAATTGGGTTAGAAAACCCACATAATAAAAACGTTTTTTAGTGATAAAAATCGTGAGAATAAATGTGGTAAATTATAGCACGACTTCTTGGAGATATATCCCTACTGTCAGGATACTGTATAGACGATGTCCCCAGTTGTCAAGACACTCTATAGACGATGTCCCCAGTTATCAGGAACAATATTATGGTGGGTGTGGGTTGTATGTAAATGAAGATAAACAATGGCTCGTACGAATTAACCCAACGCCACTGGTACAGTTCCATAACATTTATTAGACTGATAGATAAATCGTGGAAATCAATTACATTTAGCAAGCATACTGACATTACATCCAGGCTGATATTGCCTGCAGGAAATAACTCTGAACTCTCGTGAGCACGAACTGACTTTACAGGAACGCACACTAACAGTACACATAAAGTCCTTTGTGCGGCATACCCTCCTCGCACAATCATAACACCATCCAGGTGTTATTCACTTATTATTAGTGGTTGGCGGCATTAAGCATCGCCATCTAGATTCTCTCAGAAGCTCCTGCAGGCGGGAATTCAACAACGCCTGTATTATTCCAATACAGCTACAAGGCGAGAAACGCGTCGCCTTTCTTCCCAGTAGCTCCAGGGCCGGACACTGCAACGCCCTATACTGTTCTCCACGAATATAATCTAAATATAGTTCCAACCGGAACACTTCCAGGCGGTACAATAATCTTCGCCTGTACAAAATTAGGACCTACAAACACAATACGAGCTCACAGCTTGGCTACTAATCAAACACATACTCTCTCAGTCACCCCAGACTTGTATTCACTCAAACGCTCTCTCCCAGCGCACGCACAAGTCACAACAATGCTGACATAAAGTCAGACCTTAACTCAATACCTGAGTTACACTTGACAAAGTGTTAACAACAGTTCAGTGACCCTTAACACCAGTCACTATCATCATTTACACTCATGAAACTGTTCTGTGACACCTACGAAATGCAGACTCATTTATTTTTAATTCACCATTTGTTTCAAAGATGAACAACAACAAAAACAAAGAAATTACAGACCTTCATAAATGGATACATGCAGAGAAAACAAACATTAATAGGGTTATGTTATTGTTGATCAGAATCAGTATCATTGCACTCCAGGCAAGCCTATACGTGCTCAGTGTCCCTCAGCAAATGTCGAAGGGTATGAATGCTAATTGTTCCTGTTTACGCACTGGTTGTGTACACGCCAGAAGCGTCCTCTCATACGTCCATCCCTGCTGGTTTTACTTTTGGTGCTAAATTCCAGCAGTCTTAGCCTTGATGATTCATCAATTGCAGTGTCATTCTTTAATAGGCGATCATGAATTGCCTTCAGTATTTCTCTCTTATCCATATCCAATGCACCTTCTATGGACCTCTTGAAGCTATATAAGTATTTAATAAATAACACGGTATTTAATCAGTTTTACAAACTACGGTTTACAAGAAACAAGGGACGTTTCGGGTTTTACCATTCATCAGCCACAAACAGGTGACAAAGACAAAAATTACATATAGGTACTACAAAACTATACGATGATGAGAAATATACAACAAATGGGCGATACAAGCAGATGGAAAAAGTGATGAGAGAAAAAAAAAACAATAATAATACAAGAAAATTGTAAAATCTAAAAGAAATACTGAAACAAGAAAGTAAATAATTAACGAAACGAAAAAAAGAAGAATTAACAAAACTGTGAACTAGTAAAATTTAGCTTAGCTCGATCCAAAGAATCTGTGGAAGAAAGCGGTAGTCTCTTGTCACAGAAATAACAAGGAAGTGACGTACGATAGCGACAAAACAAGAGATATAAAAAGATACGAAACGAACCAAAACAAAAACATAAAAAGATAGATCTAAAAGACAACGAATAAAGAATGAAAAAGAGAAAAGCTACCAGAATTTATGCAAAATTATGTTGTATATTCAAAACATCGGAAACTAAAACGCCCATTTTAAAAATAACCCGATTCTCCAACGAATTTAATTTATTTATTTATTTACCTCTTGAAGCTAGTCTGTCAGCTCTTTTATTGCCGCGTACCCCTGCATAACCAGATCAGTAGATCGATATCAGTTCTTGAAGATTCGATGCTTCTATGGAGGTTTTCTATTCATGTCGGAGCCATCCATTTTGGACCTTTTGAAGCATTGATTGTGAGTCTGATACAATAACTTACTTACTTACTTACTTAATCGTTCCTCTTCTACCGTGACGTGTCGAGGTTTGGAAGAGACAGCGTCATACTATCCTATCGGCTGTCTTTCTCCTGGCCTGGTTCCATTCTAGTCCTCGGGCCTTCAAAGAGAGTCTAATGATATCCTCCCAGCGGACTCTACAATAACTGCCTTTGTTAATAAAGTCTCAGACAGCCATCTTAAGGTAGCAGAAGCTGCATCTACCTCCATGCTCATGCTGGAAGTTGTTATCATGTAAGCTTCGCTATGTTCAGCAAAGGTTCTACCCTTTACTCTAGGAGAGAAACCCCACCCTGATTTATTACCGCTGATTACAGACCCATCAATGTTCACAAAGGTATCATCATCCCCAGCATTATCTTTTATGAGCTGATCAATTTCCAGCTCTGCTCTTCCATTCGCCCAAGTTCTGCACTCTCTACAAAAGCTGATAATGGCTTGCTGGTAGTTCATCCTGCTCTCATCTGATTAACTCCACTCTTATCCCTTGAATATATTTTAAAATGTGGTCACCTGTCTAATATTCACCTCTGCCTGCGCCATTCATGAGATTCCCCTCTTTATTCTTGCTCCTTTGATGTCAGCTATGTTCCCATGCAGGGGATGCCTTTTATCTGTGTTTACTCGCATATACGCTTTTACCTGGGCCATCGCATACCTGGATCTAACTGACAGCAATCCAAGCATGTGCCGCATCATCACAATGGGGGTATCTCGCGTACAGCCCAAGACTATACTCATCCCTTTATTTTGAATGTGTTCCAGTCATTCACATTGTGATATTCACAGCATGAGTATTCCCAGCCATACTCGATTAGACAAGACCAGCTGATGATACTGGAGAAACAGTAGTCTCTGCTCCAGGTGCGCTGCAGCAATTGTTTTTATGATCTCTTCAACCCCTCCATTATTCACCGTGCTTCCCTTTCGTGCTTTCCTCCATTAATAGGGTAGAATGACAAAAAATTTTTTTTAACAAAAACACACAAATAGTAATACGTCTTACAAAGAGAAAGGACAAGAAAAACCTACGTTGTGGCCACAAGGCCTTCGTCAGGGACAGACAAACAAGAGACAGGAGGGGAAAAAAGGGAGAATTAAGTGGAGAACATGAAACTACAGATATAAGAGAAAAATACTCCCTTATTGTGTTGTCACATGTTGGAGCAAAGATGGCTGTGGCTTTGTAAAGCGGAAGTGGATAGAGCATTAAAAGCAAAAAATAATGAAAACATGGACTGGAAAACTGAGCGAGGGAAAAGTTATATTTAAAAAAAAAAACAAATAAAAAAAAAATTTAATTACAAAAAAAAATAAATAAATAAATAAAATGAAATAAAAATAAATAAATAATTAAATAAAAATAAAATATAAAAAAAATAAAATCAAATTTAAAAAAATATATATATATATGTATATATATATATATATATATATATATATATATATATATATATATATATATATATACAGGCATACCTCACTATTTCAACAGGTTAGGGACCAGAGCACTGACGAAAGTCGAAAATCGACAAAGTCGAAACATAGCCTTTATTTAGCATGCAAATGCATTACGGTCGCCAAAAAACGTAAATAACTAAATATATAACACTTGCGAATGCGTGCAACACCTAAATAAACAGAAATATACATAAGAATCAACGATCGAGGACTAAGGCTACTAGAATTTGCCAGCAACTATAAACTAACCCTTGCAAATACACTATTTCCTCATAAGTTATCAAGAAGAACAACGTGGCATGCCCCAAAAACTGAGATACATAACCAAATTGATTTTATTCTTGTATCCAAAAGATTCAAGTCCAGCATTAATAAAGCCAAGACTAGGACCTTTCCTGGCGCCGACATTGGTAGTGATCACGACATGGTATTGATGACGCTCAAGCTTAAACTCAAAAAGAACTATAATCAAAACAGATGTTCTCAGTTAAGATTCAATTTAGACAAATTAAAAGATCCAGAAATCGCGGGAATCTTTAAGGCAACTGTTGGAGGAAAATTCGCAGCTCTCAACTTTTTGGAGGATGATATCAACTCAATCACAGAGAACATGAAAGACGTGCTCATTGAATCAGCAACAGAAATACTTGGTAAAAGAAAGAAAATAAACAAACCATGGGTTACAGATGAAATTCTGAAGTTATGTGATACACGGCGGGAAATGAAAAAGGTTAAGAAAGAGGTTCCTGAAGCAGCATGGCAATACAGTATGGTGAATAAAAAATATTAGAAAGAAAATGAAACAGGCCAAAGAAAAATGGGTAGCTGATCAATGTGAGTCCATTAATACGGGGCTAATAAAAGGTAACAGCAAGGCAGTTTTTGACACATTAAGAAGACTATCAAAACCCCAACAGCCCAGGGTAACTGTCATAGAAGATAGCAATGGGGCTCTGCTCAATGAAAAAACAGCTGTAATGAGAAGGTGGACAGAATATTGTAAAGAATTATATAACTGTAAACTTGACACTGACTTAGGCATATTAAACAACATTAAGTGCGAAAACAGAGAACTCGGAAATGCAGCAATACTACGGGAAGAAGTGGAAGAGGCTATATGTTCGATGAAAGGAGGGAAGTCACCGGGTGTGGATAATATACCAGCAGAGCTCTTGAAATATGGAGGACCAGATATAGTAACAATCATGACAACAATTTGCCAGAAGATATGGAGTACAAAAAATGGCCAAAAGAATGGACGCAGTCATTAGTAATACCGCTTCCAAAGAAAGGAAATCTAAAAATGTGCAAGAACTACAGAACCATTAGCCTTATTAGTCATCCAAGTAAGGTGATGTTAAGGATACTTTTGAACAGAATAAAACAGAAATCAGAAGAAATCTTTCAGAGAAACAGGCTGGCTTTAGACCAAAAAGAAGTACCTCAGAACAAATCTTCAATATTAGATTACTGATCGAAAAACATCTCCAGCATCAACATGATTTATACCAAACTTCATCGATTTCACAAAAGCCTTCGATCGAGTCTGGCATGAAGGTTTATGGCAAATAATGAGAAAATTCAATTTTGATACCAACATCATAGATATCATTGAAGCACTATACAAGGACGCAAGCAGTGCTGTTTTTGCAAGCAATGACATTGGAGAATTTTTCAAAACAACTGTAGGAGTTCGCCAGGGATGTATTCTGTCACCAGTGCTCTTTAACATTTATCTAGAACATATTATGCAGGAGGCTCTCTACGATTATAAATCAACCATATCGATTGGAGGCCGACCTCTGTGTAATCTACGTTTTGCTGATGATATTGATCTGATAGCTGGAACAGAATCAGAACTTCAAGACCTTACCTCTAGACTGGAGAAAGTAACAAGAACATATGGGATGAAAATTAATATAGAAAAAAGCAAGATATTGGTGAATAGCCATAAGAAACATGTTCCGACCAACATTACGTTAAATGGGCAAACGTTAGAAGAAGTTAACACCTTTAAATATCTCGGGTCCACTATTTGTAGTGATGGAAGATCAAATAAAGAAATCAAGACAAGACTTGAGATGGCCTCAGCTGCCATGACAAGGTTGAATGTGATCTGGAAAAGTAACATCAGTTTTCCTGTGAAGATCAAATTATACAAATCACTTGTATTATCTATTCTCTTGTATGGGTGTGAGGGCTGGTCACTCACTGCAGATACGGAGCGAAGGATTCAGGCTTTCGAGCATAAATGTTATAGAAGAATTTTGCTCATTTGCTATAAAGAGCACAAAACAAATGTCTATGTTAGAGAGAAGATAAACACCTATGCAGGCCATCAAGAACCACTTTTGTCAATAGTGAAACGTCGAAAGCTTGCCTGGTTTGGGCATGTAACTCGTCATGACTCCCTTTCGAAAACGATCCTCCAGGGAACAGTCGAAGGTAAACGGAGAAGAGGAAGGCAAAGAAAATCCTGGGCTGATAACATCAAAGAATGGGCAGGACACGGTTTCTCCACACTTGTACGCATTGCTGAGAATAGAGAGCAGTGGAGGACCCTGTCTGCTGATGCTTCCACCATGGCACCCCTACGACCCATGACGGGTTATGGGTTGAGATGAGATGATGATACATAAGAATACAGAAAATGCAATAAAAAATACATAAATAACATCTTACCTTAAAATCATTCTTGAGCAAGTAGACGATGAATATATACAGTATGTAGAGTTTTGAATGTTGGTGATTTAGGGGAATTCTAGACTTAGAAAAGCAGATGGAGAGAATTGAGGAGGCCCATCTTCAGAACTGGAGGAACTCAATCTAATTCTTGTAGAAGGGGACTTTGAAGGAGATCTAACAGGGGCTGGGGCTGATGTTGATGGCTCGGAATCTGAAGGGTTAGAGGGAGGGGTGACTGAAGTTGGTTGTGGCGGTTGCGTCTTGAAAAAGAAGGGCAAGGTCGTTTGCCTCATTGGTGTCTTCCTCCTTTCCCTAAGAAGTTCTCTGTAACAGGCTATTTGGTGTTAAAGAGGCCCGTCTCATCTACGTAGAAGATCTGCTGCTTTATGTAACCACCGTCTTCTATCATTTTTTCAAGCTCTACTTGAAAAGCTTCTGCAGCTGCGGTATCTGCGCTAGCTCCTTCTCCCTGCACTGCTATATTGTGTAAATTTGACCTTTTCTTAAATTTGTCAAACCAGCCCCTGCTAGCACAAATGTCTCTTCAGCTGATGTCTCTCCATTTTCAGCCTTCATTTTATTTATTAAATAAACTTTGTGATTTAGCCTGGATACGACCTTGGCTTAGAGGAATGTTGTGGCTGACTTGGTCTTGAATCCCCATTTTACACTTTCTCCATCTCACCAATATATATATATTTTTTTTTTTGCGTACGCCCACTATTACTCGAGGCGAAATCTCAGGTTAGTATGTCTAACCTGAGACTGATTTTTACGTGAGTATCCCTTTTTTCCTCTACAGAGGCAGGTGTCCCTTGCCATTCAGGAAGATACTCGTCGATTTCGGAGGTACCCATTAGAGCTGGGTCAGCTCAGGAGCCGCCAGTCCCTGGTCGACGACACTCCTTCAAATGTTCTCGCCAGGGCTCGAGTTAATCCAGTCCAAATCCTGGTCGACGAAAAATCCTCAAATGTCCTCGCCCGGGTTTGATCCTGGGTCACTCGGTCGCCAGCGCAGTTTGGTAACCACTACACCAGCGCGGCTCCCCTCTCACCAATTAAACTGTGTCTCTTTCTAATAAGTTTGGTTTGCACTGGCGTAGCGTTTTAAATTTCCTCTAACACTTTAGCTTTGTTCTGTACAAGTGTGCTAACTGTAGTGCGAGGTACACCTAGCTTGTGGCCAATTTCAGCTTTTGAGATGCCTTGTTCATTAAGCTTGATTATCTCACGTTTTTCTTGCAAATTGAGAGTCTTATGGTGTCTTTTAACTTGATCATTACACTTAGAACCCATTATGAATATATTAAAGCACAAATATAAGTAGTACTGTATAGAGCCTAATCACAAAAAAGTACAGTATGAAAACTGTACACGTGTCTTCTTCTTCTTCTTCCTCGTTCATCCTGAAAAGGACGTTGGTTGCGTTGTGTCTGTTTACAGCAAGCTGCGATATTTGCGCCTTTTGGCCGACACATCCGACTTCAACACGGCATTTTTTGGGACCAGGTTTGCCTTCCCACTTCTATCCCTACTCTCTCAGCCAGACTGCAATGTTGCAGCCTGTTTCCAGGACCACCACGTGGAGGTGGAGTAGATTCTTTGTCAGCTCTGGTTCGCTGACCCTGACGCAAGCAGTAAAGCTATGAGTCGCCTACTGCATTTATCTCTTGCTGCGTCTTCGGCCCCGTACACGTGTCTTATAATCACGATATGAACACTGCCATTACACTGTTAAAACAAAAATAGCTATGAACTGTTTACAGTATAATCACAAAAATAATATACTATGAATAGTTTGGTTATTTTAATCACAAAAATAAGTGGTATTAATATGTTTAATCACAAATATAAGAGATTCAATGCGGACAATTTTAAAAAACAGTGCACACCGAACGACTTCTATTCAAAGACTGAATGACAAAGAAACAAGATCGCGTGCGGTGGTGACGAAATGCGACGAAAGAGCGAAGCAAGCGACGAAATTTGGAAACGTGGTTATAATTGAAAACCGACGAAAGAGCGAAGCGACGAAACTCGAAGCGACGAAAGTCGAGGTAAGCCTGTATATATATATATATATATATATATATATATATATATATATATATATATATATATATATATATATATATATATATATATATATATATATATATATATATATATATATATATATATATATATATATAAATATATATATAAATATATATATATATATATATATATATATATATATATATATATATATATAAATATATATATATATATATATAT
Source organism: Oreohelix idahoensis (assembly GCA_024509875.1). Taxonomy (NCBI): domain Eukaryota; kingdom Metazoa; phylum Mollusca; class Gastropoda; order Stylommatophora; family Oreohelicidae; genus Oreohelix; species Oreohelix idahoensis. Next base: position 1,042,661 of record JAMPIV010003496.1, read on the forward strand.
ATATATATATATATATATATATATATATATATATATATATATATTAATAGGGTAAACATGTAGTAGCCTCCTTCAGTCAAAACTGACAATGGGAATGTGCCATTGAGGTGATAGCCCTCAGCTGCTTTTCTGCATGGTGTACCTTAAGCATATTCTTTTCTCTTCTGCTAGTTGTGAGAGCTTCTTTTCGTCAAATTGAGCTGGCAATTTAAGGAGCATCGCCACTTGGTGCGATCAGCAGCTTCATCCTCACAGGTTGCTGGATTTATGTAGTGCCATCACCTCTCACTTGTACACATTTTTTAACCCCAGCTGCGGTCGCCAGCTATTCTTTTTCCTTGCAAGTTATCCGTAGAAAATATCTTTGCGGATGCGACCATCTTCCTTTTGGCAGACATGGCCTAAGCAGCGTAGCATGTGCTGTCTAAGCAGTGTATACATGCCAGCACTTCGATATATGCCACTTTGGCTTTCCACGAAATATCAATAATGTGGCGTACACACTGAAGATGGAAGGTATTGACCTTCTTTCTTGCTTAGCATAGGTTGCCCGTGTCTTACTGCCATATAGAAGCACGCTGATAATGCAGTCATTATTTTCCACCGCTTTAGTCTGTATTGTGAGTTTCTTCTTCTTTGATCCATAACCGCCAACCGCCATTGCAGTCAGTGGCCATCACGCCTGGTGGCGTCTTGTAGGGCAGCAACAAATTGATTCCACTTTGCTCGGTCGGCGCCATCCTTCGTACAGTGCCCCAACTCTGGTTCATTCTTTGCATCTCGGCTTCCACAGTTCTCCGCAAAGTTGTTTTTGATCGGCCTCTCTTTCGCTTTCCCTCGGGGGTCTATAGCATAGCTGTTCTTGTGATGGTATCAGGGTCCCTTCTGAGGACGTGGCCAACCCAACTCCAGTGTCTGCCAGCTATGATGGTGTGCGTGTCCTCCTGGTTACTCCGCATAAGTAGTTCTTGGTTGCTGATGGTGTTTGGCCAAACGATTCGGAGAATTTTCCTTAGGCAGATTGTGTGGAAGGAGGACAGTTTCGACATTTCCTTCTCTGTTACTCTCCAACATTCCGCACCATAGAGAAGCACAGAAAGTACACAGCTCTCATACAGTCTTAATTTGGTGTTTGTGCTGTACTGGGAAGACTTCCAAATGTTGTTGAGACTAGCAAAGGCTGTTCTCGCTTTATTCATTCTGTTGTTAATGACGTTGCTTGTTCCGCCGTCAGGTGTTACTATGCATCCTAGGTAAGTAAATGTGTCTGTCTGTTCTAACTTCTGGTTCCTTACTGTTATTGGCTCAGGATTGCCCACATTTAGTGTCATGACCTCTGTCTTCCTCAGACTGATGTTCAGGCCAACCTGCTGGCCATACTTATTCAGTCTATCGGTTTTTTTCTTGGATGTGTTGATGTGAATGCGCGAGTAGTGCAATGTCATCTGCATATTCCAGGTCTTCCAGTGTAGAAAACGTTGTCCATCTAATTCCTCTTGGACTGCTCTCTGTTGTCTGGCGCATCACCCAATCTATGGCTGTCAAAAATAATGTTGTTGATAAGGGGCATCCCTGTTGTACTCCTGTTTTCACTTCGAAAGTTACATTACTCAATCCAACACTGCATGTGAAGTTAGAATAGAGGCTTTTTATGATGGAAACAATGCGGCTGGGAATTCCATAAGCCCTCAGTATTTTCCATCGGCTGTCCCTGTGTATGCTGTCGAAAGCCTTTTCAAAATCAACAAAGTTAATGTATAGCTGTCTCTGCCATTCTGAGCACTGCTCTATAATGTTCCTGAGGGTGAATATATGATCTCCACATCTTCTGTTCTTTCTAAAGCCCGCTTGTTCTTTCCTCAGTTTATGGTCAACTGCTTTTGAAATTCTCTGATGATTATCCTGCCCAGCATTTTGCTGGGAACTGAGAGGAGAGTAATTCCTCTCCAGTTGTTGCAGTGAGCAAGGTCGCCTTTCTTGGGCAATTTGACAATTATTCCTTTACTCCACTCTGTTGGTGTTGTCTCAGTTTCCCAGACTTGTGCAAATAGTGGTTCTAATAGTTCTGCTGCTAGTTCAGGGTCTGCCTTGAATAACTCAGCATTTAGATTGTTGTGACAAGGCGCATTTCCATTTTTTAACCCTTTGATAGCTGTGATTATTTCTTCTTTTCGTGGAATGTCTTGCAAGGTCATCCAGAAATGTCCTTTTGTTAGCACGGGTTTGACGTTTTACTTCCTTGCCCAGCTGACTGTACTGTTCACTATATATTGCCTTTAACCTGGGAGACAGCTTCTGTTTTCTTTCTTTTCATTTCCTTTCTCTTCGCTATGGTGTTTAGCGTTTCTTGTGTTATTCAGCCTTGACTCTTTCTTTCCTGAAATCCCAAGCATGACTTGCTGATGTCCTTGTATATTGTTGAGATGGTGTTGAATTTCTGGGCGACATCATCGGTCTCTATTCTTTCCTGGCTTTTGGTAGTCTGATATCGTCTCTTTACGTCGACCACGAAAGCTTTTCTGGTGAGGGTGTCCTTAAGTTTCGTGATGTTATATCTTTTCTGTTTGACTGCAACTGGTCCAGCAGCTCTGAGTTTCACCTTCAGTCTTGCTACTACTAGGTGATGATCACTTCCCACATATGCGGCTCTTCTTACTTTCACGTCTCCATCTACCATTGATCATTATGTGATCTATCTGGTTTCTGTCCCGTCCGTTTGTTGATTCCCACGTTAACTTGTGCACTTCTTTGTGTGGAAAAGTGTTCCTCCAATGACCAGGTTGTTAATACTGCAGAAGCTTATTAATTTGTCCCCATTCTCATTTACTGTTCCCCTGCCGCAATTTCCCCATTACTCTTTCGTTATAATTATTGTGTGGTCCAATTTTCGCATTTAGGTCTCCCATTACTATAATAAGATCGTACCTGGGTGCAGTTTCCATTTCCTTTTGTTCCTGTTGATAGAACTCGTCCTTGATCTTTTCAGCGCTGTCGTTTGTTGGTGCAAAGCATTGTATAATTGTGGTGTTGGTGAATCCCCCTCTCAGTCTTGTTCTTATAAGTCTGTTGTTGATGGGTTTCCATTCCAGTAAAGACCTTTCCATTCCTTTCTTCTTGATAATGGCTATACCTTCGTTGTGCTGAACATCCTCTTACTAGAATAAAGTACTGTTTCCCCTGTAGCTGTTTTTATTCTCCCCGTCCCTGTCCATCTGCTCTCGCTTATTCCCAGGATATGTAATTTGTAGTTCCTCATCTCTGCTGTGATTTGTCTCAGCTTTCCTGCCTCATTCATAGTTCTGACGTTCCAAAATCCAATTCTTGTTTCGTGTTTTGCGGTCAGGGCATCCGTTTTCATGCCAATGGCTTCCTTTCGGCTTTCACCACTGGCAGTCATACGAGCCTGAGACTCTGGATGTCCGTCCTGCATCACAGTTTTTCCATTTGTTGCCGTTTCCGTAACATGTGCGATTTTTTTTACATAGACAGGGGTGTCGGCCCTGCGCTAAAACCCCCAACCTGGAGGACCAGGGTACCAGCTTTTGTCTGACCCCTACCCATGCAGACCAGTCCAGCTTGGTTGAACCTACCAGGAGTAAAACTCCCACTGGAATAGCTCTGGGGATTGTTAGGGTACACAAGCTGCCATACCGCTACAAGGTAAAGGTACCATTAATGGCAGATTGTGAGTTTGGAGTGCCCCTAACATGCGTTATGAGGTGGGCAAAGGTGTCTGTAGCTTTGTCAGTGCAGCTGTCAATTTATGTGTCCAGAGAGAGAGTTTGTCATTGATGGGTTTCCATACCCCAGGTATGTGAAGTGGTGCCCCACATCCAATTCATAGTTATCGATAGTAATAGCTGGTGTAGCATCCACATCCTGACACAGCACATTTTTTTTTCTTCAGACTTATTTTGAGGCCAAAGTCCATGCATGCTTGGGTGAAGCGATTCATCAAGCTCTGGAGCTACTGTTGGCTTTGAGTGACGATTGCAGTGTCATCTGACCTTTTTTGCCTTCTGCTGTGCTGATATTCATTCTAATATTTCTGCAGAGTTGAGAATGTTGGACTTGATTGCCTCTGCTGGAATGCAATCTGGGTCAGCAGCTTTTCTATTTTTTAGAAGCTTAGGTTACTTCTTCATTATTGGTTTTTCACAATTAACGTGTAACACCTTTTCTGCTGGCTGAATTTATGGGAGATTTTATTGAGCTGGTCTATTTAGAAGTTCCTTGAAATGTTCCATCCATATCTTCATTTGCTCTTTTATATTGCCAAATAATTTTCCGTTTTTGTCCTTGGTGATGCCATTTGACTGCTTGTATCTCCCTGTTAGCTTCTTTGTACTGCGCAATGCGATTTGGGGACTATGAACAGGTGTTTGACTATTTAGACATAGAATCACTATTGAAATTGATGAGGCATTATGAAGTCCCCCTGATGATCACTGACCGGATGAAGAATGCATAGGAGGATGTGTAATACAGATTTCTTCATGAAGGAAAACTTCATAACCTATTGAGAAAAGAATTGAAGTGCAGCAGAGATGTTTCTTATCACAGTCTCTCTTCTTTCTAGTTATAGATTGGATTATTAAAACAATGATACTAGTTAACAGAAATGGAATTTAATGGACTATGAACAGGTGTTTGACAGTTTAGACAAAGGATAATTTTGGAAACTGACAACACATTATGGAGTCCCCTTGATGAAAAATATATGTCATTGGAAGTCTTGTAATGCAGAATTCTTCATGAAAGATAACTCCATAACTCTTTGAAATAAGAACTTGACTGTAAGTGATATGCCGCTTGTCACCATTTCTCTTCTTATTGGCTATAAATTCCATTATAAAAAAACATGTCACAAACAGAAATTAAATTTAGTGGACAAAACAAGCTTGAAAATCTGGTTTTTGCAGTGACCTGACTCTTCTGTCTCATAACTCTGACCATAAATATCATGGCAACAGAGCATGAAGTACAGAAGGAAAAGACAAAGATTATTAGTGTAAATTAACCAAATGATAACAAGATACCAATTAAAGCACCCTTACAAGATGTAGAATCACACATATATCTTGTCAGACATTATAGAAAAAAGTTTCAAGCACAGATAGTTATATCATAATAAGAATACAAAAGCTAAGAGCGACTAGTATTGCATTTAGAAATACATGGAAATCAGAAGAAATCAAGTTAAACACAAAAGTCACTCTTCAGCTCAAATGTCAAAGCAGTTATATTTTATGGCCCCATAACATGGTGAACAACAAATATGACAATCAAGAATTTACAGGCTGTTATAAATAGATACTTGCATAGAACAGAAGGATCGAAATAGCATAACAAGACCACCAATGTAGAACTGATGATAAGACCAGACATGCACCAGTGGAACAAGAGATGAAAAGAAGATGCTGGTTCTGGATATGGCACACATTGAGATAGCCCGTTGACAGACACTTGAAAGCATCACAAGGCAGTTCTTGTTCGAAATCCTAAGGGTCAGAGAAATAAAGGAAGGCAGACATGAAAGAGAGGAAGAACACATGGGAAGACCTTAAATGGATGGTACAGGACAGGAGGGCTTGGCATGAATTTATTGTTATTATTATCTCTCCTTAGAGAGATGAAAGGTATGATGATGGTACTTTTTAAAAACTTTATTTATTTTAATTTGTCTTTCCTCATTAAAAAGCGATCTTGTTAGGCTACTAATGTCCGTGCTGCATACCTGTATTTAAATGAAGAATCAGTATGTCTGATTTGCCTTTCTGCCTCTAAAAAAAAAACTATGGATAATTAGAAACATTTTTATCTGATACATTTTATTGGGAAAAAGAATGTAAAGTAGAATGTTACTGTCTTCTCTTTCATTGTGCGCTCTTGCATCTTCTGATTATACCACTATTACATTTATGCAACACCTTGTGTTATTTTAGAGTTCTAAGAGTTACATCTTGCCACTGCCACCACCACCCCCACCATCTCAAAGAGCATGCTTCAATTCTAATATTGACAGACCGGCAGATACTGGATCAGCATGGAAAAATGGTTTTGTAAGTATTCACTTGTTTATTCAACTAAAATCTTTAACCTGGAAATTGGTATTTGTGTTAATTTTTTTATCCATAGCACATAGCTTGCAGAAAACATCAGTAGAATTTCACAATTATGTCAACATTATAAAGAGTTCATAACTGCGTTGAAAAGCCTGGAACGACCTGGAAATGCCTTTAAATGGGGGGAAGCTGGAAACTGCATTGGGCCTGGAAACATGAAGTGAAAGTTGGATGAACAAGCTGTTTGCTTTTTAGTATAATTTACATTAGGCCTTATTGGTTACTAAAGTCATTTTTTATTTTGCACTAAATCTAATTCCTGTTATTTATTTACTTTTTTTATTAAATCTTAATTAAAGATTTGAATATGGGGAAGCCTAGAGGAACTTTCATTGCATTGGGAAATATATGATCAAACGAAATCGTCCAACACAAAAATCAGAATCTTCAATTCAATTCAAATTTCACGTCAATCTTATTGAATGGCACTGAAACATGGACAACAACCAAAAAAATACACTTTTATAAATTGATCCGACCCATGGTGCCCCACCTTGAAGTGGTGGGTCGGCTTGAGTGCCTTGATGATATGGTGAGCTACATCAGTGGGAGCTTTTGCTCCTGGTAGGTTCAACCATGCTGAGCAGGTCAAAAGGGAAGGGACAAAGTGGGCACACCCCTTTCCTCCAGGTTAAAGGAGGTTGGAGGATAGGGCTGACAACCCTGCCGGAAAAACATTTTTGTCACAGAAACTGAAACAGTTGAGGAAAGAAATAAAAGCCAGAGTCAGGAAGAACCCTCGCAAGAGGGACGTATGACGCAGAGACCTGATGAAAGCCAGTCAATGGAAGTCAGGCTGCCGACACCACTTCTAACAACGAAGGCAAAAATTACAATAGGCACCTGGAACATACGAACAATGCAGGAGGCCGGATAGACAGCAGAGGTAGCTGGAGAGAGGAGACTACATTGAATAAAACTTTTAGGACTAGCAGAAACGAAAATAAACGGTACTGGTGAATTCATAACAAATACTGGTGAAAATGTCATATATTCAGGACACGAGGATGAAGACCACACACACACACACACACACACACACACACACAAAGGGGTTGCTAGTATTATGTCCCAGGAAGCCAGAAAAGCACTAATAGAATGGGAATCAATATCACCCAGGATAGTAACGGCAAGATTCCAGGGAAAAGGAAGAAAAATCACCATTATTCAATGTTATGCCCCTACAAATAATGCAGATGAAGATACGAAGAAAGATTTCTGTGATGAACTCCAAGGAACACTGGACAAAACGCACAGGAGAGACATTAAGATGGTAATGGGAGATTTAAATGCAAAAGTAGGAGGTTACAACCAAAAACTGTGAACTAGTCATGGGAAAGAAAGGCATAGGAAACAGAAATGAAAATGGAGAACTCTTTGTAAACTTTTGTGATTTGAATGACCTGGTCATCAGAGGGACTATCTCCCCACACAAAGACATACACAAGACCACACGGAACTCCCCCGATGGGCACATACAAAATCAGATAGACCACTTCACCATAGAAAAATGTTTGAGTAAAGAGAGGAGCTGACTACCTTCTTGTAACAGACTGATTTTTCCGACTGTTTGAGTATAAGATGTTAAAGTCTGTTTGCTCGTGTGAAATCTGGTATTTGTACCGTGTTGAAGTGTCGCTGAGTGGGCGTGTCGTTGATCACCTGGACAGTTCAGTGTTGCATGTAACTAGGTCAACAGCTTGAGGCACTGCCAGAGTGTAATACAGACACTCATACATAATAGCATACATGTAGTTTCTCAGGAGTGTAGTACCCGTAGTGAGATGTGGTAGAGAGTAAAGGTGTGGGTGTAGGAAACAGCAGATCGTGGACACGAAGTCGTATAGGCTCTTATTCATCTACACACCAAACTCACTCCACCACAAGTAAAAGTCATAGTTGTGGATAATACAGATGACTTTTCCAACATTTATTACTGCAACAGCACGCTGACAGACGACACAGTCAATAGCAGAAAGGATCATGGACATTTCATGTGTGGTAAATAACAATAAATATCGAGCATCATAATCTTGCATAGCTCATATGTAATATGCTAGTAAAGCTGGCTTGACAATATACATTCTTTCTTACTGTAGCTCAGAGCCCCTGACTAAACGCGTCAGGTAGTCTTTCAACAAATATGCCGCACGATAAAGGCGGATTCAGTTGATCAATATCAAAGTCTATGAACTTGTATAATAAAAAGTCAAGACTTCATCTGGCTTCACCCGCCAGACACTTCTTCTTCTGCTCAAAGATATCGGCCGTGATATCGGGCCTCTATAATAATTCAAACAACAGTGTATTCTGCATAGTCAGGTATGGTCATCTATGCCGAAACATACCACCAACAGGCGGTTTCCATATTAATATCTCTTCACTGGGCTTCTGTAATATAGCTAGACGAATCGTCTTAGGTGGCTATATCGAGCACACAAAATGGACTCTGCATCTCAAGAACTGTGAGCGCTACTCACAGCTTGACACAAAATGTTCTGCAATCTAGGCGTAATAATTAAGTTCTTTTTACCTTGGACAGAATCCGAGAAATACACTAATAACAACTGTCGTCATTCTTGACGAACAGAATAACTCTGGGGAGAATCACTGACATCACAGTCACATTGAAGACTATCTTTCCCCCAGAAAATGCAGAGAAGAACAACGGACATGTCGTCCGGTCAGAACCCAGTTCATCACTCCATGACGGAAGTCTATTCGTTTCGCGCCCAAGAAACTTGCGCATGCGTAGACAGAACAGATTTGAAAACAGCTAACCCCGTCTGAAGACAGGACAACTGCAATGAATAACAAAGGGAAGATAACCCTAAATCAACCTGTCCCAGGGAGTTAATAAACAGTTCTCTACTTTAGATCATCAAAAAGTATTAAATAGAACAATACAAGAGTACAATCTAACTAATAGAAGATGGCATCCACATTACAAAACAATGCTGTATCCCGAAGATCAATGTAAACAGCATCCACATAGTATGTAAGTGACATATGGCATCGTCATGATTCTCAAAAGCACTCTGTACCTGGTACTAGTTTGCACTGAGAACAATATAAATGACACAATTAGCAACATGCTATAATGTACTATAATTACTAATACATGTGTAGGTATTACATGTGGCCGCATTAATTTTTTCGACCTTTATATTATGTCAACTCAACCTTCTCCATTACACCAAAGATGGTAATCGAGAAAGAAAACAATTAATTTACCACTCTAAGGTTACAACAAATGTGTTAATATATATTGTTATATTGAAAAGACATAAGTCTAGAAGTGTATCAGGAAAATCTAGGACACAAGACTTAAGTGGACTCATGTGAGCATCTAGACAGTATGTCTGCCATCACATTATCCAGACCACGGATAGCTCGTACCGTGAAATGAAAAGGTTGAAGAGCAATAGCATATCGAGTAGATCTCGAGCTCTTCAAGTTCTTACACTGAATAGCTGTAAGAGCCTTTTGGTCTGTTTCCACAATGAAATGCGCACCAAGAGGGTAATCTTTGTAACTTAAGGATTGACCAAACCATAGCCAACAATTCACGGTCTAAAACCGAGTAATTCCTTTCTGCCGCATTTAGCTTCCTAGAGATATACATTACAGGATGCAGAGTTCCTGAATACTCTTGCATTAATGCCGCTCCGATCCCTGTGGATGAGGCGTCACTACGAAGAACAAAAGTCTTATCAGCAATAGGTAGCCTTAAGATAGGTGGGGATGAGAATAAATTCTTAATCTGATCCAATGAAGATTGACATTCTTGAGACCAGCGCACCATGTTAGGAGACCCTTTCTTCAATAGGGTTGAGAGTGGTGCCATGATAGAGGATAGATTCTTAATGAATCTTCCGTAGAATTGTATTAATCCCAAAAGACTACGTACTTGTTTTTTTGTTTTAGGTACAGAGATATTTAATATCTTAGAAATGTTTTGGTCCTCTGTCTTTAATAGACCATGACCAACACGATGACCCAGGAAAGAAATTTCACTAAACCCAACATAGGCTTTAGAGGGTTTTGCGGTCAAATTATGCTCGCGTAGAGTACACAGTAATTCATTTAAACCCAAATAGTGATCTTCACAAGTATTACTGAAAAGACAGATGTTGTCCAAGTATGCAATGACATCTGAACGATATGAGAGAATTCGACGCATCATGCGTGCGAAAGTAGCTGGGGCGTTCTTAAGCCGAAAGACATAAAATTCCACTGAAACAAACCCCTAGGTTTCGAGAAAGCAGTGAGCGATTTGGCGCGTTCAGTTAACGGAACTTGCCAATAGCCTTTCGACAAGTCAAGTTTAGTAAAGAATCGAGAGTTAGAAAGTCTAGTAAGTAGATCTTCTAGTAAAGGCATAGGTTCAGCATCGAACTTCGTAATCGCCTGGAAAATAGGCTGCAAATAGTCTGGTCGTTCATGATATTCCGTAAGCATATTTATATGGAAGGTTTTATGCCTTCCATCAATATCGACAACATAGTCGACATCGGAAATTTTCGAGACTATTGTATATGGACCTTTCCATGTAATAAGAAGTCTGTTCTCCCTAGAAGGAAGTAAAACAAACGCTTTGTCTCCAGGACAAAGTTGACGTAGGTGTCTCTTCTTATTAGCAAATCGCCTTGCCTTTTCTTTAGCAAATTCGGATGAGGAAGTTGCTAGCTTGCATGCTTCAATAATCTTTTTCCTGAGAGCAATGACATACTCATATGAAGATTGTGTGTCATTGTCGATATTATCAGCAGTTATCAGATCATGCAGTAAAGACATAGGACCGCTCGGTCGCGCGCCAAAGACAAGTTCATAAGGAGAAAATCCTGTATGTTCGTTGGGGACCTCTCTCTAGGTAAAGAGAGCCGCGGGTAGAACCCTGTCCCAATCCTGAGGATGATCCTCAGTTATCTTCCCAAGTAAGTTCTTGAGTGTTCTATTAAGACGCTCAACTAACCCATTAGACATTGGGTGATAAATACTACTCAAAGATCTTTTAATGTGCAGAGTAGACATTACCTGCGACATTGTGTCTGATATCAATTGTGTGCCATGGTCTGACAATATCTCCCCGGGAAAACCCAAACGAGAGAATATAAGCCAAAGAGCGTCTGCGATATCAGCAGTGGAAATGCTCTTAAGAGGTATAGCACATATCAACGCACGTGAGGATAAATTGATGTCCTCTGGCCGATTTAGTCTTAACAGGGCCAATGATATCTATGGCCATTTTCTGAAACGGCCGAACAGGAATGTCTGCAGCCTGAATAGGCGCAGCATGCCGTGGACCTCTAGATTTGACATCTTGACATATTTTGCAAGGCCGGCAATAAATTAGTATGTCTTTATTGACAAATGGCCAAAAAAAAAGACGCCAGAACTCTCGACTTAGTTCGGGAAAAACCCATATGTCCAGCACACTGAGAATCGTGTGCATGTTGAAGAATTAGGGCTCTCATACTTTTGGGCACGAGAATTTGAGAATGCATAGGTGTGTCTGAGTGTTGTACCATACGCACTAGTCTACCATTTTTCATAGTGATATATGATTTGCGATTAGTATTCTGATTCGGATCACCCTTTTTTTAGCTAGAAGAAAGAATTTCTTTCAAGACGGGTCTTTTTCTTGTTGTTTCACAAACGAGTCATGCGAAATCACCAAGTGATCCTCTTGGCTATGTATTTCATTAACTTCAGTAGATGAAGTTTGATGAATAAGAGCTTGCGCTCTTGCTACCACTGCATTGGCTGTTTGGATATTCCGTTCTTCCCAGGCAGCAATTTGCTGCGGGGTGCATTCCTTAACCCCATGAATACGACCAATGATAAGATCCGCATTAGGATTAGGTAGAAGACACGCGTGGACATCTCCCGTAAAGAAGGGAGTAGCAATGTGAATATTAGCAGTTGAGTAATTTTCTACTGTGCCACCAAATGTTACACATTTAACCACTTTTCCCGTGGCACAGCGAGGATCTATCAGAGATTGCTTAACTCCAATAGTAGTGCACCCAGAATCGAAAAGCACTGAGACTGGATTACTATCCACAAGACCTCTATGCAAGACAAGCGATCCTCTCCCGTCATGCGCAACTGCAGCATGAAGAGCGGGAAGAGGGTGACCACAACTTAAAGTAGTTACTGTGGTCGGTTCAAATAATGTTGTGCATTGGGGGCATTGAAATGCTCTCCCAAAGTCAAAAGCAGAACAGGTGACAGCATTAGAATTTTTATTATCATTCACTTGATTACTGGCACCATGAGACTCTTGTTGTACAGAGTTTCCCTGGTGATGTGATCTCTTTTTCTTGTGTTGAGATCTGCCACGATTATTATTCCCTCTGAAATTTTCATAGTTTGATCTACCCTGACCACTATTCTGGTTCGAATCCCAGTTTCCACAATCACTATTGTCATTTGTCCATTGATTATAGTGTCTGCCTGTTTGGTTTCGATGTCCTTGCGAAGAATAGCCTTGATAGTGTCTATTGTGACTACCTCTCCGATAGTTTCCATAATTATTGGACCCGAAATAACGAGGACTATCAGATCGCCTCCAGTTCTTTGTAGAAGACCCATTATGTGATGGGTTACCCTGATTCTGATCATAATTACGATTGCTCTTCTTATTAAAGTTGTGTTGAGCACCATGGAATTTATGCATAAAGTTAGGGCCATATGGTGCTGCGGAAGCAACTGGCAACTCTTCCTTCACCTTAGAATTACTAACCGTAGCATGGGGATGTACAGTTACGTACTGGCAACAATATTCTTCCATTTCTTTTATGTTCTTAGGTTTACGCTCATGAAGAAAAGCAAGGAAAGACTAATTTACAGATGACATAACTTTATCTCGAAGTAATAAGTCCATAAGGGCTTCATATGTTTTCTCTGTTTTAGACAGCTCAATCCAACGTGTGAATGTAAGACGTATCTTCGTAATAAAGTCAGAGAACTCTACTCCAGTTTCTGGTAGCATAATCTTCTTCTTTTAATTGATATCTTTTAAGTAATGTTGCCCTGACAACATCATAATTAGTTCTGCCAGGTTCCTCTACTGCCATTACAGTACTTAATGGTTCACCTGAAAGTAACTCCATCAGTTGTCCGACATATTGTTCCTTATCTACCTTATGCGTTACGCATGTTAATTGAAATCTATCAAGGTAGAAGGTTATGTCGTCCTTTAGAGGGTTGAAAGGGGGCAATTTGACTTTATAAGTATTCTCCTTTATCTTACCCGAAGTTGCTTGAAGAGCACTCATATTCATGATCTTTAATTTCTCCAACTCCAAAGCTAAGAGTTTTCCCTCATGTTCCATTTTCCTTTCTTCAGCAGCAGCTGGAAGTTTCCTCTCTTCAGCAGCAGCTTGAAATTTCCTCTCTTCAGCAGCAGCTTGAAGTTTCCTCTCTTCAGCAGCAGCTTGAAGTTTCCACTCTTCAGCAGCAGCTTAAAATTTCCTCTCTTCAGCAGCAGCTTGAAGTTTCCTCTCTTCAGCAGCAGCTTCTCTGTCCAATCTTTTATTTTCAGCTTCAGCAGCAGCTTCTCTGTCTAACTGCATTTGCATCCTTTTCTCTTCAGCCTTCTGTGCCTTGGCATATTGAGTAAGTGCAAACTCTTCCAATTTCTTATCAGTTTTGCCAAGGGCTTTCCCTTGCTCGATGAAGAAATCCAATGTAGACATTCTGTCTATTAATGTGCTATTAACACCTGAAATAATAATACACTTTATATCCCAACCTCAGTGGGAGACAAGTCTTTTAATCAAAAACTTGTATAATCACCTTGTTTCTCTATAATAATATCATCATAATTAACCTCTATCTGAAAAGTGCATCATATTAATAATAATAGTAGTTCATGACCAAGTATATATATATAGACTGTGTATGATAAACATGTATACAATAACAATACAAAGACAAGAATATAGAACAACCGAAAACGTTCGCAGAAATCAAATCAAAATAAAGCGTAACTAAATCTAATGTTGCAAAGAATTGCAATGATAACTGCGAAAATTAAACAAAACAACTGACAACAAAAAGATGAACAAAAAGATGTATAGAAATAAATGAAAGGAAGAAAGAGAGCAGACAATTACAAACAAAACAAATCAAAAATCAAAGAATGAAAAAAAATAACGAAAACGACACTAACACATCTCGTCACAGCTAAGAAAAAAATGAAAAGTAGCAACACACGTCGCTCGCAATTTCCGCTGTGGGAAATATGCACAGTCCCTAAAGACACGCTCTTAGTAGAACCTCTGTCACGTGGTATATTCTAAAGGAGTCACCAGCCCAACCAACCCGCAATATACACACTAACACAACATGTAAACAAAGAACATGTAAACAAAGAATGCATGTAGTATGTAAATACACAATAATCAAAGAATGTGTATAGAGGAAGGCTCAGTTGAACATAAATAAAGGCACAGTTTAACACCTAAACGGGCCACTTATCTCAAGCACAATCCTCAAACACCCGCAAAGATGCAGTACAATGCGGTACAACTGAAAACAGTTTAGGTAGACGATCCACCGTTGAAGGTCACCGTAACTTGCCAACAGGTAGAAGTCTCCAAAGTGTAGCTACATTAAATCATTCTCGACATCAGTTGAGATCGAAAGATCCAACGTCGATATGTGTAGACTTAGCATGTAAACAATAGCATGTAATGTTTACCACCTGAGCTTAAACGTAGATAACATGACTTGAACCTAAACAACTTGACTTGAATGTAAACATGTATGTTCGTTGACGACTGTCAAAGTGTAGAAGCGTAAATTGACTTCAAAAGCAGCTGTGGTCCATGTAGCAGTATAAGGCTGTTTAGCTGACACTCCGCAATGTTATCTTGAAACCCACGAATCTGGTCCACCAGATGTAACATTCTGATTTTTCCGACTGTTTGAGTATAAGATGTTAAAGTCTGTTTGCTCGTGTGAAATCTGGCATTTGAACCGTGTTGAAGTGTCGCTGAGTGGGCGGGTCGTTGATCACCTGGACAGTTCAGTGTTTCGTGTATCTAGGTCAACAGCGTGAGGCACTGCCAGGGTGTAATACAGACACTCATACATAATAGCATACATGTAGTTTCTCAGGAGTGTAGTACTCATAGTGAGATGTGGTAGAGAGTAAAGGTGTGGGTGTAGGAAACAGCAGATCGTGGACACGAAGTCGTATAGGCTCTTATTCATCTACACACCAAACTCACTCCACCACAAGTAAAAGTCATAGATGTGGATAATACAGATGACTTTTCCAACATTTATTACTGCAACAGCACGCTGACAGACGACACAGTCAATAGCAGAAAGGATCATGGACATTTCATGTGTGGTAAATAACAATAAATATCGAGCATCATAATCTTGCATAGCTCATATGTAATATGCTAGTAAAGCTGGCTTGACAATATACATTCTTTCTTACTGTAGCTCAGAGCCCCTGACTAAAAGCGTCAGGTAGTCTTTCAACAAATATGCCGCACGATAAAGGCGGATTCAGTTGATCAATATCAAAGTCTATGAACTTGTATAATAAAAAGTCAAGACTTCATCTGGCTTCACCCGCCAGACACTTCTTCTTCTGCTCAAAGATATCGGCCGTGATATCGGGCCTCTATAATAATTCAAACAACAGTGTATTCTGCATAGTCAGGTATGGTCATCTATGCCGAAACATACCACCAACAGGCGGTTTCCATATTAATATCTCTTCACTGGGCTTCTGTAATATAGCTAGACGAATCGTCTTAGGTGGCTATATCGAGCACACAAAATGGACTCTGCATCTCAAGAACTGTGAGCGCTACTCACAGCTTGACACAAAATGTTCTGCAATCTAGGCGTAATAATTAAGTTCTTTTTACCTTGGACAGAATCCGAGAAATACACTAATAACAACTGTCGTCATTCTTGACGAACAGAATAATTCTGGGGAGAATCACTGACATCACAGTCACACTGAAGACTATCTTTCCCCCAGAAAATGCAGAGAAGAACAACGGACATGTCGTCCGGTCAGAACCCAGCTCACCACTCCATGACGGAAGTCTATTCAGTTCGCGCCCAAGAAACTTGCGCATGCGTAGACAGAACAGATTTGAGAACATCTAACCCCGTCTGAAGACAGGACAACTACAATGAATAACAAAGGGAAGATAACCCTAAATCAACCTGTCCCAGGGAGTTAATAAACAGTTCTCTACCTTAGATCATCAAAAAGTATTAAATAGATTTACGTCTTATGATACCGTCAATAACGACTGCAACACTTCTCCTAGCATCACGGAGGATAAAATTGAGGGCACACAAAGACAGAGCAGAAAGAGCACGCCCGAAATATAATACCCAGAACCTTATGAACAAAAACACAAGAGTTCAGTTCAACCTAAAGTTGAGAAATAGATTTGAAGCCCTAGAGAACCTTGAAGAAGAAAGTATACATCATCATTGGCGCACAATTCAGGAAGCCTACAGGAATATATGTAAAGAAGTTCTTGGCAAAAGAAATAAACCACAGAAGGAATGGCTCACAGAAAACACATGGAACCTCATAAGAGAAAGAAGAGACATCAAACAACAAGTAAGCAACCGCAAAGACGCTGAACAGATAACGACTGCTCACAGTACATTGTGAGCTAAACAGGAAAGCGAAAAAAGAGGGCTAGGCAAGATAAAAGAGAATTTATTGAAAAACTAACAGAGGAAGCTGAAATTGCGACAAAAAAGGAGACTTAAAAACATTATATAATTTCACTAGCACTTTATTTAAGAAACAGCTAAACCACAATACAACAGTGAAGAGCAGAGAAGGATAAAACATTAGCAATGAAGAGAAACAAAACGCCAGATGGGCTGAATATTTCAAGGAAATCCTAAACCAAAACCAACCAATACAGCAACCCATCATAGAACCAGCAGAAGAGCCAGCACAGTGCAACATGAACCCACCCACTAAACAAGAGATCTCATGGGCAATAAAACAGCTTAAAAATGAGAAGCCTGCAGGACCTGATGGAATACCACCAGAAGCCTTGAAGGCAGATAACCCACACACTACAGAGTTGCTACACCGGCTCTTCAAGATAATCTGGGAAAAAGAGGCCATCCCAAAGAGCTGGAAGGAAGGCCACATTATCAAGCTGCCAAAGAAAGGAAACTTGACTGTATGTAGCAACTGGAGGAGTATAACATTGCTAGCAGTGGCTGAAAAAATTTTGACCAGAGTTTTCTTGGAACGTATTAAGAAGGCGGTGAATGACAAACTAAGAGAAGAACAGGCAGGATTTCGTGCAGAAAGATCATGTACAGACCAAATAGCAACACTCAGAATCATTATAGAACAATCAAATGAATAGCAGACCCCCTTATATATAAATTTTGTGAACTTCGAAAAAGCTTTCGATAGTATAGACCATACTGCGATATGGAAAATCCTGAGACATTATGGAATCCCAGAGAAATTCATTAAAATCATCCAAGATTTCTATTATGAGGCCTCAGGCAAAGTACACAAAGGAAAACTATCAGAGCCCTTCACAGTACACAGCGGGGTCAGACAGGGATGTCTGCTATCACCAAAAATTTTTCTCATGGTTTTAGACTGGGTTAAGAGACAAACAACAGAAGGAGAGAAAACAGGAATACAGTGGACATTTAACAAACAGCTGGAAGATCTTGACTTTGCACATGATTTGTGCCTTCGATCACATAGACAGCAAGATATGCAGGAGAAAACAAATAAATTAGTGACAGATGCAGCAAAGATTGGACTACACATAAATGTAAATAAAACAAAGGAAACGAGGATAAATAATAGGCAGATGAACTCCAGGAAAATCAATGGTTAAGTTATTGAAGAAGTAGAAAGCTTTACATATCTGGGGAGTAACACTGACAAAGGAGGGCGGACCGATGACAATGTCTGTTCTAAGATAAATAAAGCCAGATGCGCTTTTAATGCCCTACGACCAATATGGAACTCCTCAGTTGTATCCAGAGAGAACAAAATCAGAATCTTTAACTGAAATGTAAAGTCAATCTTGCTGTATGGCTCAGAGACATGGCATGTCTCAAAGAGTATCACCCCCAAACTACAGATATTTGTATATAGACGTCTCCGGCGGATAATCCGTATAAGATGGCCAGATGTAATAACAATACAAAGCTAAGGAAAAGATGCGAGCAACAGCCAATACAAATGGAAATTAAGGTAAGAAGGTGGGGATGGATAGGACATACACTCAGAAGAGAACAATCAAGCATTGCCAGAGGTGCCCTTGACTGGAACCCATAGGGGAAAAGAAGAGTGGGAAGGCCAAGGAGAACTTGGAGAAGAACAGTGGAAGAGTAGGCAAAGGAAATTGTTATGACTTGGGCACAGCTGAAAAAGACAGCCCAGAAAAGAAATCGATGGAGAGCAACTATTTGAGCCCTATGTTCCACGGGGACCAAAAAGGAATGATGATTATATATATATATACATTCCGTTCACAATTGGTGGAAATGCGATCCCAGAACTCAGGTACGCAGATGACACAGTTATTCTTTCAAACAGTGCCAAGGGACTATAACAGTTAATCCTGTCTGTCAAAAGACACAGTGAGGATCAGAACCTTTTTCTGAACACAAAAAAAAAACAAAGATTATGTCCACAGACAAAACAAGATGCCAACCAAAAATTACCATCAATGATGAGGAAATTGAAAATGTCACAAATTTTGAATATCTTGGCTCCATAATTAACAACCAGGAGCCGCGGTAGCGTAGTGGTTAGTGCACTGGCTTCCTAGCGCAGTGCTCTATAGTTCAATCCATAGATGAGGTGGGAATGTTTTTAGGCCACAAACGGCTCCTGGGTCGACCCAGCCCCAAATGGGTTCCAGAGCAACTCTGGGAAGGTTAAGGCGGCCGGCGTGATGCCGACCACATCACCCCTAGCGCGCTGACGGTCAAGATAATATGGGCCTAACACCATATTCCCAATATGCCTCAATGGGCGTGTAACGGGTTCTTTTTTTATAATTAACAACAATGGAGACTGCTCAAAAGAGGTCAGAAGGAGACTGGCCATAGCAATGCAGAGGTTAAATAAAATGAAGAACCTATGGCATAACACCAGCAAATTAATAAACGTAAAACTTCTGAGAACGTGCATCTTTCCGGTAACAACATATGGATGTGAATCTTGGACCATTACTCAAACATTAAAGAAATAAAAATAGAATCTTTCGAAGCAAAGTGTTACAGAAAAATTCTCAGAATATCGTTGACCAAGAAGAAGAAAAATATAGACATCCTACACGACCTGAACATCGAGGAAAACTGGCTCATAAAAAATATCATGTCCCGAAAACTGCTGTTATCTGATAACTCGAGAACGGCTGAACGGATTTTATGCGGTTTTCATCAGCATATTGGACATTTCTCGGGGAAGGTTTTAAGGTATATATCGTCATGGTACAACGTCAGGAGGCTGAGCAGTGAATTTTTCTTCACTCCATTCATTCGTATCTCAAGGGGCTTCATTCATTCTTATCTCGAGGTGCAAGGGACATAACTTACAAACTAAATAAGTCATATTGTTTATTCTTTTTCAATAAATTTAGAAGAAGTGCGTTGCTTTCTGATGTGTAAGTTTTTTAAATCAATGTTTTTGACAAAGAAACTAAAAATAATCAGCTATGTAAAGCTGTTACTTAAATTTACAGTGCAAAGCTTTTTTTTTTATGAAAATTTTATAAATCGGGATCCCTGACAAGAAAATTGTGATTAATTCTCAGCTATGTTTGTGCTACAAGATTTGTGAATGTTCTAGAAGATTCCTGAACTCCATTCATTCTGAACATCGTTTTTATGTAAGTGCGATGAGTAACCTTATTTTTAAACAATAATGTTTTTTTACCAACTGGAAATAATCCTAATGTCTTTAACATTATTCGATAGCAATTTAAATAGATAGACAGACACCAAGACGGATGAACAGACATACAGACATATAAATAGATAGACGAAACGGACAAGACAGTCTTCCCATACGGGACACGTTTTGTGTATGTGTAGGTGATGAGTACATTATTTTACTTAAATTTACAGTGCGATGCTTTCTGTTATGAAAATTTTGTAAATCGGTATCCCTGACATGAAAAGTTTCATTAATTCTCAGCTATGTTTGTGCTACAAGATTTGTGTATGTTCTAGAAGATTCCCGAACTCCATTCATTATTAAGGGACGTTAAAAACAGTGGTTAACGCCCTTAGCTTAGAAACTATATAAGTCATAAATTGTATCCGTTTTCGTTAAATTTTGAAGAAGTGCGTTGATTTCTTTTATGTAAGTTTTCTAAATCACGATTCCTGACAAGGAAAGTTTGAATAATACTCAGCTGTAAGAGGTTTTACTTAAATTTATAGTGCACTGCTTTCTATTATGCACATTTTCTACATCAGGATTCCTGAACAATGTTTAATTTTTAAATTGAGGAATTGAGCTCATACACTACTCCAGACCTTAGGGTCTTTTATATTTGGACATGCGCCCTAATATAACCAACTAGGTTGAACGAGACGCGCCTCGTCAAAACGAGGCAAAAGTTTTACATTAAAAAAAAGCTCATACTTTATATTTTATTCTGCAGAAATGATTTTGTTAGAAGAATCGCGCAACTTTTTTGAGGAAAATTATTACTTTATTTTATTTACTACTATTCTCCTTCCTTTTTATGTTTAAGTATGCAAGTGAAACTACGCCTGTGTGGTTTTATATGTAATGTATCCCCTTATAGCATTATTTTATAGAGGAAAGGGCATTAGTAGTGTACATGCATACATTTTAATACATAAGAGCGTGTGTGTGAAGCTACGTATGTGCATGAATGCAAATGTATGTATGTGCATGTATGTATAACTCAAATATGTAGAGTTGTTCACGATACGGCTCTAAGAATGCTTTACATTCACTAAATTTGCCCTGAAAATCGTTTCATTATTTAAAATAATGATTTTTTTTCCAACTGGAAATAATACTAATGCCTTTAACATTATTCGAGAGCACTTTAAACCTTCCTAAAACGATTTGCACCAAACCCGACTTGCAGCCATTCCGACATGGTTCCGGGCTGGACCGGGTATGACCGCTAGTGTTTGTAAACTTACAAATCCATTGTATTCCATCTTCCAACATCCACCCTTCAGCACAAGCGTAGATAGTGTATATACTTGATAAATAAGGAAATTGTATTTGAACGACTTGTCAATTTTATAATTGTTAAGTGGAATCTGTTTCCTTGTTTTAATATCACAGTTAGTTACACAGCGGGGTGGCATTTTTATGACTGTCTCTACTCTACTAATTTTTCGAGATCAGCTCATTCACAGCCGTAACTAATTTGTGATACCAGTATTTCTCTCAGACACTGGGACTTCACCATTTTCTGCAGAAAATATTTTTCTGTAATTGTCAGTACTATACTGATCCTAGAGCCAATAAAAACCTCACACTACACTGGGGGCTCGTTCCTGGGATATTTCTATATATCTTGAGTCATACTTAGTCTATTCATCTATCTATACTCTATCTTGTGCCACCCATAGATAACAAAAGAAGAAGAAGATTTTTAAAAAAAATTCATAAATAGATTTTTTTATTGTTTTCTTAGGAGGAGTACCATTTAGTACTCAGTAAATAGTTGATGCTCACAAAGTTGCACGGAAATTATTTGTTCATTTAAATTAATTAAGTTTAATTACAATAATTTGGATATAGTAAAATTACATACCCTCTATAAGTAACGCCATGGCTGATTTAGTGAAGTTCAGAACTGCGATCATGTAGAAGGGTAAGGAATTAAATATGACAGGTGATGCTCTTATTCAGTAGGTCACAACAGAAGTGGACAAACACATGAATAGAGAGGAAAGGAAGTTGCAAGTAGAAGCGGAGAGAGAAGCCAAAAGACTGGAAGGTGAGAGAGAAAACAAAAGATTAGAAGTTTAAGAAAGGAAATTAGCAGCTGAAGCAAAGAAATTGGAGGCTGAAAATGAGACAAAGAAAATGAAGCAGAGGAAAGGAAATTACAAGCAAAGAGAGACCATCAATTGAGATTAAAAGAGCTTGAAATTCAGGCAACTACTGGCAACAATGATGGTAGCTCACCTCAATCGGAGAGTAGCTCCAGCCAGAGCACCTCAGGTGGGGCCATGAATTTTCATCTGGACCCATTTGTTGAGAAAGAAGAGTCGTATCTGAATAGATATGAGAGACTTGCCACTACCTATGGCTTAGGGAAAGAAAAGTGGAGTCTTAAACTATCTCACGAGTTGAGAGGTGTGGCCTACGATCTATATTTGAAGCTCTCAAGAGATGACCAAGAAGATTATTAAATCCTAAAGCAGGCACTGCTTGTGAGATATGTAAAAACTCAGAATCGTATAGAAAGAATTTCCGAACAGCTAAACTTCTTCCGGGAGAAAACTATCACCAATTCTCTGCTAGACTGGAAACTTATTTGTAAAAATGGAGTAGTTTAGGAAAGTGTCAGGATCTGAAAGAAATGATAATGATGGAGCAAGTGAAAGAGTCCATGCCTCAAGAATTGAGGAAGTTTATCATGGAACGAGGAGCAGAGAGATTGGGAGATATTGTAACTGTTGCTGAGAGATATCAAGCAGCTGAGGCAGAATTATTAGGAAATAAGAAAAAGCAGGGCGAGAACTTCAAATCATCACAAAACTATACGAAATATGAACAAAAGGACCATACCACAAGAAACAAACAAAGATTTGACCAAAAAAACCCCCTCTAAGATCGGATAAGACACCTTACTGGAAGGAAGGAAAGTGGTATAAAACTTGTCTAATGAGTAACCACAATACTGCGGACTGCAGAAAGAAGAATCCCCCTCATCATGCTGCATGTCTTACAACAGGGAAGCCGGGAAGGAAGGAACTGGCAGTAAGTCAGAAGGACGTCTGTCGTAGATTTTTGATAGGAGAATTAAGACTTGGGTTGGTCCCTTCTGAATAGATTTGAATAAGTGATATTCACAGTGAGAGATAGTAATAGCAATAGATTTCCACTCGTGAGAAGGTAGACTGTGATAGAGGCTGTCTCTGAAATCGAGAAATCTTCTCTCTTTCACCTATCTTCTACGACAGATTTAGAGGAGTCAGACAGTCTAAACACATATATATATATTGCATATATATATAGTTCTATCCACTCACGTGCACGCACATACAAGACGACAGTCAGACGTACAGACGTGGGAAAACTATAACAAATGATTATATAGATATTCTAGAACGAGCTGACCAACACGCTGATAAAGTTTAAGGGCAGTTTTAATTATCATCTAAAATCCCATCACAACATATAAAATTACATCAAAGCATATACAAATAGTCATTAAAAAATCAAGGAATTTCCACAAGAAATGATAGACCCACAGTTATGATCTTCCCTCGATGTTTAGCCCACAGTCCCGTTAGGAGAACGATGATAGCCCAAAGAGTCACAGATACATATGATTTGGGTCTAATATTTTCCCCTTTTGAAGATATGAACTGACTTTGATAGCAGTATCTATTCTAAGGAAAAATATAGTTTAGCAACAAAATCTTGCATAAGGAAAGTTACAAAGTGAGTGAATCAAACGAAGAACATCCTTCAGTCTACTTTCACTAGGTTCTTTCATCAGGGCCCTGACTCATACAACCTTACCTGCAATCGTGCCGTTTTTCGCTGTCTGGCGCAAGCCTTAGTGTACACTTCGTTTAATCTGTCTATCTGTGGATGAAGCGGATACCCAGCTCTGCAGATATTGGTTTCATTCACCGTGTCCGGGGAGCGACCACTTCAGGCGATCGTTCTTTCTTTACAGATTTAAGTTAATGTCACTTATGCACGAGGTAAGAGTTAGGGTTTCAGCGGGCACACAGTGTCAGAACACGAGGTTTCCCTTAATTAGGAAGATGACCGGTGGACAACTTCTCTCAACAGATAATCTTGGTTCACCACACACTTGGTCAAATAATGTCGGAAAAGTTAAGTTTTTTTTCTGTAAATATTCTCGCCAGTTGTGTACACTAGAGTTTGTGAAGAAATATGATCTGGCTCAAAGGCCCAGTATAATCATTTATTCTTTTAAAAAAACCCGTTAGTGGGATTGGTATTCTGTCTATCTCTGAAGGCACACGCCCTGTCAGACAGGTGTTACTTGAAAACCCACGTGGTTAAAGATATAAAATGTTTATGTTTCTCACCAGTTTGTCTCTGTACTAAACGCCGGCAAAGTTGGGTTACCCCAGTATTCACTGAATAAAGAAAAAACACATATGAAATATTTTACATATTATGTACTCAATATAGCTTACATTTTGACTGCAAGCGTAGAGCTTGACTTGACGTTTAAACTTTCCCGTGAAATAAGTTATATATAAAAATCAATCATCATGAATTAGGAATACATACGTATTCCGTCAACACTCATGAGGCATCTAGCATTTATAAATTAGTTTAGAAAAAATTATTCTCGTCTGATTATTTAGCAGTTAAATTAAATTCATTATAGCTACATGATTTTAAGCTAGAAATTATAATTTATGCTGTTTTACCACTGTAACTCGTCGACTAGAGAATATAACAGACTTATTTTAATTCACTCTGCACCAAAAGAACTAGTGAAACATAGGCGATTTAACACTTAATCACTCACAAAATATTAGATACTTAATGTAATATTTACCTCAACACAGAACTACGGTATCACAACGAAACTAAGAGGTTCACTTATAACTTTAAGTATCTAGAACGAAGTGACCACGTCTACTGCAAATGGAGAATGAGTGAAATCAAGTTTCAAACTCTGGTTAATATCTTAAACCAAACAAAGGGGTCCCAACTTATTTCGCAAAACGAAATAATCTCCCCTTTCCGTCTTAACACCTACGTCTGCTTAGACGCATGCCGTAACTGCCACCAGCGCGTCTTCACACCTCCGTCTAACTATCTGACCGTGAGCGCGCGTGTCAAAGGCGAAATGCCAGACACTCTGTCTGCTCTGAGCGAGCATGGCTGGCGCGATTCACACCTCCGTCTAACTATCGGACAGTGAGCGCTCATGTCAGTTGCGAATGTCAGACGACCCGTCTCCACTGCAGAGGGCAATATCACACTTCGACGGGAGCTAGCCTGACGAAAAACTCTCGTGACAGCTGCAAATGTAGACAATTTGTCTGCTCATCATGTCTGATAGACTGAAATCCCACCTAAAATTGTCTCGTGCAAGGGACTGACACGTTAGGTAATCTACTGCGTTTCTAAATGAGAAAACGAAACCAGGCAAAAGTTTGAATGGGAAAATAGTAATGTTTATAGTCGCGAACGTATGAATGCGAAAAACACAGGAAAAGGATAAAGAGTGATAATAAAATAGAGGACACGGGTAGAAAAAAAGAAGAGAATATAGAAAATTTATTGATCATAATCTCTATGCGACAACGCCCATCATCCCCCTGTCTGTGAGGATGTGACCGTGAATGGCACTCAAGTACTGTGTTTATATGACACAGGATTGGACTTTGATTCAGTTGTGTGCTCTTCTCTAGTGAGTCCTGACCAGATAACCACAGAAACAGTGGAAATCAGAGGACCGATCTAGGGAGCAAGAACCATGACATTACCCATAGCCCGAATCAACATAAGATCTCGCTATGTGGAAGGAGAAATCAAAGCAGCAGTAATGGACGACCCTATTTACCCTTTGATTCTTGGGTGAAGGTATTTTTTCCTGGGAGAACCTATAAATATATATATATATATAGTTATGGCAACAGTCCAGACTAGGGAAAGCTCCAGGAAAATGGAGGAAAATCCTATCAATACTCATCCAGAAGAGATGAATAAGGCTCAAGCAGCCAACAGCACCTTGAAGCCTTGTTTTTGCAAATTACCTAAAGAAAATAACCCTCCAGAGAAAGGAAACTTTTACATGAAGAATGGCCTACTCTACAGAAAATCTGGAACAGGACCTAAAGGGCATGGACAGCTAGTAGTGCCAAAATCTTACAGGGAGAAAGTTATGACGCTAGGACATGCTATACCATTCAGTGGACATATTGGAATAGGGGCCACTGGACAAAGGATAGCCTGTCACTACTTTCAGCCAGGAATCACATAGGACATAAAGAGATATGTAAGATCCTGTCCAGAATGCCAAAAAGTAGCTCCCAAGCTTAGGACTGCACCAGCAACACTGGGAGAAATGACCATTATGGGAACCCCTTTTGAACGTGTTGCAGTGGATATTGTTGGACCCCTCACTAGGACCAAGAAGAGAAATGCTTACATCTTAACCTTGGTTGATACTTGCTCTATGTCGGGAGAAGCAGTGGCCATGTCAGCTATAGATTCAAAGCATGTGGCAGAGGCCCTGTTAACAATATTCACCCGATTAGGTGTCCCTCATCAGATATTGACTGACAATGGATCTCAGTTCAAGGGAAAGCTAACGCAAGAAGTATTCAGGATATTTCAAGCCAGACACTATCATTGTAGTCCCTACCATGCCCAAGGGAACGGTCAAGTAGAGCGGTTCAATGGTACGCTAATTTCAATCCTTAGAAAGCTGTCAAGTGAAAAACCTGATACTTGGGATACATACTTACCCACTGCACTATTTGCATATAGGGAAGTACCCCACAATTCAACTGGATTGGCTCCAGCTACATTGTTATTTGGAAGACCAATAAAAGGTCCACTGGAAGCATTGCTGCGGACATTGACTGATGAAAAAGCAGAAGAAACAGTGACTTCCTCATACCAGTGCGTCAACAAGTTGACATCTCGATTGAAAGCAGGTTGGAAACTGGCCAATGATAACTTAAGACAGGCCAGGAGGAAGCATGCTGCGTACTACAACAAAAAAGCAAAGAATTGGGAACTGGAAGTGGATGAACTGGTGTTATTACTGTTGCCAGATTGTTATAAGATTGACAAAAAAGGAAAGGAGAAGGTATATCATGTCAATCTTCTTAAAAAATACTATGACAAGGAATCATCAGACGTTGCAAATATCATAACCCTAGCCATTGCAACAGAAATGCACGGTGAACCACTTCACTCTATGGAATATCCACTCACAACTACAGAGGATTATGTTCAAGTAAACATTAGTGAACGTTTAACTCGAGAGCAGAAGAAGATGCTTCAGAAAGTGTTGGAAACCCATGCTGATGTGCTCACAGATAAGCCAGGTCGTACGAATCTGTTAGAGTACGACATGAAGGTTACTGACCCTACACCAGAATGCATGAGAACATACCATATACCCTATGCGAAAGCCCAAGCACTAAGGGAGGAAGTTGATTATCTTTTGAAGGAGAAAATTATCTCAAAGTCAGATTCTCCCTATAGCTCAAGTGTGGTGCTATTAAGAAAACAGAGTGGTGAACACAGGTTATGTATAGAATACAGGAAGCTAAATGCTATGACAGAATCTCAGGTGGACCCATTACCTGACACCAACCAGCTGTTCTGTACACTGAGTAAAGCTAAGTATTTATCGAAGGTAGATCTAAGCAAGGGATACTACCAAATACCAGTGAAACCAGAAGTTAGGAAAATGCTGGAATTTAGTACATCAGACGGACACTACGAGTTTAATGTACTACCCTTTGGACTGAAAAATGTTCCAAGTATCTTTTCAAGAATGATGAGGAAATTGTTGAAACCTCTACAAAATCCCCATATCACTAACTTTATGGATGACATTCTTGTTGCTACAAACACATTTGAAGAGCATATAGTAGCGCTCTCCATGTTGTTTGACAGACTGAGAGAAACTGGATGGACTGCACGTCCAAAAAGTGCTATATCGGTTGTAAGGAGTTGGAATTCCTAGGTCACACTATTTTTACAGGTCATTTGTCTCCTGACCCAAAGAATACAGAGAAGTTAAAGAAGGCACCCAGACCCCAAACGAAGAAAGATGTGAGATCATTTGTGTCATTATGTGGGTTCTATCAGAAATACATACCCCACTTTAACTCTGTGTGCACCATTAACTAACTTAACTAAGAAAGGACAGCCTAACAAAATCCAATAGATTGCTGATTGTGAAAAAGCTTACACAGAGCTAAAAGCAAAACTCACCAGCAAACCCATCCTTATGCTACCCGATATCACACATGAATTTGTATTAAGGACGGACGCTAGCAGTATAGGTATTGATGCAACTCTCTTGCAGCAATCAAAAGTCCAGCCAGAAGAACTTTTACCCTCGCCTACGCCAGTAGGAAGCTGAATGCAGCTGCGTTGAATTACTCGACAATAGAGAAAGAATATTTGGCTCTAATTTGGTCCATCTTCATTGTCCAAAGCGATCACTAGCCTTTAACATTCTTGGCTGCATCTAGAAAGTTAAATTCGAAATTGTTAAGGTGGAGTCTGCTTCTGGCGCCTTATTCCTTTACAGTGAACTACATTCCGGGAAGAGACAATGTAGGAGCTGATTTTTTAAGTCGACACCCGATTACTCTGGAAGTACAGACGAGAAATGATTAACTACAGCAGGTGTTTACACGTCAGCTATGACAGGTCACAGCTAGGAAAGGATGGGGCTATGTCGTGAAACGTGTGTGTAAACCCACTTCTTTGTTAATACATATGCACAGCCAATCAACGAACAGTCTCTGTGCCAAAATAAATTACACGAAGTATACGCCATCTTGTTCCCCCAAGATGGCGGCAGACAGAATAATGGGAAAAATAAAAGAGGAAAAACTTAAGCCTAAAATTTCGGGACGCGGTCTCGGAATGTACCAAACCGCATATAACCAATCAGCTTGTCGGCAATAAAAATGTACCAAACCGCAGATAACCAATCAAAAGGTTTCCTTACACACTGGCATTTACCTGAGTTTACCTTTATAAACGGGCGTATTTTATTATAAAAAAACACACACACAAACACGAAGGCCAGC
The DNA here is from genome assembly GCA_024509875.1 of Oreohelix idahoensis. Classification (NCBI taxonomy): domain Eukaryota; kingdom Metazoa; phylum Mollusca; class Gastropoda; order Stylommatophora; family Oreohelicidae; genus Oreohelix; species Oreohelix idahoensis. The sequence goes on from JAMPIV010003496.1 coordinate 1,071,799, forward strand.
ACGACCGACTGGGGAAAGAGAAAGCTGTCAACATTGATTTATCGCTTACCTGCATGACCGGGCACTCTTGCTTCACTAAAGTCGAGTCCAAATCTGGCTTGTATTAATCTTAGAGGGTTTATTCGTGTCATCCAACCTGAGGTCGTATGTCGAGTTAATCCAGCTGCCTGGAACTTCGCAGGAGCAAAGTGGTTGTATCGAGCTACATCCTTAATCCCCCTCAGTCTTGGATGGGCTAAAGGAACGATCATCAGCGGGTGTTGTGTGCATCAAACTAAGAAGGACAGAACTGTTTTAAGAGATGAGTACATATTAGTACCATTTCCGTCTGCAAGTGTGAGCAATCAAAGTCAATGAAGAAAAAGTGATTTAGCGTAGTAAGAGACAAGATTAACAGCAGAGCTGATAGAGTTTCTATAATTGATTAACAGCACAGCTGATATATTTTTTCCTATAATTTGGAAGACGTTGTAATATATATATATATATATATATATATATATATATATATATATATATATATAATATATATATATATATATATATATATATATATATATATATATATATATATATATATATATATATATATATATATATATATATACAGTACTTTGCAAAAAAAATGGCAGTCATATTTTCGCAACGCAGCACACTCATAGAAGCAAATAACAATAAAAACTGTATGTCTAGAGGAAGATTGATATCTCCCCTATCTATTAACAGTGGTTTCAGTACAATATAATGTTGCCTTCTCCAGCAAGGCAAGCCTGGATGCGGCGAGGCATACTTCCCACAATTGTTTGTAGGTAATTGTGAGTCAGACTGTCCCAGTATTTTTCAACTACCTTCTTCAATTGTTCAACGTCTCTGAGTCCACTCTTTTTTAAATGATTCTTGAGTAGTGCCCACACGTTTTCCATTGGGTTAAGGTCGGGACTGTTGCTGGGCCACTTCAGCACTATCACATTCTTCTCTTGCAGCCATGCTTTGGTGGTATGAGCTGTATGCTTTGGGTAATTGTCATGTTGAAATGTGCACCCATCGGTGTACATGACCTGCATAAATGGCAGAAGGTGTCCCTCTAGTATGTCGATATACCTTTCTTTCGTGAGAATTCCTGTGAAAACACACAGTGGGGTGGCACCTCTTGCTGACACCCCTCCCCAAAGATGGAATTTCTGGGTATGTTTTGGTCGCTGGTACACAGGCGTTACAGAGTCTTTCGTCCAAATATTTATTTGGGCAGGATATGACCAAACAGAACATTCATCTGAAAAAAAAATCACATTGTCCCATGACAAATTTTGGTGCTCGTGGCACCAATTCAAGCGCATCTGTTTGTGAGTCTCTGTGGGCAATGGTGACGAAATTACCCGCTCTTTTGTGTAATTTATTATGTTTAGCTCCCGGTTGACAGTAGCATTAGATACCTCTGGGGTTCCCAACTCGATCATTTGCTTCCGTATGTTTTCTACACTCTTCATTGGCCCAGCCCGAACGATTTGGGCGAAACGCCGATGGTCCTTTGTGTCCAAAATTCTTGGCCCCCCACTACCTTCTTTTCGCCTGATTTCATTACCTGCTTTTAATTTACTCACAACTCTGTAGACAGTCCGCTCAGGAATGTTCAAGGTTTTAGAAATGTTGGAACATGTTTGATTTCCTTCATTCCAAAGCTGTGAAATTAACATACACTTTGACTTTATATCCATTTTCTGCCACCAGCATTAGAAATTGTCGTCTGCTCTATTATCAAGGGACTTTACTCTCCACTAATTTTTTTTTACTTTTGGTAGTGTTTGCTTACTTCAGTGGAGTGCAAATTTGGGGCAGAACATGCATATTTAATTAGATTTCAGCATATTTAGCTGAGCAATATGACTGCCATTTTTTTTTGCAAAGTACTGTATATATATATATATATATATATATATATATATATAGCTATATATATATATCTATCTATAAATATATATATATATATATATATATATATATATATGTGTGTGTAAACTTACAAATCCATTGTATTCCATCTTCCAACATCCACCCTTCAGCACAAGCGTAGATAGTGTATATACTTAATAAATAAGGAAATTGTATTTGAACGACTTGTCAATTTTATAATTGTTAAGTGGAATCTGTTTCCTTGTTTTAATATCACAGTTAGTTACACAGCGGGGTGGCATTGTTATGACTGTCTCTACTCTACTAATTTTTCGAGATCAGATCATTCACAGCCGCAACTAATTTGTGATACCAGTAGTTCTCTCAGACACTGGGACTTCACCATTTTCTGCAGAAATTCTATTTCTGTAATTGTCAGTACTATACTGATCCTAGAGCCAATAAAAACCTCACGCTACAATCAGCCAAAGACAAGTTTCGACTCTCTGTGATGTCCTGGGTCCACCGTCGTCTAGGTCGACCCCTTCCCCTTTTTCCTGGGACCATGCCTTCCATCACTATTTTTTCCAGACTATTATGTCTTTTTATATGACCGAAAAATTTCAGCTTCCTTATTGCGATGGTATTTAGGAGCCAATGTTCCTGTACGTTTATTGAGTGCAATACTTCTCTGTTGGTCTTTTTTTTCTGTCCAGGGTATTCTCAATATCCTTCTGCAGCATTTCATTTCGAATGATGTAACCTTGTTTGCAACTGTTTTATTGAGTGTCCAAGTCTCGCAGCTGTATGTTGCTACTGGGAATATACATGCTATGATCAGTTGTAACTTTGCTTCTTTGCTTGTGCCTTGCCATAGGTTTTTCATCTGTATTAGTTTATGTGAAGCAATTGCAAGTCTTCTTTTAATTTCTACTGCACAGTCGCCAGAGCCATATGCTGCTTTACTACACTCAAATTAATAATAATAATAATAAATTCTTTAAGCACCAAACACGGCGCATAAGGCAGAAACCAGTGCTCTCCAGGTTGTTCGTTGTGACGCCACTCCTCTTAGCTCTTGCACATTATTTAGGCCCAACGTTCTTCCTTCTCTTATTATTGTTCTTCTGAGTGTTTCTTTTGGTCTTCCTTTTTTCCTCTTACCCTCAGGAACCCAAGTGAGCGCCTGTAGTGGTATTCTGTTGTTTTGCATTCGTAGGACATGACCGATATATGACCATCGTCTTTTCCTTATATAGTCGGAGACATACACTCAAATTAGTTGTTTAAAAAAGTAGCGGTGGTCATTTTACGCATATTAAAATCTGAATTGCATTAAACGGATAATTTTTAAACGGAACGTTGTTCCATAGTCAAATAGTTATTTTACTCGTATTTTCTTTGCCTCCAGCTGAAGGTGATTCAGCAACTATTAATTTATTAGTTCTCTATATAAAAACAAACAAAAAACAACAACAACAAAAAACAAAAAACTGTCATACGGATGCAAATTCATTAATGATGATTAAATCAACTATAATGTATATTTACCCATAACAAGTTTAATAATCAATTATTGGTTAACAAGATTGAAATAAATAACGTTATATTACAATGAAAATAATCAATTAATTTTGATCTTCATCAGATAATATATAGTAAATTTTACGGAGTTCATATACTGTTGCCAATACTTTGGAACTCAACTAGCCAAGTGTTGGCGATGATTTGTCGTTGATGTTGGGTTCAGTCACTCCTGGTTCCCAGAGGTACTCTGGACTGTTTCTTCTCTTCCGGAGTCAAAAACAGTGGCAGTAGTGCGTCCCTTGCAGCAATGCCAGGGTAACTACAAAGATTGCAAGCGTCTCCAAGATCCATTTGATGTAGGCGTCTAGCGTCAACCGCTGGCAACGTATGCTACAAACTGAGAGGAAATAAATGCCACGTTTTAAGTATCAGGTCTCCTGATATAAACACCAGGCGACCTCCACTTCCATCCACAATTTCCTCTTATTCAGAGTTATACCCGTTATCCCTGAGCATAAAACTCAAACCCTTTGAGTCAGATGAAATTGTTTTTGGACCGTGGAAGACGACAAATGCAACATTCTATGCATTCATATTTATACCTATAAAACTTACTGAAATGTTGGTGTAACAGGACACAACCGACTCCGCAGCCACATGTATACAAAATTCAAGATTGGCAATTTAGCCATGTTTACATGTGGACAGGCACCCCAGACTGCGGAGCACGTACTTCAAGATTGCCTCGAATATGATATATTGAGACAAACCCACTGGCCCAGAGAAACAACACTGGACGCAAAACTATACGGACCTCTGTATGAACTACAAAAGACAGTGAAGTTTATACAAGAAACAACATTGCAGATATAGACAATATATTTCAAGCGAACGAAAGAAGAAGAAGAAGACAATGTGGAAAACATAGAGGCATATTCCTGGCAAAATCTACTCTAGAATCCTAGAGCAGAGACTCTGACGCCTAGATGAGCCACAATTGGATGAGGTCCAGTGCGGATTCCGAGCAAACCGAAGTACTCAAGACCTAATCTTCACACTCAGACAGCTGAGTGAAAAGATCCTTGAGTATAAGAGTGAGATCCATCTTTGTTTCATAGATCTGGAAAAGGCGTTTGACAGGGTCCCCTGGAGCAAACTTTGGGACTGTTTGGCAAAAAAGAACATTCCAGCATCTCTGATTCATGCTATACAGAGCTTCTACAAGTCTTGCAGAAATTATGTGAGGACAGCAAACCATAAGTCAGAAGAGTTCAGGACCACCACTGGTGTAAGACAAGGTGATATCCTATCACCTTACCTCTTCATACTCCTTATGGACGATGTCATCAAGGCATATAAGGAGAGAACAAGAAAGTATTCAGTGGGGTACTGGAAGATGAGACAGGTCTATATTTCGGAGCTGGCATTTGCTGATGATGTTGCCCTGATTGCTAAATCAGAGGCGCATCTCCAATCCAACCTGCAAGTCTGGAAGGAAGAGCTGGAGAAGAGAGGGATGGTCATAAGCAGCTCTAAAACAAAATCCATGGTGATATCACGAGAAGAAAGAAGACATCAGATTAAGCTGGGAGAACAGGTCCTGGAGCAGGTCGGCCACTTTAAATACCTCGGAGCTCTTATAGACCGAAAGGGAGGCATGAAAGAAGAGTTGGCCACTCGAAAAGCAGCAGCTGGGAGACTTTTTCAAGCCATAAATCGAGGATTCCTCAGCAAGAGAGAGGTTGGTAAGAAAACGAAGATGGCTGTATACCACTCCACCTATGTCACAGTCTTGACATATGGATGCGAGTCATGGGCAATGACTACAACCCACAAAAGCCAGATCCAAACCTCAGAAATAAGGTATCTGAGGAAGGTGGTTGAAGTAACAAGAAGAGACATGGTCCGCAACCAGACGATACGTCAAGGCCTAAAATCCCACCCCCTGCAGACCCAAGTAGAACAGTCCCAACTAAGATTGTTTGGCCATGTCTGCAGAATGGGAGAAGATCGGCTACCACGACAAGCATGGGAAACAAAGAGCCAGTGATCCAGACCTGCAGGACGACCCAGAGTCTACTGGGAGGACAACATTAGACAATCTTTGAAGGACCGAGGACTAGAATGGAACCAGGCCAGGAGGAAGACAGCCGATAGGATAGTCTAGCGCTCTTTCTTCCAAACCACTACACCTCACGGTAGAAGGGGAACGACTAAGTAAGTAAGATGAATGAAAATGGACAATGGCTTTTGGAGTTGTGTGTCCATCATGACCTCTGCATGACCAACACCTACTTTTAGACAAAACCCCAGCATAAGGTATCATGGAGACACCCACGATCCAAGCACAGGCACGAACTGACACCTTTGATAAGAAGACAGCAAAGCCAAATGACTGGTTTGATGCTTCATCAGATGTGATGACACCTGTCATTGAAGCTAAGCGCAGTGCTGCGATTGAATACAAATGTTCACCGAGTACTAGAACCCTACAGATCATGAAGGCTACAAGAAGCAAAGTCCAACAAACTGCTCGACTCCAGTCAGCGAGAGCATTCAGACCGCAGCGCAAACAGGCAACACTTGACAAATGTACGACGGTAAAAAGAAAGCACTGTGTCCCCAAAAATGTAAGACGGCACCGCTAAAAACTATCAGCTGAGAGAAGCAAACCGATAAGGGTAAGCAGATGGAGAGATGGGTCAAGCACTAGTCAGAGCTTTACGCTAGAAATAATAAATTCACCCCTGCAGCCCTTGACGCTATCTGTCTGCCAACTATGGAGGAGCTGGGTGCTGAACCAACATCTGGCAAAGCACCAAGCAGTGATAGGATTCCTCCCGATTTAATCAAATGCTGTAAAAGCACGCTATTACATACCCTGCATAGGTTGCTATGCCAGTGCTGGGGAGACACAACTATTCCTCAAGACATGTGAGATGCCAAGATTGTAACACTGTATAAAAATACAGGAGACAGAAGTGATTGCAATAACAACAGAGACATCCCTCTTATTGGAAGTAAGGTTTTTGCTAGAGTCATCTTATTGCGACTACACAGGTTAGCTGAGCGCATATATTCAGAGTCACAGTTTGGATTCCGAGCTGGTAGAGTAACAACAGACATGATCTTTTCTCTCCTCCAGCTACAGGAAAAATCAAGAGAGCAGAAAAGGCCTTTATATATCGCATTTATAGACCTCACTAAGGCATTTGACCTGGTTAGTAGGGATGGACTCTTCAAAATCCTCTTGAAAATAATAGCACCGCGCTAAATTGCTGGAAATGATAAAGCCATTCCATGAAGACATGAAAGGAACAGTCCAACATGCTGGAAACACATCGCAGCCCTTTAATGTATGCAGTGGCGTTAAACAAGCCCGTGTTCTGGCTCCAACCCTCATCTTTGCCATACTCTTGATACATGCATTCAGAGAAGCAATGGAAGGAATTTGCTTTCACACTAGGTCAGATGGCCGACTGTTTAACATCCCAAGGCTGAAGGCAAAAACAAAAATCAGAAGTGTCACTATTAGAGACTTGCTATTCCCTGATGACGCTGCAGTCGTCACTCAAAGCCATCAGGTGCTTCAGAGCTTGACGAATCGCTTCTCCCAAGCATGCAAGGACTTTAACATAACAATAAGTCTAAAGAAAAACCACGTGATGAGTCAGGATGTGGATGTTGCTCCAGTTATCACTATTGATAACTATGAATTGGCAGTGGTGACCACTTCACATACCTGGGGTCTACCATCAATGACATACTCTCCCTGGACACAGAAATTGACAGCCGCAATGGCAAAGCTGCAGCTATCTTTGCCCGACTCACAACGCATGTTTGGGTAAACTCCAGACTCACAAAAAGCTGTGGTATATAACGCCTGCGTCACCTGCACACTTCCATATGGCAGCGAGACATGGAGAACCTATGCAAAGTAAGAAAGACGGCTCAGTAACTTCCATTTACGGTGTCTACGCCACATGCTCGGTAAATCGTGGAAAGAAAAAGTGACGAATGTTGAGGTGTTGTCACGTGATGGCCTTCTAAGCATGTATGCACTGCTTAGACAGCGCAGACTATGCTGGCTTGGCCATGTCAGTGATAGCTCAGTGGGATATATAGTAGTATATATAGATATATATACCTCCCATACACACACACACACATAAGTGACTACAATAGACACACAGACGTGAACCTATGACAATGAAAATATAGATAATTTGGAACGAGCTGACCAACACACTGATTAAGTTTATGTGAAGTTTAATTATCATAATAGACTTCCATCACAACATATAAAATTACATATACAAATAGTCATAAAGTAAATAAATTGCTACAAGAATGATAGACCCATTGGTATGATCCTTTCCCTCGATGTATAGCCTACAGTCCTGTTAGAAGAAAAGTGATAGCCCCAAAGAGTCACGGATACATATGATTTAGTCTAAGATTTCCCTTTACAGGTATTAACAGACTTGGATACTCTGATCTATGCTAAGGAAAAATATTGTTAGCAACCACACTTGCATAAAGAAATTTAAGACCGCAAAAAATGGGTGCCAAAATACAACAATAAAAGAATCGCTCAGTTCTGCATTCACTCTATTCAGGCAGCCGTGATCACTAGCTTTCGTTCGTACTTACAGCTTTGGTAGCAACATCTGGACAAACAATTTTTAGGACATGTACATACAGAATCTCCAGTGTTAAACATTGGCCAAGGGAACCCCAGCTCCAAAAAGATAGGTTGAATTCGCTTCTTCAGGGAACGTTTCCTTGGTATTTCTTATTTAGTGATATCTGATTCTGTCACATTAAAATTTTCCAGGCACGAACGTTAACAGCGAGCAAAGTGTCAATAGCTTAGATTTCTAGTAACTAGGAATGTCAGGTAACTGCCTTCTCTCAGTATAGGATTTTATTTGGTCACACCCCATACTAGTCACAACTCCGTCGGAATGTTTATTTATTGTAATATTTTACTTGCCACAAGGGCTGAAATGTACTTGAGGTTTCTCTCAGGAAGAATTAAATCTGGCGCGATAGGCCCGTTACTTTATTTAAATCTTAAAGTTTATGGAATGGGTACTCTGTCGTTCTGGATTCCAATGCAATGCCAGACAGGTTTTACTTTATACACCCAAGTCTTTAAGAATAAAATGTTTATGTTCTTCACAGATACTACTCAGTACTCAACGCTGGCAAAGTTGGGTCACCCCAGTTGCACTGAATAAAGAGAAAACAACATATAAAATACGTATACATACTATTCCCTCGGTTATAACTTACATTATAAACTGCAAGCGTAGAGCTTGTCTTATCATTTAAATCTCCCGTGAAATAAGTTATATTCACAAAATCAGTCATCATGAATTAGAAATACATACGTATTTCGTCAATACTCAATAATGAATCAGTGCAGTTATAAGTTAGTTAAAATATTCTCGACTGAGTATTTAGCAGTTAAATTAAATTTATTTATAGCTGCATAAGTTTAAGCTAGAAATTATAATTTATTCTGCTTTCCACTGAAACACGTCACTAGAGAATATAACAGACTTAATATTAATTTCTTCAGCACAGAAATCTAACTTGTAAAATGAAAATAAGCGATTTATCACTAGATCACTCAACACAATAGATATTACATATTACCTCCAAACAGAACTACGGGTATCACAACGAAACTGAGAGTTTCCCTTATAAATAAGTATCTAGAACGATGCGATCCGTCTATTGCAAATTCGGAGGTCAGAATGATGAAGTCTGAACTACTATAGTATATTATATGAAACAGACAAAGGGTCCCACGTTATTTCGAAATCCGAAATAGCCCCTCTCCTAACACTTCACATTAACTCAGAAGCCTGCCATAACCTGTCAATACGCGTCTTAACGCCTTCTCCGACATACGGCTATTCTGAGCGATGTATGTCTGGCGCTTTCCACACCTCAGGCCGAGAAACTAGCCAAAGAAACACTGTGACAGGGGAAACTGTAGACAGATGTCTGCTCTCTATGTCTGACCAGAACGTATATTCACAGTTATTCGTCTAGTGCAGTGACTGACACATTATGTCATAAAATGAGCTTCTAGTATGAGAAAAGAAACGGCAAAGTCACAATGGGAAAATATATTTTGTCGCAAACGAACGAATGCGAAAAACAGGAAAAGGATAAAAGAGCGATAATAAAGTAGAGGACACGGGTAGACAGGAACAGAATATAGAAAATTTATTGATCATAAATCTCTATGCGACACGCTCCAAGTGGCGATGATATCCACGTCATCACATCAGATTTGGCGAAAAGAAGCACTAACATCAAGCAGAAGAGAGGAGAAAACGTCAAAAGGAACACAGGAAAATAGGCAGCTGAGTGTGTCACCTAATGGGGCGCATTACCATAGTCAGTTATGACTGAAGGGACTATTATTAGGATGATTATATATATATATATATATATATATATATATATATATATATATATATATATATATATATATATATATATATATATATATATATATATATATATATATATATATATATATATATATATATATATATATATATCTTACCCGTGTGTTACCGGGGCCCAAAAGAGGAGCAAAGAATAGTAACACTGTACCCTACCATGCATGTCGTAAAAAGCGACTATAGAGGGTTGGGCATGGGGCTGGTTACCTCATCCCGTAAAAAAACAGAATATAAATCAACTCAGCCGCCCAAGACAGAACAAGGTCCTCTGGAAAGGAGGCGCATGAAGCAACCCAGAGAAAGCCGAAAGGAGTCTGGGTTGCCGACTAACCTTATTTTGCCTAGGAAAATCTCCAGGATTGGCACCTGGAATGTTCGCACTTTATGTGAACAAGCGAAAACTGCACAGTAGCAGCGGAAATGACAAATTACAGGACTGATATCCTGGGTCTCTGTGACACACGGTGTAGGGGCATAGAGAGGAGAAGATTAATCACAGGAGAAATGGTGTTGTCCTCACGACATGAGGAGGAAAGAGCCCACTACAGTGAAGGGGTGGCTATAATGCTGTCTAGGGAAGCACAGAAGTCACTTATAGAATGGGAAGCAATGGGACCCCGAATTATAACAGCAAGGTTTAAATTAGCCAAAAAGAAAGTAAATATAAACATCATCCAGTGTTATGAACCAACAAATGATAAAGAAGAATCTGAGAAAGAAGACTTTTACACCAGACTACAAAATTTCTTGGACAAAAAGAAAAGAAAGGACGTGATGTTGCTGTCATCTTTGACGGAGTTTCAAACGTCGATTTATTGGTTGTATGTTTTTTCACCCTGGTCAAAGTTGGGGAACTATGTCTTAACTTTGCTGTGTCAGGTTGATTAGGGGTTATCTCCCTTTTTGGTTTATTCACTGTGTTTGACCTTTAGAGTCAAAGGTAAACAGTTCTGGGCTATGTGCCATGCGCAGTTGGAGAGCCCAAAATTAGACTTCCGTCAGGTAGAGTTGCGGACTGGCTTCTGTAGGACGTGAATGTCCGTTGTATTCTGGGGAAGGAAAATCTTCGAAGTGACTGCGTTGGCAGTTTTCCCCAGTGATTTACTGTACGTCAGGAATGACGACAGTGTTATTTCTTGTGTTCTGAGGATTCGTTTCAAGGTAACACCGACTTTTTCATTACTACGCATTCGGTTGCAGAATTTGTTAAAGGATTACCTAGCCGTGAGAACAGCTCACCGTTCCTGTAATGCAGAACTTATATTTTGTGCTCAAGGTAGCTATTTAAGACTATTCGTCTTCATATGATCAGAAGTCCAGTGACGAAGTTATATATAGTGGAAGCCGCAGGTTGGCGGTATACTTATACAAACATTATAGCAGGGTTTGTGCAACCTGCTTAATGAAGAATACACAGCTGACGTCATATCGAGGTCTGTGTAATGGCCACTATTCTACCGCATGAACAGATGTAACTGGCGTGTTATGCCAAGTTGACCGACGGCCCTGGTAATAGGATTACATGAGTTAAGGGCTCGTCTTTTGTATGACGGAGTTATTCAGGTATCTGACGCGTTCAGTCAGGGATACCAAAGCGGCATTATGAACTGTACGTTAAAGGACATACCACTATTGACCATGCCCACATATGTGAATGTTCACCAGCCTTAGAATGCCTGATATGTACCAAGCGATTTCAATTAACATGATGTACATGAACCTGTTTACATTGACTGTTCCTGTGTGATACTACTGTTAGTACTGTGAATAAATGTATGAACTGTTACCAGTAGTTGCAACCATCATTGGCTTCTGTACGAGTGTGACTGGGTACATTGTTTACTATATATGATCCTAAACGCATTCGCGTCTGCACACACCCATGTCTCACATCATCATCATTATCGTACAAGGACCATGTATGCTGTCAGCGTGAGTGACCCAGATCTTCACCGCACCAGTACACTGTTCAGGTGACATCGACACGCGTACCTGGCAGACTACACATCTACATTTGTATCACGCTAGAAAAACCAACTAACAATCACAATGTTGATGGGGGATCTAAACGCAAAAATAGGAACAGATAACACCGGCTTTGAAGAAATCATGGGAAAGCATGGATTAGGTATTGTGAACGAGAATGGGGAACTATTAAGTAACTTCTGTGCTTCAAATCAACTAGCTATAGGAGGAAGCATATTTCAACATAAAATAATACATAAAGCAACATGGATATCACCAGACCACAGAACTGAGAATCAGATTGATCACGTATGCATAAGTAAGAAGTTTAGGTCATCATTGCATGATGTAAAACTATGTAGAGGAGCAGATGTGGTATCAGACTACCATCTTCTGTTGGCCAAAACAAAATTAAAACTCAAGAAATTTACAACAGTATATGTATAATGCAGTTGCCTAAGAAGGGAAATTTACAAGAGTGTACAAATTATAGAGGAATGATGTTACTAGAAAAAGTATTAATTAGAATCATCCTTGAGAGATTCAAAGAGTCCATAGACAAGCAACTGAGAGATGAACAAGCAGGATTTCGACAAAACAGATCCTGTACAGATCAGATAGCCACACTGAGAATAATAGTTGAACAAAGTCTGGAATGGAATTCACCGATATACATCGGATTCGTGGACTATGAAAAAACATTTGACAGTGTAGACAGAGAATCACTTTGGAAATTGATGAAGCATTATGGAGTTCCCATGAAGATCATTAACTTAAAAAAAAGACATATGAAGACATGACATGCAGAGTTCTTCATGAAGGACAACTTACAGAATCGTTTAGGATTAGAGTGGGAGTGAGATAGGGATGCCTCTTGTCTCCATTTCCTTTCTTACTAGCAATAGATTGGGTTATGAAAACATCGACATCACACAACAGAAATGGAATCCAGTGGAATCTGACTAAACAGCTTGATGATCTGGATTTTGCAGATGACTTGGCTCTTCTGTTCCATAACCATAATCAGATGCAAGGGAAAATGGAAAATGAAAAGTCTCGATGAGAGGTCACAACATGTGGGAGTTAAAATACACAGGGAAAAGACAAAGATTATGAGAAAAATGCAAGAAATGATAAGAAGGTTGAACTTGATGAACGAACGAACGAACTTTATTTTCAAAGGGTTAAGAATTGGGCACGCACTAAAGGATGTAGAATCGTACACATATATTGGCAGTAATATAGACAGAGTATTAGGGACAGAGTATTATATACAATGATATCAAAATAAAGAATACTTAAATAAGAGGAGCTTTCATTGCATTGGGAAACATATGGAGAACAAGATACATCAAGTCCAACTTGAAAATAAGAATCTTCAACTCAATTGTCAAGTCAGTCCTATTGTACGGCTCTGAGGCACGGAGAGCAACAAAAACAACAACAAAAAAGCTACAGACTTTTATAAACGGGTGCTTGTGTAGAATACAAGGACTGAAATGGTATGACAAAGTCACAAATGTGGAATTGATGACAAGAACCAGACAAATGCCAGTGGAACAAGAGTTGAGAAGAAGTTGCTGGCGATGAATAGGACACACATTGAGGAGACCTGTTGATAGCATTACAAGGCAGTCCTTGTTCTGGAATGCACAGGAAAAGAGAGGCAGAGGTAGACCAAAAACACACGGAGAAGAGAACTGGATACAGTGGTGAAAATGATGAGGAAAACATGGAAAGAACTTGTAATATCGATATCATTACAAAGCAGTCCTCGTTCTGGAATCCACAGGGAAAGAGAGGCAGAGGTAGACCAAAAACACATGGAGAAGAGAACTGGAAACAGAGGTGAAAATGATAAAGAAAACATGGAAAGATTTTGAGCGGATGGCACATGACAGGAAGAATTGGCACGCGTTTGTTGAAGGCCTATGCTCTTCAGGGAGCTATTGATTAATTTACATATATATATATATATATATATATATATATATATATATATATATATATATATATATATATATATATATATATATATATATATATATATATATATATATATATATATAAAATTCAACTTTTGGGTTAAGATTTATATCCACAGACTTGAAGCCAGAAACCGGTCGTAATATGTCAGGCAGCTGTTTATGATTACCTCGACCTTTAGGTGGGTTAGGTGTATGACTGTGTGCACTTGAAGTAGGATCCTAGAACTTGGAGTGCAAAGTAATGCCTCTGAAGCACTCCTTTCTAACTTTAGAATTCCCTTTTAGTCCTCTGTTCTGGTATATATTCTTCTTCTTCTTCCGTCCTTAGCCACCGACCGTCAAAGCAGTCAGTGGCCATTACGCCTAGTGGCGTCTTAGGGCAACAGCAGATAGGTTTTCTTTGCCATTGTTTCCCATCACGCCTATTGGCGTCTTTAGGGCAACGGCAAATCAATCCATTTGCTGTTGTTTCCGTAATCGAAGTGACTGGCAAACGGGTGATCAGCCCGTTGGTTGGTATATATTGGGATCCTAATATTCCGGGTTCCTTGCTGTCTATCACAAACTAGGAAGTTGGTGCGTAAGTTTAAAAATGCTGTAGGTTATAGGAGAAATGTTCGCTCCCACAAGTAGTTATCATATTCGTACCAAACCAATCGCAAATAAGCGTCTGATTTTGGTGGGGGTTTCTCCCACCCTCATGTAGAACCTTACAAGATATTCACCTTAAATGTTATTTTCAAACTCGTATGCATGTTGCATGACCATATAAGGTCTTGCCACTTCCATGTCATCCGTCACGTTTACCAATTTCACTACATCACCGATCTATCACTGGTAATCTCTTCCAAGATGTTACTTTATCATAGTTATTTATTGCTATGAAGTCATCTGCTTGAAATTTTATACCATTTCTCGTATTCCACTCTACTCCATCTGGTCATGTCTGTAAGTTAAGACATTATCTTCAAATAACATCTGTTATTCATATTGGAAAACCAAGCTATATGGTTTTGTAGCAATTTTTTTCCGACCATGTTCACGAATCAATCGTTCATTATCTACATTCCCCAACACACATCTAGGTTTGTCTTTTATTAATCCTTCCTTGTGGTTGCGGCGAAATTTCCTAAGTCTTTGATTCAGAGAGAAGCTGGACACATAGGATAGCGTCCTTCAGCCTTTCATGTGTCCGAGCGTGTCTAGAATTGCGAACTCTGGTCGTTCGAATGACCGCCAGAGTGTCGCTTTAGCTTATGCAACGTTCCTTTATCACGAGACGTCATGGAGACAACTTCCTGAGGTCCGGCACTTGCAGCCGGGGGACCTGAGCACAGGGATACTCGGAATTTTGTTAAGTGCGCGACCATCCAAAATCCCTAAGGTCTCAGTATAGTAATTACTTTAAAGAGTGTTTCTATTTTGTAAATACAGAGGGAAAGAGCTTTGCTATTTTTTGTAATTAATCTGGTTTTATTACGTTCTGGTGTAATTACCAATCGGGCAATTTTTAATTACCATGGGATGGGTGTATAACCTTAAATTTATTCCAAACATGTGTATCTTGTACACTAACTGTGTGTGTGGAATAATTAGGCTCTACACTGTGACCTCAGATGCAAACTGTCGCGTTTAGCTAGCGAACACCGCCACGCAAGTGCGCGGTGAACGAATATTAATCAATAAGAGGGCGGGACTTTAATTGTGAACCTGATGCCTTAGGGCAAATAAAGAAGACGAAAAGGGAAGCATAAAGGGTGAGGGTTTATTTTTGTTTGAATGTGCGAGAGCGACATAAATAGGCATGTCCGATACGTGTTATTATTAGGATATTGAGTACTTGTGTTATGATTAAAATTCATAACGTTTATGTCGGTATAATAGTTGGCTTGACAGGGCTCCTTTTCTGATAATTTTATACGGACTTACTTATTAATAAAGGAAGTTACGTCATGCCGATATGGTGGAAAGGCAGACTCGAACTTTGAAGCAGAAGTGAGGTGATCGTCTGCAAGGGGAGATGCGGCCTGTGTTTGAATGTGAGCGGACGTATATGTATTGAGCTCCTGCATTACACTTTGTTTTTCCTGCATCATTCCATCACCAGGACATCAATATACTTAGTTGAGGTGTCCCTGGTTTATTAGATGCAAGACATGTATACATATTCATAAAGATGTCCAGTTGACTATGAATAATAAAGTTTGTATTATTGCCATTGACCGGCGTTTGATAGTGACCGGACTGGACTACTACTAACTACTGCATTTGCCTTTTGGCGAGAGCAGATTTCATGGAGCTTTTTGTGAAGTATAATAAACTGCATATTTGTGAAAGTGTGAAGGAGGTGTTTGTCAGCTCACTGCAGTTATGCTGATTCGTATTGTGTGACTACCCGTAGAGTCTACTTTGGCCACGGAGACCTTCTCCTGCATATTTTTAATAAAACGACACGCATCAGTTATATGGGCCCAAGCCGGGATCTTTCTGATATCTAATACGGATGACATTATAACATTGATACTTTAAATACAATGCTTTAATTAGCTGTTGATTAGTTTGAATTATCGGGATGAGATTCTGTCTTTGACACAAGGCATTAATACACTCACAATAATTATATAATTGAACATTTTAATGGTTTTCACATATATTTGCAATTTGTACCTTACATCAGCGTATTCTTACCTGATTGGACACACAACTTCGTCATGAACAAAATAATTTTTTTTAATTGACACCACAATATACTTTTTATGACAAGTACTTAAGATGTACACATGACTTTAATCCTTTAGCGTATGATGTTGCATTCATTCACTTTACTAATATGATTATCTGCCTAAATGTATCTATTTACGCTGTTAAAAATCGGTATATTCTATAATGCTTTGTATTAGGGCTGTTGATCAATATGTTAACTATTTGACAACTGATACTGGACTTGACAGATAGGTGTTATTGGACAGTGTGCGGTATGTGTGTGCATGTATTGCTACCATCATTTTTTAATATGTTCGATTTCTTAGTTATGGCGACCTCACATTGCTGTTAAAAGGAATTTGTCCGTAAGTAGACATTGGCCATAGTCTTTAAAACCATGGTCCACACTTTTAGTGTTAAATTGCATACCCTATGGCAGAAACTTGGGTGCTATGCTGATTATTACTTACAGTGAAATTTGATATTACTATATTTCACTCTGGTGATTATACTCACACCACGGAAATAATGAAAACTTTATTTTCATTATTTTTGCGGGGGGAGGAGTGATGTTATGATTAAAATTCATGACGATTATGTCGGTATAATAGTTGGCTTGACAGGGCTCCTTTTCTGATAATTTTATACGGACTTACTTATTAATAAAGGAAGTTACGTCATGCCGATATGGTGGAAAGGCAGACGCGAACTTTGAAGCAGAAGTGAGGTGATCGTCTGCAAGGGGAGATGCGGCCTGTGTCTGAATGTGAGCGGACGTATATGTATTGAGCTCCTGCATTACACTGTGTTTTTCCTGCATCATTCTTCTTCTTCTTCTTCCTCGTTCGTCCTGAAAAGGACGTTGGTTGCGCTGTGTCTGTTTACAGCGGAGCTGCAATATCTGCGCCTTTCGGCCGGCACATCCGACTTCAGCACGGCATTTTTTGGGACCGGGTTTGCCTTCCCTCTTCGATCCCTACTCTCTCAGCCAGACTGCAGTGATGCAGCCTGTTTCCAGGACCACCACGTGGAGGTGGAGTAGGGTCTTGTTCAGCTCTGGTTTGCTGACCCTGACGCCAGCAGTCAAGCTATGGGTCGCTGACTGCATTCTCTATTGCTGCGTCTTTGGGTCCCCTGCATCATTCCATCACCAGTACATCAATAAACTTAGTTGAGGTGTCTCTCGTTTATTAGATGCAAGACATGTATACATATTCATAAAGATGTCCAGTGGACTATGAATAATAAAGTTTGTATGATTGCCATTGACCAGCGTTTGATAGTGAACTGACTGGACTACTACTAACTACTGCATTTACCTTTAGGCAAGAACTGATTTCATGGAGCTTTTTGTGAAGTATAATAAACTGCATATTTGTGAAAAATTGAGGTGTTTGTCAGTTCAATGCAGTTATGCTGATTCGTGTTGTGTGACTACCCGTAGAGTCTTCTTTGGCCACGGAGACCTTCTCCATCATATTTTTAATAAAACGACACGCATCACTTGTTTGTTTACAGGGGCATTTGGACCATTCCTTGTACTTTAGCACATACTATAGCCGATTGGGAGATTACTAGCCCATCAAATCTAGTGAGGTTATTATTTTATTGTATGTGAATTTATCTAATAAATATATTTATATGCTTTAAGCGGTCAGAATTCACTTTCTATCCTACCTGTCACTTGATGTTAACCTGTGTTGTCCTTACAGTAATAGATGAACCTATTTAGCAGAGAGGATGGATGATGCACGACATTCTAAACATTGTCTCGAGTGTGGCTGGAAGAAGACATTAGATACCTATGTACTTATCTGTTCTCTCCATGAGTCATACCTCACTCCCTATTTTACATTAGTGACGCTGTCTATATCTACTTTCACACTTCATTCATTCTCTGTCTGAACTCAGACATAATCTACTTCCATACTCGTGACAACGACGATGATGAGAGACGTTGCTTTGATAATAGATTCTGCCAAATTTAGTCAGGCTGAATGCTCTCTTTCCACTTCGATAGTAGACCCTGAATTCAACTTGCTGCGATTTGTGACCTTCTCACACTCCTCACTAGACGTATGCAAATTGAATCAACTGGAGCACACATATGTATATCCACGAATAATAGATCAGTGCACTTGCCTGTCAAGTAGATCTCCCAATGGAGCACTATATTCTGTGTAAATGAATTTAAAGATTCGCATTCTACTTTTTAGGACCTATTTTCCAGCTTCATAAATTTCACGAAAACCTGAATGTGCCTTTGGATATTTCGCATGCTCACAAATCTATTGCAAGTACAATTCAGGTGGCTGAACATTGGTTCTGTGCCGTAGAGAGGTGCGGTTTAGTCTTACTAGAAGTCACGGGACACTGAAATAACTTGACTCCTTTGATTTTCCCTACTGATTGTCCATTTTGTAACCTTTTATGAATACGTAGGCATCTGTTCGCCAGTAACCTTTCCCCTTCGTGTCATAAGGGTAATTTTGACAAAAGGTCCGGCTTATCATGTTTACATTAAGTCGAGGCATGTGATATTTCACACAGCAAGTCTGTCTTGCTGAAAATGTTTGACAACAGTGCACAATATGTGTGACAACCTGGGGTCAATATTGTGTTTACATAAGGAGCTTTTTCTTTTATTTTGCACTTTCTGGAAAAGTGAAGAAAAGAGAAGAATATGGCCACATTTTAACAAAGGGCTAAATGTGTGAATGAAAGAAGCATTCAAATGAATATACAACCAGTCAAGTGAATTCCTAATTCTAATGAATCAGCCATTCTAACTTTGCAAAAGGTAAGAAGAAACTTGCTTTACCTCTGCATTTCCATTTATTAATATTTACTATGAATTCTTCTACAGACATCTGATTTCAGGTCATCTCAAGAACAGCAGAACTTGATGTCAGGGGATCTTGGGGAAAATAAGGAGGATACCTAGTGATGCAAACTAAAAGAAGCTGGGATTAATCGTCATTAATTATGGCTCCAGTTTATACATATCTTGAATTTTCTGACATCTATTACTGAGCAGAATTATTGTTTGTTTCCACACAGACTTTATAATAAATGATTAAAAAAATGTAAAAAACTTATACAAAACTAAATCAACCCTCATAAATTTGCATTAAGTATATTCTAATTATTCAATATCATATTTAATTCATCTTGTGAAGAATTGCAAGATATAAAAGAACAAAATATGTTATGGAACTCTGTTATTACAATATCTTTGTATAATAACAGAGACAATCTATAATTATAGCTGTGTGTTTAGGCACATAGTTATAATCTCCAAGGCATAAAAATACTTTTAGGGAAACGTTAATTTATAATGATAAAAAATCATTATTTAAATGATTTAAAAAAATTATTAGCTCGTGATTTGTATTCTTGAATATAAAGAATTGCTTTATTGTTAGCCTGTATGGATGATTAATTAATGTAATGTTCATTCGTACTTAAAGGTTAAATCCTTTTAACTGCAGTCAATTTTATGATTTAGAACTTTGTCCTTATGTTAGTGCTCAAATAGAGTGACCAGATGAATTAAGGGGACCAGAAAAGTGATTAATAATGTTTCTACCTTTAATTAAAAAGTTAATTTTAGAACGTATTGGTTTTATTTATTTAATTTAGACCTAATTACTTTATTAAAATAAACTTCATTAACAAAGGCCATCATTGTGTCAGACTCTCAGTCCATGCTTCGGAAGGTTCAAAGTGGTTGGTTGCGGCATGAATGGAAACATTCATAGAAGCTTCCAGTCTACAAGAGCTGGTGTGGGTATAATGTCCTGGTCATGCTGGGGTATTTGGTAGTGAAAGAGCTGACAGACTAGCATCAAGAGCACCCTTAGTGGGGACACTATGTATGGATAAGGGAGATATACTGAGGACAATTAATGATCGCATGCTAGAGAATGACACTGCAATAGATGAATTATCAAGGTTAAGACTGTTGGAATTTGGCATCAAACGTAAAGCTAGTAGAGATGGACGTATGAGAGGATGCATCCGTCGTGTTTACAACCAGCGAGCTACAGGAAAAGTTAGCATTCACACTCTTCGACATATACTGATGGAGACTGAGCACCTATGGGTTTGCCCGGAGTGCAATGATGTCAATTCTGCACAACAATAACAATAAAATAATCATTAGACATTAAAAGTTACATTTTAAAAATCAGATTTTGTCAAAATTTTATTATTTATTCTGCGTTTATACCTATTTTTTGCATCTAACGTCATAAGCTACATTTGTACTTATTTTGACACGATTTTTAAATTTACAATTTCGATTACTTTACTAGTACCAATTTTTTTTTTCTATTTAGGGTGAAGTTAGTTTATTATAGTTAGAGACTTACCAACACTAACAAGATTGCAAACTGGTACTATCATAAGTAAATCATGGTTTCAAATCAAAACACAGACAATAAACGTAATGAAAACATGAAGGATCAAGTAAATAAAGCAATAGAATAATGTCAGATAGAAACAATAAAACATTAAAAATAGCGGAATATATCAAAGTACAAAGCTATAAAAAAGGGAAGGAAAAAAAGTTAAGGAGGTCATGTACTGCTGACGCAAATAACAAAGACAAGAAAAATCACTTATAAAAACAGACAAGAAAACACTCATTATGATGATCAGACATGATCAAGGATAAAAATAACTCTAGGGCTGGCGAAGAAGGGAAAATATTAGAGCATTACTCAAAAGTAAAATTATAAATATTCTAGACAAAGTTATCGACAAAAGATCAGTAGCACAAATAACTAAATCCCAGTTACAGAATCATACTTGCAGCGAGAAATGCCAACAAGGCAAACACACTTACTGAAATAAAACCTCTTCATGCAGAATTAGCGCGCAGTGGTAATATCAAACTAGAAATTGTCAAAGAAACAAAAACATATGTCATCAAAAGAATAAATGTAATACTGTGAGAAGAATAATTACTAAACAGATTATCAAAGATATTCCTAAATTTTAAATGGTCAACGAAGAACAAGAATATTGGTCAATTCAGCTGTAGTTATAATCACACTGGAAGGACAGAAAATCTCTTCACGCTTCTATAGTGTCAATAAAAATCGACTGGACATAATTTTAAACGGATAATTTTGGAGTAACTATAACATTATCTAGTGACGAAATTAAAAAATATATACTGTACAAGTGGTAATACAAACTAAAGAGATATCACAAACATAAACAACAAAGCTATTATATTATGATTTCAAATCTCATAATATTGCTAGAATAGGTAAGATGATAGACACGTCAGAAAAAAACCACCATTAGTGTTCACTGAAAACAATGAACTCATCATACGATGTGGTGGGTCAGTAACAAGGATTGACTCTTGTGTAAATCAACAAGATACAGGACTGACACACACAGTAACATCTAATCTTGCTAATGCGAAATTAAATAAATAAATAAATTTATAATACTTTTTAATTTAAATTTATAATAATTTTGAGACGATTTCTTGGACAAGCTACCTCAGTGTTCTATTCCAAGCATCTACGGATCTAGCTAAGTGACCTTTTACTTGTTCCAAAGTTTTGTTCATTCTCTTTTTTTTTTCATTTCGTTGATTATTTACTTTCTTGTTTCGGTATTTCTTTCAGGTTTTACGATTTTCTTGTATTATTATTGTTCTTTTTTCGCTCATCACTGTGGTTGTTTACTTTTCCCATCTGCTTGTATCGCTCATTTATTTGATGTATGTTTCTCATCAGCGTATGTTTTTGTAGTACCTATATGTAATTCTTGTCCTTGTCACCTGTTTGTAACTGTGGCTGACGAAGGGTAAAACCTGAAACGTCCCTTGTATCACGTGAACCGTTAATTTGTAGAACTGATTCAATACCGTGTTATTGGTTTATATACTTATATATAATGCGAAATTAACGGTCTTGAGAATACAAAATAGTAAATTCTTGAGACCGTGAACACATTGAAAAAAATAAAGACAACTACAACAAACAGACAGAAAAACCAAAATTTACAATAACGGAAATCGGATAGCTTTTTAAATAGATATGGATAAGATAACAATGAGTAAGTTAGACCCAACACTACACGTAAAGAGATGCAAAGAATGAACCAGAGTTGGGGCACTGTACGAAGGATGGCCGCCGACCGAGCAAAGTGGAATCAATTTGTTGTTGCCCTACAAGACGCCACTAGGCGTGATGGCCACTGACTGCTTTGACGGTCGGCGGCTAAGGATCAAAGAAGAAGAGTAAGTTAGAAAATGAAAATGCAGATGTATTTGCGGATAATCTTACATGAGAAAAACTAAACATAACAAACTGCTGGGTACCACTTAACAGTAAGAATAAAAAAGAGAATACACAGGGGAACCAAAGCCCAAAGACACGATGGACAAATAAATGCACAGAAAAAGAAAACAAGCTCTTTAAACATATTTAAATAATAAGCATAGAAGAGAATCAAGATATATATAAATGTGCGTCTCTGTGGGCCAATGTTCAGTCCGCAATTGACTAAGCATGTGGCAGTCTTGCAGGATATGTTCGGCTGTCTGTTCTGCCTGTTCACACGTACATAGGGGTGATGAGACCAATCTATGTCTGTATAAGTGACTGTTCAGTCTGTTATGTCCTGTTCTAATACGGAACAGGATCACCTGTTTTGCTCGATCAAGATAGTGATAGTTGTCTCTTTGTTGGTCAACTGTCCTGATGGCCTTGATAAGGGTCTTCTTTACCTGGAAGGTGATTGTTTGTTCTTTTTGTTCCTGTGCTGCTCCCTCTTTTGCTAACGTATCTGCTCTCTCATGTCCTGGTATGCCACAGTGTGATGGTATCTACTGTAGCACTACCCTTCTTTTGATATTTACTTTGCATAGTGCTTTTTTAACTCTGGCAGTTTATCACTGTTGAGGGCTTGCAGAACTGACATTGCATTGGTAAGGAATACAACCTGCTGACCGTGGCTTATTGTGTTACGAGGGGCGTTCAGAAAGTAATGCACCACATAGTTTTTCTCAGCTAATAATGAAGATAGAAGCATGAAAGTTTGCACGCTTCAAATATAGCATTTGCCAATTGTGTGCACCAAATTGCACCGCAACCGGCCAAATAATACGGCTGCCCTAAACCGTTGAAAAGGAGCGTGTTAGCAACTTGCGTTATAAGCAGCGAATTGTGATAAAATTTCTCGTTGCAGAGAAGGAAACTGTTGTGAATATTAACAAGCGTCTATGTGATGTGTATGGACTTTTTGCAGTCGACAGGAGTACAGTCAGTCGCTGGGTTCAGAGAATCAAAGAATCAGGAAGTGGAGATACGGAGCTGCTTGATCAGCCGCGCTGTGGACGTCCTGCCACAGCCACCAACGCAGAAATGTTGAAATGCGCTGAGGGCATTATTCTTACTGATAGGCGAATCACTACTCAACAATTGGCCTTACAACTGTCAGTCAGCATTGGTAGTGCAAATGCAGTTATAAAAACTCTCGGATTTTCTAAGGTTTGCGCAAGATGGGTTCCTCGAAGTCTCACAAATGACCACCGATTGCAAAGGAAAGCAATTTTTTCTGAATTGTTGGAGCGTTTCAATGCTGATTGAGAGAACTTTTTGGCTAAGATCGTTACAGGTGACGAAACCTAGGCACATAATTTTGAACCTGAGACAAAAAGACAGTCAGTGGAGTGGCATCATCAGCAATCACCACGAAGAAAGAAATTCAAGACAATTCCTTCAGCTGGAAAGGTCATGATCACTGTCTTTTGGGACATTGAAGGTGTGATTCTTGTGGACGTTATGCCAAGAGGAGAGACAATCAATTCGCAAGCTTACATTAAGACATTGAAAAAACTCAATCAACGTTTTCGCAGAGTTCGGCCGCACAAGAATCCAGCAGACCTGCTTCTCCTTCACAACAATGCGCGACCTCACACAAGTCTGGCAACACGGGAAGCAATCACCAAATTGGGTTGGACTGTACTACCCCATCCACCCGATAGTCCCGATTTGGCACCCTCTGATTTTCATCCATTTGGTCCACTTAAAGATGCACTCCGTGGGACAAGGTTTGAAGATGATGAAGGAGTGATTCAAGCAGCGAAGAAATGGCTACATGATCAAGACAGAATCTGGTACGGGTTAGGAATACATGCACTTGTTTCGCGCTGGCATAAAGCCGTACAAGTTGATGGGGATTATGTTGAATAACACCGATATTTACATGACATATCCATGTATATTGTTTATAAATTTCATGCTTTTTGAATAAACATCTCCTGAGAAAAACGATGTGGTGCATTACTTTCTGAACGCCCCTCGTATTTATTATTCCTGCAGCAATGATTAAGTACTGTACTTCAGCAGAGTAGTTTGAACAGAATATTCCAGTGGTAAACAGGTGGATTCGTTTTCTTTGTCTGGATAGACCACATAAACTCCTGCGCCTCCGTTCTTCACTGCTCTGGTTTGTGGTGGGTTTGATGTTAATACAGTTTGTTGTTAAGAAATCTTAGTGTACTGAATGAGGTCAGCTGTGAAGGTCCCTGAATATAATAAATATTAGAGTAAATTTCCAGGGCACCTTTCTACTACCACCACTATGATCTCATTCAGACTTATTCTAGATAGAATGTAAGATGAATACGTTTGGTGTCTAGGGTTATGAAATGTTAGTGTAAGGTTGCATTAACCAACTAAACATATAAACAATTACACAATTATTTTATTATCTAATACAACACAACAGTACCACGACAATCACATACGAACTACACTTTAAAAGACTATCTTTAGTAAGTCAGTGGTTGAAAGTTTGGTAAAGTTAATGTTGTTTCAATTTATTGTCCTGAATCTAATTTATTTGGAATCAGGACTGACAATCAAAAGTGAAATCATAGAAATTAAGTACATCAATCAATTTACACAATGGATCTTCTTACCATAATGCACATATTATTATTATATAAGGGTGTAGTTGTATTGTCTAACTGAGGTGACTTCTAGTATACACTGGTTGATTGTTTATTATCATCATCTCTGCATGTTGTTTGTAAGTTTTTGTGGACACTGATGGAATGTTTATATCACTATTCCCAGTCTCTTATTTTAAATATAATGTTCGTTGAGCGATCAGGTGCCGAACATGCACCTATCTTTGTAATATGATGTAGGACTCTTCCTGCACTTCGCTGAACGACAACCTTCAGCTCCCACTTCTTCAAGAATGATGGTGGTTTACAGTTGTCTCCGAAAAAGGCAAGACTGTGGCATGAATATATCGGCCCACTGTAGTCTGGCACCAGTTATTGACAGCCACCAAAAACCTCTGCAATCAGAAGGATATGCCTCCTTCGTAATCAACAGCCTACACTAATATTCAACAACCAGTACAGGCACATTACAAACAAACATGTAAGATCAGCTCTTTACGACAATCCCTTTCACCAGTTTCTTTTGATTTGACCAGGTATACCAGTATTCCTCTCCCCTAATAGTTACAACGCCTCTGCAATTCCAGCAATAATCTGTTGTCCATACAATAGGATAGGTATTATGCTCCTGATGATAATCATATATAATTTAGTTGGTCTATACCTCTCTGATAGTCTTTCATATGCTGGGTCAATCTCTAGACTCTGTTTTGAGTCTGCCATAGACTCACTTACTTATAGTCGTATGTTAGTATCTCACATTCAAATTTTATTTTAAATAAAATGTTAAGAAAATCAATCTTACCACAGATGCAAGGACATAACACAATTAAACGATGACTAGGCAATAGAATATGGCACATTTTCGATCTGCCCTATGTCCAGGCTTTTCCTATGTTAGAAAATTCTCCGCCTGCTCTCATCGATCTTGCTTTACACAAAATTTTCTTGAAATGGCAGTGAACAGTCCCCGTTTCGTACCAATCTCTACTGCTTTGTCCAATGGGACCATGTTTACATTTATTTTTGAATCTATCGTTTCAAATAACAACTCCCAATATGTTTCCAAGGCAAATATATTTTTAGTTTTAGGTCAACCAATCATACTTCGTCTTCCTTCAAAATCCACCCAATCAAATATCCCGTACCTTTTAACCTTATTTACCCAAAGTCGTTTTTTTCAAAACATGCCATAAAAAATTATAAGCAGGCATGATCTTTACTTGACAGTCTGGTCGGATCCACTATAGTATTATGGCTATAATTAGTTAATTAATGGACTATTTGCGTAACTATTACCATATTCTTTGTCAACAAGTCCTAAGGTACACCAATATACAATTTATATGGGACTAGTTGGCTTGGTTCAGAAGTACACAGTTTTTTTTTTTCTATGTTAGTTTTTTATTTTTAGTCTACTACACGTTCAATTCTTTTCCATGTGCTGTCTTCTCTATTTACGTGATAATTACGTCCTTTGAAATAAGAGCTAAGGTTGTTTTTGTGACACGAGTTGTCTACATGTTCTAACTTTTTCCTCGTATTTTGGGGAAACCCCTAAGGCAAGGCTTGCCCCTGTGCTAGTATTGGCTTTTAGTTTAAAATCAATGCGAAACGAATTAGCATTTCATCTCCCTTTCCCCTCCTCGTTCCACAATGCATTTTAGGCACATATTTTCTTAGAACTAGGAAAAGTGATTATGTCAAGGACGAATTTGAAAAATTGGGTACCGTTTTGTTCGGCTATCCGTTAGCAAATAATAATCTGAAGGCTTAGGCGATACAAACAGTTCTAGTAGAAAATTCTTTTGTACTTTCTTATCTTTTCCTTTATGCCCTATATTGTTATATACAAATTTAGATATTGTATTTAGAAATTCACTACACATGTCCCCCCTTTAGAACAGACGATCATATGTCAGTTCCTATTTCTAAATACACATAGATGAATTTACTATCTATGCCTGATGACTACTCTGATGTTCGTCGTACGGATGTCTGCTTAAAAAATCAGCTCGCACATTAGTTTTTCCGGGAATGTACTCTATGGTAAACTGGAATGGCTATAAGAGCAAAGACCAGCGTAATAATCTAGCATTTTCATGCCTTGCTTGTGACAGACACACGAGTGGTTTATGATCTGTCTGGATCCTAAATGATTGTCCATAGAGATAAATCTGGAACTTTGTTATACCCCAGATGACAGCGAGACATTCTTTTTCACTTGTTGAATATTTTTGTTCTGCTGTATTCAACTTACGGCTAGCATAAGCAACTGGGGTTAATTCCCCATCAAGTGAATTTGACCGTTGTAATAGAGCTGCACCCAAACCGATATTACTCGCATCCGTTCTCAGAATGAATTCTTGACTTAAGTCAGGTAATTTCAAAATAGGCCTGCTTGTGAGCTTTTCTTTCAATTCTTGGTATGCTAATTCACATTGCGCCGTCCAAATAATTCTATCAGGATTTCCTTTGCGCGTTAAATCAGTCAATGGAGCACATATGGAGTTAAAGTTTTTTATATACTTTTGGTAAAACCCACATAATGAGACAAAAGATCGCACATCCTTTTTTGTTTGTGGTCTTGGTGCTTTTTTTAACTTCTCCAGGTTCTTGGGGTCAGGGGTCATGTTTCCCTGATGTACTGTGTGGCCCAAGAATTCCAGCTCTTTACATCCAACACAGCATTTCGTCGGTCTAGCTATCAAATTGGTCTCTCTCAATCGATCAAACAACATATTCAGAGAGTTAATGTGTTCCTCAAATGTTTCTGTTGCTATGAGAATATCATCCATGAAGTTGGTGATGCATGGATTCTTCAGGGGATCCAGTAACTTTCTCATCATCCTCGAAAACACACTCGGTGCATTTTTCAGCCCGAATGGCAATATATTAAATTCATAATGTCCTTCCGAGGTGCTAAAGGCTAAATAAGGTTTTACCTCCGGCTTTACTGGAATCTGATAGTAGCCTTTGCTCAGATCCACTTTAGAGAAATATTTAGCTCTATTCAGCCTGGCAAACAGCTGATTTGTATCAGGTAATGGATCCACCTGACCTTCTGTGACAGCATTCAGTTTCCTGTAATCTATACACAGCCTGTGTTCTCCAGAGGGTTTTCTATACAGAACCACACTGGAACTGTAGGGAGATTCACTGTGCGAGATAATCCCTTCTCTCAACAGATAATCTATCTCCTCCCTTAAAGCTTTTTCCTTAGCGAACGGAATCGATTAGGCTTTCATACAGATTGGTGTTGGGTCTATGAGTTTCATATCATACTCCAATAAATTTGTATGCCCCAGACGGTCAGTTAACACATCTGTATGATTATTCAGAACCTGTTGAACCCTCTCCCTCTGAATTTCCGTTAAGTGTTTGCTGATTTTTACCTGTGCGGCGGTTTCACAGGGATGTAAAGGATATTCATGAGAAGTGAGTGGTTCTTTTTTCATCTCCATTGCAACAGACAAGGTCAGGAGGTGTGTCTCTTCCTGGTTTTCTCTGTCCAGATATTTCTTCAGGAGATTCACATGATAGATTTTCTCTTTCCCTTTCTTATCTATCTTATAATTTGTTCTAGACACCTTCTCTAGAACTGTATATGGACCTTGCCATCCAATTTGCAATTTATTCTGGCTGCCGGGCAGTAGAAGGAGCACCTTCTCTCCCACAGATAATTCTCGATCCTTCGCTTTCTTATTGTAATAGGCAGCATGCTTTTTCCTGGCTTGTCTCAAATTTTCATTGGCAAGTTTCCAGCCAGTTTTAAGACGAGTGGTCAGCTCGTTCACATATTGATATGATGAGGTAATATTTTCTTCTGCCTTTTCATCGGTCCAGGTCCTTAACAAGGCTACCTATGGATATTTAAGTTTACATACTTATTTTTCAAAGCACGGGTATGGTCCCTTCCATTAGAAGCCTTATAGTGATGATTTTTCTTCCTAGAATCATCATTCACAAATCGACCGCTACCAATTTTTTTCTTGGGGTTTTCTTCCCACTTTAAGTTCCTTGTGAGAGATCTTCTCTCTCTTTTATCTTCCTCCAGTTCACATAAGTCCGACTGAGGGATTTTTGGCTTATTCTGGGGTAAGACATCTCTTTATACTCGCTGCATAGTGGCCATTGTAAAACATCCAAGTGAAGACTGTCTGTGAAAAGGGGGCTCCCATTCCACTTTGTCCACTTTATTAATTTTATTTTTCTTTCCATTGTCAGGCCTAAGTTTGCCACGTGGCGTGTCTAGGTCCTGATCAATTTTCCCACTTGTGGGTGTTCCCTTATGTAGTATGCCACATCTTTCTACAAAATTCTCAATGTCAAACATTTCATCTGGCCAATAATAATTTTGAGCCACCTTTTGGATGATGGTACCTATTTTCTCATGGTCCCCATCTTTTCCAACATGTAGGCTCCTTATCACATCTGCCCTATATTCCTTTGGAAGAACCAACTGTCCGTGACCAGTGGGTGCAGTTCCTGCCTTACTGTAAATCAATTTGTCTTTCATATAGAAATCTCCCTTGCCTGGAGGTGTATGACATTTGGGCAATTTCTTAAAACAAGGCTTGAGGGTCTTATCCCCAGCCTGCGCCTTCCTCATCTCATCTGGAGGGGTATTTATCAGATTATCCTCCTCCTGTTTAGACTGTGATCTGGTCTGAAGCGTGGCCATGTACACAGGTCTCTTTTTACACACTTCTGTGTTATGGTTGTCCATCCGACACCAACTACAATACTTCTTTCCTTGGTTAAAGGGTTTTCTGTCATTATATTTCCTTTCATTGAATTGTGAGGTTTTATTATTATAGTCATTGCGTAGCCTATCAAATTGGTGCTTACCTTTGTTCTGGTCTCTATGGACAAACTTATTAAAGTTTTGAGGTGCCTTAAAATTTTCCCCTTGTTTCTTTTTATTACCAGCTACCTCTGCTTGGGCTGCCTGATACCTCTCAGCGACATTGAGTAACTCTCCCTGCCTCTCTGCACCTTGTTCCATGAGAAACTTTCTCAGGTCTGGAGCCATGGACTCTCTTAGTTGCTCAATAAGGATCATTTCCTTAAGATCTTGGGTTTTCCCCAGAGCAGTCCATTTCTCCAAGTAGGCCTCTAACCGTGCAGAGAACTGGTGATAAGTCTCACCCGACAGTAGTTTGGCATTCCTAAATTTTTTTCTATAAAATTCCCCATTCTTTTCATATCTTAACAAAAGAGCCTGCTTTAGCATGTCATAATTGTCCTGATCATCCCTGCTCATCTTGGCAAAAACTTCATAAGCTGTACCACGAAGCCCTTGTGATAACTTTAGGCTCCACCTTTCTCTCTCTCTAAACCATACGTGGTAGCTAAAAGTTCATATCTGTTTAGGTAACTTTCTATGTCATCGTCTTTCTCAACAAAATGGTCTAAATGAAAACTCATAGCTGAGGTTGAGGCTCCCTGACTAACAGTGGCCTCTGAGGCAAAGGGGCTGGCACCATTTTCAGGAGCATGGCCTTGAATTTCCAACTCCCTTAGACGTAACTCATGTTCCCTTTGTAATCTCTTCTCCTCCTTTTCTGCTTCCCTTTCTGCAGCCTGTCTTCTTTCTTCTCTTTCTGTAGCTAATCTCTTTTCTTCTCTTTCTGTAGCTAATCTCTTTTCTTCTGCTTCCCTTTCAGCAGACAACCTCTTTTCTTCTGCCTCCAATGCCCTAGCCTCCTTGTCAGCCTCAATCTGCAGCCTCTTAAGTTCTTTATCTGCCTCTAACTTTTTTTCTTCAGCCCCAATCTGCGGCCTCTTAATTTCTTTTTCAGCATCTAACTTTCTTTTAGCCTCTTTTTCTAATCTTTTTTCTTCGCGTTCAAAAAATTTGTCACATTCAGTTGTGACATAAGCAATCATAATTTGCCCCTCCATTCCCAATTCTTTAGCAGCCTGCACAGCAGCAGATCGAAACTTTGCCAGATCAGCCATTTTGTACTAGGCAAACCTTTAAAATTTCTAACTAGACAAATTTCTAATTATAACTAACAATTTCTAATTATAACTAAGAACAACCACAGGCACTGATAGCTCAACCACTATTTAATTTCTCCAAAAAGGAATGCTTTTAGTTTTATACTATCTGAGATTCCTAATATAATTGATAATATTTTAAGAATTTAAAATCCCAGAAGCAAACTACCCAATATAGCTGGTGTTATGAAAAGTTCAATCTCCAGGAGCGAGACCCCAATATATGTGGTGGGTTTGATATTAATACAGTTTGTTGTTAAGAAATCTTAGTGTACTGAATGAGGTCAGCTGTGAAGGTCCCTGAATATAATAAATATTAGAGTAAATTTCCAGGGCACCTTTCTACTACCACCACTATGATCTCATTCAGACTTATTCTAGATAGAATGTAAGATGAATACGTTTGGTGTCTAGGGTTATGAAATGTTAGTGTAAGGTTGCATTAACCAACTAAACATATAAACAATTACACAATTATTTTATTATCTAATACAACACAACAGTACCACGACAATCACATACGAACTACACTTTAAAAGACTATCTTTAGTAAGTCAGTGGTTGAAAGTTTGGTAAAGTTAATGTTTTTTTCAATTTATTGTCCTGAATCTAATTTATTTGGAATCAGGACTGACAATCAAAAGTGAAATCATAGAAATTAAGTACATCAATCAATTTACACAATGGATCTTCTGACCAT
This sequence comes from Oreohelix idahoensis, assembly GCA_024509875.1. NCBI lineage: Eukaryota > Metazoa > Mollusca > Gastropoda > Stylommatophora > Oreohelicidae > Oreohelix > Oreohelix idahoensis. The sequence continues at coordinate 1,104,010 of JAMPIV010003496.1, forward strand.
AATGCACATATTATTATTATATAAGGGTGTAGTTGTATTGTCTAACTGAGGTGACTTCTAGTATACACTGGTTGATTGTTTATTATCATCATCTCTGCATGTTGTTTGTAAGTTTTTGTGGACACTGATGGAATGTTTATATCACTTTTCCCAGTCTCTTATTTTTAATATAATGTTCGTTGAGCGATCAGGTGCCGAACATGCACCTATCTTTGTAATATGATGTATGACTCTTCCTGCACTTCGCTGAACGACAACCTTCAGCTCCCACTTCTTCAAGAATGATGGTGGTTTACAGTTGTCTCCGAAAAAGGCAAGACTGTGGCATGAATATATCGGCCCACTGTAGTCTGGCACCAGTTATTGACAGCCACAAAAAAACCTCTGAAATCAGAAGGATATGCCTCCTTCGTAATCAACAGCCTACACTAATATTCAACAACCAGTACAGGCACATTACAAACAAACATGTAAGATCAGCTCTTTACGACAATCCCTTTCACCAGTTTCTTTTGATTTGACCAGGTATACCAGTATTCCTCTCCCCTAATAGTTACAACGCCTCTGCAATTCCAGCAATAATCTGTTGTCCATACAATAGGATAGGTATTATGCTCCTGATGATAATCATATATAATTTAGTTGGTCTATACCTCTCTGATAGTCTTTCATATGCTGGGTCAATCTCTAGACTCTGTTTTGAGTCTGCCATAGACTCACTTACTTATAGTCGTATGTTAGTATCTCACATTCAAATTTTATTTTAAATAAAATGTTAAGAAAATCAATCTTACCACAGATGCAAGGAAATAACACAATTAAACGATGACTAGGCAATAGAATATGGCACATTTTCGATCTGCCCTATGTCCAGGCTTTTCCTATGTTAGAAAATTCTCCGCCTGCTCTCATCGATCTTGCTTTACACAAAATTTTCTTGAAATGGCAGTGAACAGTCCCCGTTTCGTACCAATCTCTACTGCTTTGTCCAATAGGACCATGTTTACATTTATTTTTGAATCTATCGTTTCAAATAACAACTCCCAATATGTTTCCAAGGCAAATATATTTTTAGTTTTAGGTCAACCAATCATACTTCATCATCATCATCTCAGCCCGTAACCCGTGTGTGGGTCGTAGGGGTGCCATGGTGGAAGCATCAGCAGACAGGGTCCTCCACTGCTCTCTATCCTCAGCAATGCGTACAAGTGTGGAAAAACCGTGTCCTGCCCATTCTTTGATGTTATCAGCCCAGGATTTTCTCTGCCTTCCTCTTCTCCGTTTACCTTCGACTGTTCCCTGAAGGATCGTTTTCGAAAGGGAGTCATGACGAGTTACATGCCCAAACCAGGCAAGCTTTCGACGTTTCACTACTGACAAAAGTGGTTCTTGGTGGCCTGCATAGGTGTTTATCTTCTCTCTAACATACACATTTGTTTTGTGCTCTTTATAGCAAATGCGCAAAATTCTTCTATAACATTTATGCTCGAAAGCCTGAATCCTTCGCTCCGTAAATGCAGTGAGTATCCAGCCCTCACACCCATACAACAGAATAGATAATACAAGTGATTTGTATAATTTGATCTTCACAGGAAAACTGATGTTACTTTTCCAGATCACATTCAACCTTGTCATGGCAGCTGAGGCCATCTCAAGTCTTGTCTTGATTTCTTTAATTGATCTTCAATCACTACATATAGTGGACCCGAGATATTTAAAGGTGTTAACTTCCTCTAACGTTTGCCCATTTAACGCAATGTTGGTCGGAACATGTTTCTTATGGCTATTCACCAATATCTTACTTTTTTCTATATTAATTTCCATCCCATACGTTCTTGTTACTTTTTCCAGTCTAGAGGTAAGGTCTTGAAGTTCTGATTCTGATCCAGCTATCAGATCAATATCATCAGCAAAACGTAGGTTGCACAGAGGTCGGCCTCCAATCGATATGGTTGATTTATAATCGTAGAGAGCCTCCTGCATACTTCGCCTTCCTTCAAAATCCACCCAATCAAATATCCCGTACCTTTTAACCTTATTTACCCAAAGTCGTTTTTTCAAAACATGCCATAAAAATTATAAGCAGGCATGATCTTTACGTGACAGTCTGGTCGGATCCACTATAGTATTTTGGCTATAATTAGTTAATTAATGGACTATTTGCGTAACTATTACCATATTCTTTGTCAACAAGTCCTAAGGTACATGTGGTGAAGTGGGATGTTATAAATATGAATAGGGGACTTAGTGTACTGACTGAGATCAGCTGTGAAGGTATATATATCTAATAAGAGTAGTGTATTATATATAACCTTACTTGCTGCCACATATGTATACCTCAGTCAGAATTATTCTGGAATAGTGTGATGACTACGTTGTATGTCTAGGGTATGTGTATGATGAAGTGTAAGTCATAACAACAACAGACAGATAAACAATTTAATTTATTCCACCACACTTGACAACACTGTGACACTCACATACATATAACACTCTAAAGGATATCTTAAAGGAGTCACTGATAACTTTTCAAATAACAATATGTATTCATTGCTGTTATGAATGAATATGTGTCCTGATTCAAATACAAAGGGAACCAGGAATCACAATCAATTTTACTTACAAGTTATATGTACAGAATTTATCAATATGAATATTGTAGTGACATATATTATTAAAAGTATCCTATGTGTGTCAGTTGTGTAGTAGTAATATGAGGTAATACTGGTTTTGTTTTGTTCAAGCTCTGTTGGTATTTGTCATCATGACTTCAATAGTTTGTCTTTATTGGAACTAGTATTGGAGATGTTCTCAGTTCCTGATATTAAAACAATTTACTTCCCCTCTTAAGTTTATGTTACAATGTTATTTTAAGACGGGGGTACATAATTTTGAGCTCAGCTGGCCACATCAGCTTATCTTGCGTGATGGCGGCAGGAAAAGACTCCTCTGCTCGATTTCTCCCCTGGGCTCTGGAGACACCTCACTGATAGCTAAATGGACCAAGGAGTATGCTGTCCGACTCTGGATTCAGCAAAGCTCTGACCAGGTGCTGCTCAATACCATCAAGACCACGGTCCCTGAAAACAAGAAGGATGTACCTTCTACGTCATAACTAATTTATACTCTCTTTTTACACTGAGCACAATACATCACAAACATTGAGTTCAGAGCGTTAGGCCAACTGTCAGCTTCATCTGAAATACTTTATACCAGTATTAACCTCCTTAATGGTTACTACGCCTCTGCACTTCCAGCATTATTTCTTTCTAGTCAATCATCTAGGTGTCAGTGTACTGTTTGGCCATTCCATGCCGTTTTACTTTCCTCCGACACCTTCTGTTCAGGCTGGAGCATTATAGGCTTTACATCATGTTTGCTACTGAACTACACATATATACAGGCATAAATTAACAATTCACATTCAATTTTCATTAAAAGATACTGAATGTTTCAAGCTTACCACAATTCATAGAATAAACACAGATACGTTGACTAGCAATGAATTCTGGCACAAATTCCCATCTGCTTATGTTCCAGGCTTTTATTTAGCAAAAATATGAGCTGGCTTCAACGCACTGTTGCTTTATCAAGCTTATTTGAACTAGTGGTCTCGAACTAACGCTCCTAAGTGATTATATCAGCGAGTCTGGCCAATGGAGCCACGTTTCGACAAGTGTTTGAAAAAATGTTACCTTCCTACGTCTCCCCTAACAACCAAAGATAGTATTTATAGTCCGACCAATCGTGTTTAGTCTTATATTTGTTGCGCTCCAATCAATTTGGAGTTTACATGGTAGGCTATTTCCGTACGTAAGGTTTAAAAAATCTACCACTGAGCGATTCTGATTTTGGGGTGTTGTCTGACAGCACCATCATTCTATTCTGGCTATAACTTGTCAATTCCTAGACTATTTGCGTAACGTTTTACATATTCTTTGTCAGCAAGCCCCAAGGAACCCAAATATACAAATTTAAAAGAGCTAAGTGGCTGCGTTCAAAATATGCAATTTCTTCTACCTTCTGTTTCGAAGATGTGCTGTCTGGGTACTGTAATGTTTTCAAACGTAAACCCATCTATTGTCATCTTTTCTAATAAGAGTTTTTCAGGATTTAAAAACCTAACTCTGGGAAGGTTAGTGTTTTTATCACTGTCCGTCTGAAAAAAGTTAGTGCATGTGGCCTTACACGCGTGATAGTAGTAATTGTATATCGCGCGACGCGTGTTCAGTGTTGCACGAGTTCGGCTTTATGCCTCTCCCTTCTCTCTATCCTTTAGTCCATCTGTCTTTAGTTACGCCGTGTATAAAATGGAATGAATGAAATATTTAAATTAGGTCATTGATCAGCTTGGTATCTCAATGTTTTTCCAAGAAATACAGCACACGTTTCATTGAAGAAAGCGGGTAATAATATAGTAGGCTTTTACTATCAACGTGAAAGCGTTACAATTTGCAGACGAAGCATAAAACAAAGGGGATTTCGAGTACATTCCTTGTGACAGCACTGTTATTTTACCATTGCTCTTTTCTTTATTAAATGTATTTGTTAGGCTTTACATTTACCTTTTAATTTATATATGTGGATTAGAATATTTCACGACAGTACACCAATATACAATTTATATGGGACTAGTTGGCTTGGTTCAGAAGTACAGTTTTTTTTTTCTATGTTAGTTTTTTATTTTTAGTCTACTACACGTTCAATTCTTTTCCATGTGCTGTCTTCTCTATTTACGTGATAATTACGTCCTTTGAAATAAGAGCTAAGGTTGTTTTTGTGACACGAGTTGTCTACATGTTCTAACTTTTTCCTCGTATTTTGGGGAAACCCCTAAGGCAAGGCTTGCCCCTGTGCTAGTATTGGCTTTTAGTTTAAAATCAATGCGAAACGAATTAGCATTTCATCTCCCTTTCCCCTCCTCGTTCCACAATGCATTTTAGGCACATATTTTCTTAGAACTAGGAAAAGTGATTATGTCAAGGACGAATTTGAAAAATTGGGTACCGTTTTGTTCGGCTATTCGTTAGCAAATAATAATCTGAAGGCGTTAGCGATACCAACAGTTCTAGTAGAAAATTCTTTTGTACTTTCTTATCTTTTCCTTTATGCCCTATATTGTTATATACAAATTTAGATATTGTATTTAGAAATTCACTACATGGTTGCAGATTCATCAGTAAATACTTGGATCCATGCTTATGTGGGGTATAGTTCTTCAATCATGTCACATGCTGCCGTTTTTCTTTGGAGCGTATTTATCTCTCCCATGTGGCAGGTGGTATCTATGGAGGTCTTAATGCTGAAATTTTGATGTTGTTCCCATGTGGTTGGGAGGAATGTTGGAATTATTTCCTTAGTGATGTCTGGTAGTTCATCCTTGTATGTTCTAATTAAAATCAGAGGAACATCTCCAATCCAACCTGCAAGTCTGGAAGGAAGAGCTGGAGAAGAGAGGGATGGTCATAAGCAGCTCTAAAACAAAATCCATGATGATATCGCGAGAAGAAAGAAGACATCAGATTAAGCTGGGAGAACAGGTCCTGGAGCAGGTCGACCTTTTTTAATTCCTCGGAGCTATTATAGACTGAAAGGGAGGCATGAAAGAAGAGTTGGCCACTCGAAAAGCAGCAGCTGGGAGACTTTTTCAGGCCATAAATTGAGGATTCCTCAGCAAGAGAGAGGTTGGTAAGAAAACGAAGATGGCTGTATGCCGCTCCACCTATGTCACAGTCTTGACATATGGATGCGAGTCATGGGCAATGACTACAACCCACAAAAGCCAGATCCAAACCTCAGAAATGAGGTATCTGAGGAAGGTGGTTGAAGTAACAAGAAGAGACATGGTCTGCAACCAGACGATACGTCAAGGCCTAAAATCCCACCCCCTGCAGACCCAAGTAGAACAGTTCCAACTAAGATTGTTTGGCAATGTTTGCAGAATGGGAGAAGATCGGCTACCACGACAATCATGGGAAACAAAGAGCCAGGGATCCAGACCTCCAGGACGACCCAGAGTCCGCTGGGAGGACAACATTAGACAATCTTTGAAGGACCGAGGACTAGAATGGAACCAGGCCAGGAGGAAGACAGCCGATAGGATAGTCTGGCGTTCTCTCTTCCAAACTACACCTCACGGTAGAAGGGGAACGACTAAGTAAGTAAGTAAGTATGTTCTAATTAGTTTTTTTGGACAGATGCACAAAACTGCTTCTCTTCAACCTCCCACTGGCTAAATATCTAAATCTAGTATTCAATGGATGTGCTGGCATGTTCTTGTTATTTTCTGCTTGGACCAGGGTCTTAGTGTCTCGTCTGTAGAATAAAGGTGGAATGCCTGTGATTTTTTCCATTCCGTTTATTGGTGTGGTCTTCGTGGCACCCGTGATCAATCGAAGCGCTTGATTGTGTACCTTATCCAAGGCTTGTAGGTGTGATTTGGCTGCTGTAGATCATGCTGCTGATCCGTACTCTAATATTGGTCTTATTGCACTTGTATAAACTTACTTTAGTGTTGTTTCGTTAGCTCCCCAACTTGATCTAGCTATTTTCCTCAGTATGGAAAGTTTTCTTCTTACTTTGGCCTCTGTTCTCTCGATGTGGTGCCTCCATGTCATTCTCTTATCTAATGTAATGCCCAAGTACACCGGTTTCTCGTCTGTTTGGACATGTATATTTCCAAGTCGTATCTCTCCTGCTTTGTCTTTGTTTGAGAGCGTGAAAAGTGTTGTTGAGGATTTTTCAGCGTTGATCTGCACCATCCATTTCTCTGCAAATGCTGCTATGTTGTCTGCTGCCCTTTGTATTAGCTTATTAGCGATAGAAAGATGTTCTTCAACACACCACACCACCAAGTCGTCAGCGTATAGGGCGGCTCTCACACCTTGTGGCAGATCGTGGATGAGGTCATTGATGAACACAAGGAACAGGGTGGGAGACAATACTGAGCCTTGAGGAACTCCACGTTTTAGGAGGATTTTCTTTCTGTGGTGGCCTTCCATGGTGACCCTTGCTTTTCGATTGTGTAGGAACGACTGGATCCATTTTCTCATATTACCCTTGATTCCGTTTCTTTGCAGTTTTACTATTAACCCGTCTTTCCATAATTTGTCAAAAGCTTTTTGGAGATCTATCCATAGGGTAAAGACTTTTTTTCTTTTCTTGGAAGGCATCTTCAACGATCTGGGACAGGTATGTGATTTTTTCTTCTGTGCTGCTGCACTCTTTAAACCCTGCTTGTTCTGGCACTAACATTTTCTCGGATTCCAAGTACCATTTTAATCATCTGTTGACCATCCTCTCCATTGTCTTTCATACGCAGCTAGTTAGGCTTATTGGTCTGTATCTGGTGGCCTTTCTGTTGTCTTTTCTCTTTATGATGGGGCACATGAGCGCCTCTCTCCATGTCTGTAGCACACTGCCTGTCATCCAACTGTAGTTGTATATCTGCAACAGTTTGCTCATTGCTGTATATCCTAGGTGTTTAAGTATTTCGTTGGTTATACCATCCGGGCCTGGTGATTTCCTGTCTTTAAGTTTCCACAAGGCTGTTTTTAACTCTTCCATAGTGAATGGTTTGGACATGACGTCCGGACTGTTTTCATTAATTTAGTGTGGGTTATTTCTTGACGAACGTCTCGTTGTCTGCATGAATTGACGGAGATGTTACTTTCATTTCTGTAGGATTCCGCAAATATGTCTGCTGCTTGTTTGCCGGTATAAAGTGTACCTGCATCTTCTAGTGTGATTGTTTGTCGTTGAGAATTGTTATTGTCATTTAATTGTTTAGTGAGTTTCCACAACTTTCTCACTTCCTTTTCAAGGTTTAGTTTATAGGTTTTTTTCCTTCCAGCTTCTAGTTTTCCTTCATTAAGATAGTAATGGGAGATTTAAATGCAAAAATAGGAGTAGACAACAATTACTGTTAACTAATCATGGGAACGAATGGCATAGGAAACAGAAATGAAAATGGATAACTCTTTGTAAACTTTTGTGATTTAAATGACCTGGTCATCGGAGGGATTATCTTCCCACACAAGGACATACAGAAGACCACATGGAACTCAATCACAAAATAAAGAATTGGATTAATCAAAAGAAAATCACTGGAAAAATGTTTCCCAAATTCTCTTCTTCTTTGGTCCTTCGTGGCCGCTGACTGACAAAACAATCAGTGGACATCACGCCTAGTGACGTCTTGTCAGGCAGTAACACACTGTCTCCACTGTGCTTGGTCAAAAGCCATCCTTCATGTGGTGTTCTAGCTCTGGTTCATGCTTAGCATCTCTGCCTCCACTGCTCCCCGCCAAGTGGCTTTTGGCAGTGTGTAGTGATATCCTCAATACAATCGATAAATTAGATAAAACATTATAGAGTATCTAGTCAAAATAAGGTAGAAATAAAATATTAGGTTGCGATCAGCTTCTTCAACCGCGCCCGCAATCGTGTAGGTTTTGATAAACCTTAGCGTAGAATGAATGGTACTAGCTTTTCTAAGTCGTCCTTGAGAATTAAATATAACATTTTTACAAGGTCAACGCGTATTTGTTCCAAGACCGAGTGAGAGAAGAAGGAGGGGAAAGGAGAGACAGAAGAATGCTACCATCAGCACTCGTTGTTTGGAATAACAAATTGTAACGAACGCGCGAGATGGCTTTTGGCAGATTTGAAAATACGACACAAGGCCAATACTTGCATCGCCTTATATTCACGCAGTGGAAATGTATAAACACGCACACACCGCTCTCATTTCCTGTATTGTAGCGTAAATTTTGACGAAACACAGACATGGTCGTTTTAGTTTGAAAAAGCGTTGGAGAGAGGGGAAAAAGATGGTGGATTTCTAGATTCAAATAATATTGACGACTAACATGGAAAAAATATGGAAATACGAATTATAATACTTAGGGCCATAAAACTTGGATAGTTCTGTGGAATAGGATATCCTAATCAATAATATATTTTAATTTACAAAATCGTCCACTAAATAACCAAGATATTGCAATAATACTATATATTCTAGGACAGACTGACGAACACTCATGCCTGCTTATTTTGGCCATAACATTTTTTGAACGCATTTTTGAAATGAGGAAGAAGAGGGTACATGTAATTTGATTGGGTGGAGTTAGGAAGAGAGAGAGAGGTTATTGGTTGGCCCGAAACTAAAAATATATTTTGCAAAGTAAGCCTAAGGCAGACTAAACAACGTACCGAAAAACACACAGTATTTTTGCAGTGGGGTTTTTTTTACTTTGAATTCAAAATTTGAAAGACGCCGATTTCTATTGGTCAGCGTAGGGGATATTGAGAAAAAAATTGGAAGGCTGGACGCCATTGGAATAGAAACGTTCCCTTAAACAGGTCGATTGATAGACCAGAAGTTTGACTTGCTTCACCATATAATGAAGACATAACTAAAGAAAAGCAGTCATAGTCTAGCAGCGGCACAGCTAAATTTGTGCCAAATCATCGTACCTGTGTGTATTTCATTGAATTTGTGGTAAGAACGAAATTATTAATATTTTATTTAACAATTTGAGTGTGAGATACTGCCATATGAAAAATATTTTACGACTGTAAGTACATAGGTCCCTAGAAGACTTATGCAGGGCCTAGATGTTGATCCATCATATAACAAACTACCAGAGAGGTAGATCCGAAAAGATTATATAGGTTGTCATCAAGGATCATATCACCCATCATATTTTATGGAAAAAGATCAAGGATAATGGCAGAGGTGTTGCAGACATTAGGGGAGAGGAAAAAGAAAACTGGTACAAGTTGTTCCATCAATCTAGATTGGATGAGCTGGGTTGGTCAGAGAGATCTGACCCTGTTCTTTTATTTTGAATGTATTATTAATTGTGAAGTTGGTGGATTATATATTATGTTAAGACAAAATAAAATCTTTATGTTGCAAGGTTTTTTTACTGGCACTATGCTAGTGCCAGCTTCCTGAATATTATAAAAAGTGTGACCGTGGAGTTTGCTGTAGTGGTACAAGCTCTCTACCACTGGAACTGTAGTCTTGGTACAAGCTCTCTACCAAGATTGCTCCAGGAAGTTTGAGACAGTGGCCGTTGGCCGGAAAGACAACTATCATCTAGCTTCACGTTCCAGATAAGTGCATAAGACCTGGCATGGAACTATTCATCAATTATCCACCATATAATAACATAACTATATAAACTAAAATCTATTTCCACCAAATAAAGTGAACAGAATATTTGTGAATAAAGACAGGGGGTGATGTAAAACCCCCAACCCGCCATCTAGTACCAGTTAAACAATAGTAGAGATATATTAACACCATTATTAGAATTTAAATTATGTGCTTGGACAGATTGTCCCTTTTGTTTAATTGAACTTGCATATATATATATATATATATATATATATATATATATATATATATATATATATATATATATATATATATATATATATATATATATATATATATATATATATATATATATATATATATATATATATATATATATATATATATATATATATATATATATATATTGATTTCATTTGATTTTGATAGTCCTGACCAAAATAATATTAGGTTCAGGACTAAATAAATTGTAAAAAGATTTGTTAAATACCAAATTTAAAACACTGTGTTAGTTGAGTTGATCATAGAATTTAATATCTGTGTGTGCGTGTTTGTGTATTTGGTTACCATCACACCACACTTACATTACCCTAGACATTTAGACGTAGTCATCATTTATTCTAAGAGTAAAATATAACTCTGAGTGAAATCTTAGGGTGGTAGCAGAAAGGTCCCCTGAGAACACACCCCATAAATTGTTAGACTCAGGGGCCTTCACAGCTTGACCTCACTCAGTTACAAATTAAATACAACACCAACATTCATAACATCAAAACCCACCACATATATTGGGTAGCTCGCTCCGGGATTTAAAATTATCATTTATTATTAAATTCAATATTGTATCACTATTGTCCCTAGAGGTTAAAAATATTCTATAATAAAGATAAAAGTACTTTAAGGTGGAAATTAACAGTTGATGAATTGTCACGGCCAGTAGTTAATTAATTAATCATAGTTGGTACTTTGTTTATTAGAGTTTAAATTTGTCTTAGAACATTATTAAAGTTGCTTAAGATAGAATGGCAGACTTGGCCAAGTTTAGATCTGCTGCTGTGCAGACTGCAAGAGATATGGGTATGGATGGGCCAGAGCTGGTCCAATATGTAACCTCAGAGGTTGATAAATTTATTGCACGAGAAGATTAAAGATGAGAAAAGGAAGCAGAAAGAAAATTGGAGGCTGAGAAAGAAATTAAAAGGTTACAGATTGAGGCTGACAAAGAGGCTAGGGCATTGGAGGCTGATAGAGAGGCTGAGAATAAACGGCTCCAATTTGAAGAAACGAAATTGGAGGCTGAGGCTAAGAAATTGGAGGCAGAGGAAAGAAGACTGGCTGCTGAAAGGGAAGCAGAGGAAAGAAGACTGGCTGCTGAAAATGGAGCAGAAAAGGAGTAGAAGAGATTACAGAGGGAGCACGAGTTACGACTAAGGGAGTTGGAATTTCAAAGCAATGCTCCCGAAATTAGCAACAGCCCCTCTACCTCCGATGTCACTACCAGTCAGGGGGCCTCAACCTCAGCCATGGGGTTCCATTTAGACCATTTTGTTGAGAAAGATGATGACATCGAATCATTTTTAAGCAGATTCGAGGTATTAGCCACCACTTATGGGTTAGAAAAAGAAGGGTGGAGTTTAAAGTTATCCCAGGGTCTTAGGGGAACATCTTATGAAGTGTTTGCAAAAATGAGCAGGAATGACCAAGACAATTATGACATGTTAAAGCAGGCTTTGTTGTTAAGATATGAGAAGAATGGTGAATTTTATCGTAAGAAGTTTAGAAATGCCAAGCTTTTGTCTGGGGAGACATACCACCAATTCTCTGCCAGATTGGAAACCTATTTGGAGAAATGGACTGCTCTGGGGAAGACCCAAGATCTTAAAGAGATGATCATGATCGAGCACTTAAGAGAGTCCATGGCTCCAGACCTGACAAAGTTTCTCATGGAACAAAGTGCAGAGAAGTTGGGTGAGGTACTTAATGTCGCTGAGAGGTATCAGGCAGCCCAGGCAGAAGTGGCTGGCACTAAGAAGAAGCATGTAGAAAATTATAGGGCCCCACAAAACTCTAATAAATTTGAAAATAAAGATCAGGGAAACCGAGGTAAACCCAACTTTGATAGGCCAAGAGTTGACTATCGAGATAGAAACCCACAGTTCAATGACCGAAAATATGATGAAAGAAAACCTTTCCACCAAGGAACGTTATGGTGTAAATGGTGTAAGAGGGACACTCATAACACCAACGTTTGTAAAAAGAAACCTTCTACCTTCGCTGCTATGAAAACTGGGAACAAGGCATTAAAGGACAAACCCGCTGGACAGCAGGAACCTTATCACCCCCCAGTTTGTGAAGATGTTGTATGCACTGGGGTCACCATCAGGTGCCTTTATGATATTGGATTAGATTTTGTTTCTGTTGTGAGTTCTCCCCTAGTAAACCCAGATCAGTATACCACAGAAACAGTGGAGAAAAAAGGGGCAACTAAGGACGTAGCAACCATGACACTTCCCATCGCCAGGATAACTGTGAAAACTCGCCATGTGGAAGGAGTAATCAGAGCAGCAGTGATAAACGAACCCATCTACCCTCTGATGTTGGGGTGTCGCTATGTCTTCTTGGGGAATCCCAAGAGACCTGTGATCATGGCAACTGTGCAGACCAGATCACAGTCAAAGAAGGAGGAGGATAATCCTATAAATACTCATCCAGAGGAGATGAGGAAGGCACAGGCGGAGGACAGATCACTCACGCCGTGTTTTAAGAAGTTGCCTAAATGCCATACACCTCCAAGCAAAGGAGACTACTATATGAAGAATAAACTGATCTATAGGAAGGCTGGAACTGGTTCAAATGGTCACGGACAGCTGGTTCTTCCCACTTCATATAGGGAGAAAGTGATGGAACTAGGGTATGCGATTCCCTTCAGTGGTAATATGGGGATCAGCGCAACAGGACAGCGTATAGCTTGTCATTATTTCGGGCCAGGGATAACGGAAGATATAAAGAGATATGTAAAATCCTGTCCAGAATGCCAACGGGTAGCTCCAAAGCATTGGACTGCCCCAGCAACTATAGGGGCGATGCCCATAGTGGGAACATCTTTTGGGAGAGTTGCAGTCAATACTGTGGGATCTCTCACTCGGACCAAGAGGAGGAACAGTTACATCCTCACTCTGGTGGACACTTGTTCTATGTGGGGAGAGGCGGTAGCCCTGTCTTTAATCGATTAGAAGCATGTGGCAGAGACATTACTTACTATATTCACGAGGTTAGGATTCCCGCATCAAATCGTGACTGATAACGGCTCACAGTTCAAGGGGAAACTAACGGAAGAAGTTGTTAGGTTATTCCAAGCCAAGCACTTTCACTGTAGTCCGTATCACCCCCAAGGGAACGGCCAGGTAGAGAGGTTCAATGGGACTCGCATTTCTATCCTGAGAAAGCTGGCACATGAAAAACCTGATACGTGGGACCAATACGTACCCGCTGCGTTGTTTGCGTATCGGGAAGTTCCACACAATTCGACCGGAATGGCACCGGCAACACTGTTATTTGGTAGACCAATCAAAGGTCCATTGGAAGCCTTATTGAGAACGTGGACTGATGATAAGGCAGAAGAGACTGTTACCTCATCATATCAACATGTGAACGAGCTGACCGAAGATCTATCATGTGAACCGTCTAAAGAAATATCTGGACAGACAAATCCAGGAAGGAACACACTTAATGACCTTGTCTATCGCAACGGAGATGAAAAATGTACCACTCGCCTCTCACGAATACCCCCTAAATCCCTGTTAGACAGCTGCACAGGTAAAAGTCAGTAAACACTTGACGAAAAATCAGAGGGAGCGGGTTCAAAAGGTTCTGGATGAACATACAGCTGTGTTAACGGACAAACCGGGGCACACCAATTTGTTGGAATACGATATAAAACTTATAGACCAAACACCCATCTACACGAGAGCCTATCCTATTCCTTTCGCTTTCAACCACCTTCCTCAGATACCTCATTTCTGAGGTTTGGGTCTGGCTTTTGTGGGTTGTAGTCATTGCCCATGACTTGCATCAATACGTCAAGACTGTGACATAGGTGGAGTGGTATAAAGCCATTTACGTCGTCTTGCCAGCTTCTCTTTTGCTGAGAAATCCTCGGTTTATGGCCTGAAAAAGTCATCCAGCTGCTACTCTTCGGTAGCCAAATCTTCTTTGATGCCTCCTTCCGGTCTAAGACAGCTCCGATGTATTTAAAGTGGTTGATCTGCTCCAGGACCTGTTCTCCCAGCTTAATCTGATGCCTTCTTTCCTCTGGTGATATCATCATAGATTTTGTTTTAGAGCTGCTGATGACCATCCATCACTTCCCTTTCAGACTTGCAGGTCGGATTGAAGATGTGCCTCTGATTAAACAATGAGGGCAACATCATCTGCAAGTGTCAGCTCTGAAATACAGACCTGTCCCATTTTCCAGTACCCCACTGAATACTTTCTTGTCCACAGGCTTTGATGACATCGTCCATGAGGAATATGAAAAGATAAGGTGACAGGATATCACCTTGTCTTACACCAGTGGTGGTCCTAAACTCCTCTTACTTATCGTTAGCTGTCTTCGCATATTTTTTGCAAGACTTGTAGAAACTCTCTATAGCATGAAGTAGAAGTGCTCGAATGTTCTTCTTTGCCAAGCAGTCCCAAAATCTTCTCCAGGGGACATTGGCGAACGCCTTTTACAGGTCAAAGAAACAAAGATGCATCTCACCTTTATAGTCAAGGGCCTTTTCACTCATCTGTCTGAGTGTGAAAATCAGGTCTTGAGTACTTCGGTTTGCTCGGAAGCCACATTGAACCTCATCCATTTGTGCCTCAGCTAGGCGCCTAAGTCTCGTCTCCAGGATTCTAGAGTAGATTTTACAGGGGACAATGAGAAAGGATATGCCTCTATGATTTACACATTGTCGGTTGTCACCATTTTCGAAAATGGGTGTTATGATGGCAATCTCCCAATCCTTTGGTATGGTCTTCTTGCATCAAGCTGCCTGTAGGACCATCAGGAGTAATAGGTCGTCTGCTGCATGGTGTTATACCATCATGCCCTGCCGCTTTGCCCATCCTGATTTTCTCCAGTGCTGCCTTTAGTTCTTCCATCTTGATGCCATCGTCGCCACCATTGGGTTCCTCTTCTGTGCTAGTGGTTATCATTTCTGATGCTTGACCTTGTTCACCATGAAGGAGTTCTGAGAAATATTCTTTCCATCTGTCCATCACGTCCTTTGGGGAAGTAAGCAATTAGCCTTGCTTGTACCTTTACAAATTTGAGAGAGCAGTTTTTTTCTTCCTCATGTTCTTTAGGGTCTTGTAAGAACAGTTTCTTTTTGTCTTGAACATGTTTTTGTTAGCTTTTCTCCAAATTCTTCCCAGGCTTTCTGTTTTGCTGCCAGCACCTTGCCCTTTGTTTCTGTTCTGAGTATCATATATAAATATACATTAAAAACAACTACAGTATGGTATAATAATACAACATATCGTATATTAGATTTAACTACAGGATGACAAATGTCGCCATTATATTATGGGTTTGTCATAGTTACTTTTTAGGTTCTTGAGGGTAACGCCTTCAGGTTATACCTTAGCAGAACATTTTGTTTTTGACAGAACAGTTCTTTTTCAAATGTTCCGTTTAAATTCATACATGCTAACAGCTGTAATCAAGGGAAATAGCTTCACGCGAGAAATTAAGGGAGATAATGTAACTGATAAAAAACATTAACTAATTTTTGCAATTAACAACTAAAATTTTTATTTTTTATGCAATGCAATTTGAAATTGTTAACTATACACTTTTAACATTATTGAACACTAAATATAATTTATTTGTATGTAGTATTAAAGTTATCATTACTATGTACTTGAGTTTCTCAAGGTTTAAGAACTAGCTCAGTTTTTGAAGACACTGAATAATATATATTTATTATGAAATCAGACCGCCCGCCCCTTTACAGTATAAGCGCATATGTCATATAGCTGAAACAGACCACTAGGACTTTTCTATTTGAACTTGCGCCATAACATAATCAACGGACCCTGTGGAGGGTGCTTCGCGAAAACGAGGCAATATTTTGTTTTTGAAAATATATGCACATAAAAAAAACCGTAAAGCTATTTATATTTGGACATGCGACCCAATATAACCGACAGACCCTATGTCTATGTTGAACGGGGCATGCTTTGCTCAACTTAAATAAAAGGAAGTATCACAGTTATGTGATAGCTCTTTAAGCTGTGGCATTTTACAGACAATGTCTCCAAATTGTGCAGTTCTAACCAGATCAAAGCCATTCTGGATATACAAAATCTAACTCATAAAACTAAGATGATACTAATGCAGAAATCGATCGTCTATGTACTTTTGTAGGCGTATAAAACTTTGACATTAAAAGCCGAAGAACAACAACAAATGCAGCAGAAATAACAGGAAAATAATACAGTCAGAATTATCAACCTATACACGTTTACTTTGACATCTATATAGATTTTCATTCAAACTAAAAGTGTACACTTGATAATTTAAACTTACACAAAGAAAATAAAGTAATACAATATAAGGATACAGTATGTTATTATTGCGGAATTAATCCAGATTCGACAATTTTTTTTGGCCATAATTTGTTGCAAAAGGGAAATAAATTTATGTGATTTCGCATTTATATATATATATATATATATATATATATATATATATATATATATATATATATATATATATATATATATATATATATATATATATATATATATATATATATATATATATATACAAGGGGCTTGACATAAGTCTTGGGCCTGACCATGAAGAACATGTCACAGAGAGCTGAAATTTTGTATAGTGTTTATTCCTTTTCAATATAGCCACCGTCTGAATTGACACACTTCTGCCATCTCTGCTTGACCTTGAAAAGACCTTGGGAGTAAAACACCCTATTTTTCAAACTAAACCAGTCATCACATGCTAGTATAACTTCTTCATCGCTGTCAAAATGATTTCCTTTTAGCTGTTTTTTAAGATTTGGGAATAGAAAAAAGTCTGATGGAGCCAAATCTGGTGAATATGGTGGGTGTGGAAGAATTTCAATATTCAAATCGTGCTTTGTGAGAGGGTGCGTTGTCTTGCAGAAAAGGAAGATTTTGAGTGCGTGTTATCCCTCGTTTCCTGGTCACAACTTTCCTGTTGTATAAAATTCTATAAACTGTTCTTTCATTCAGTTTTACTCTACTAGCTATCTCCACAATTGTCATTTTTCGATCCTGGTCAATGATTTTCTTCACTCTTGTTGCATTTTCATTGTTGCGCTCTGAGGCTGGTCTACCAGATCTTGGCAGATCAACAACATTTGAGCGGCCCCAATTAAACTGTTGACACCAGTTTTTTTACCGAAGTATATGAAGGACAAGAATCACGAAACACTGGTTCCATCTACCTGTGTATTTCTGCAGGTTGTTTTTGCCTGAAACATCAGAAATTTTATCACAGCTCTGGCCTCCTTCTTTTCCATTGTTTTGTCAAATCTTAGGAGCAGCAGATCTGGTCAATAGGGTACATTGCGCCGTGTACCGTAGCGGTAAAACCCATTGAAGAAACAAACGCGTACTTCACACATTCAGTGCAAATATAATGAACTTTAAATGTGCCAAGTTTCATCTTCCTCCTGTGACTCCTTCATGGTCAGGCCCAAGACTTATGTCAAGCCCCTTCCCTTGTATATATATATATATATATATATATATATATATATATATATATATATATATATATATATAGATAGATAGATATATATATATATATATATATATATATATATATATATATATATATATATATATATATATATATATATATATATATATATACATATATAGATAGATAGATAGATATATATATATATATATATATATATATATATATATATATATATATATATATATATATATATATATATATATATATATATATATATATATATATATATATATATATATATATATATATATATATATATATATATATATATATATATATATATATATATATATATATATATATATATATATATATATATATATATATATATATATATATATATATATATATATATATATATATATATATATATATATATATATACCCTTCAAAAGAAGTTAAGGACCATTTTTATTAAAGGTGCAAGTGAAATGAAAATGAAAAATAAAAACACAGCACTTCAAAGTATAACATGACAAGCTTATCAGTGACAATCAACACTATTTTCATGACGGTTGCATTAACGTGTGTAACATGACAGCACAGCAATCAATACAACCCTCATTTTCAAAATTAATGAGAATAACACCAAAGGTCAACATTGTCAGTAGCGTATGTGTCCTCCATTATTGGCGATACTTTCAAGGCACCGCTGTCACATGGAAATGATGAGCTTGCGAATGAAGCATTGAGGCACTGCCTGCCACTGATGCTGAAGTACCAGAAGCAGTTTATGCAGAGTTGCAGGAGATGGCTGATGTTGCTTAACTCGTCGCCCAAGCTCGTCCCAAAGATGTTCTATGGGATTCAAATCAGGACTGTTTGCAGGCCAATCCATTCTATTGACACCCGCTTCTTGCAGAGCGACATTTCGGACAGTAAGACCTTCCTGCAACCACGCAATGGCACTTCCTTTATCCACAACACTCAGCTTTCGTCGTTGAGGCATATTGTTGTGCAATGGTTATGCAGCACTTGTGTTGCTTATAAAGACAATTTTGTGAGTACAGCTCAAGACCAACACTATATATAGTCTCCCACATGCATCACGCATTTTTGGAATAGCAAGTATTTTTTTCATGCCCAGACATCATTAAAAACACCCACATTTTGGCGTCTCAGCAGCATTTTTTCAGCGTGCTTGCTGAGCTGAACACTAGGCACACAGTATGCTGGTGGCCCATGCTGCACGTGTTGAATGTTTGTCGTTCGAGAAAAATCAATGTCAGATTAATTGCTTATGAAATATAATTTTTATAATTTTTATTATTTTTGGGTCATTTTCACCTACTGGTCCTTAACTTCTTTTGAAGGGTATATATATATATATATTGACACACTTCTGCCATCTCTGCTTGGATATATATATATATCCCAGGTACACCAGGGTGTCTAGAGCATGCCACAATGATCTGGGAAGCAATTCAAAAGGCAAAGTCTGACAGAACAAATCTCCATGTAATCTGGTTGGATCTAGCTAATGCGTATGGATAAGTTTCACACCAGAAGTTGTTGCAGGCCCTGGAAATGTGCCATGCTCCACAAGAAATAGCAGCAGTGCTGAAGCTGCATTTCTCAGGGTTCTCTGTCAGATTTTTAACCAGACTAGAGTTCAGGAAAACGGTGAGCTATCAGAGCCTTTCCCCGTCTCAAATGGAGTTAAACAAGGGTGCGTACTTGCACCGACTCTGTTCAGTATCATGTTTTCTGCTATGCTGACTGATGCTTTTAGAGACGGGGACACAGGAATCGACATTAGTTATCGAATTGATGGAAAATTGTTTAACCTTAGGAGGCTTCAAGCAAAAACCAAGGTCAAATCACACACCATCAGAGATCTTCTGTTTGCCGATGATTGTGCCCTCAATGCTGGCTCAGAGGCTGATCTGCAGCATAGCGTGGATAGATTCTCCGAAGCCTGAGCCAACTTTGGGCTTACCATCAACACGAAGAAAACAGAAATCATGTACCAACCAGCTCCTGGCACAGTTTATACTGAGCCAATCATCAAGGTTAATGGTGAGAAACTGAATGTTGTGAACAGATTCACATACCTTGGTAGCACACTATCCCAGAACATTGTCATTGATGATGAGGTGAACACCAGGATCTCCAAAGCCAGCAGCACATTTGGCAGACTATACACCAACGTTTGGCATCGAAGTGGCATTAGTCTACAGACAAAGCTGAAGGTGTACAGAGCTGCGGTGCTTCCAGTTCTGCTATATGCATGTGAAACATGGACTGTATACAGGCGCCATGTAAAGACGCTAAACCACTTCCATACAGTCTGTCTCAGGAAGATAATGAACATCAAATGGCAAGACAAGATCCCGGATACCGCCGTTCTTGACAGAGCTGGTATTCCTAGTATTGATACTATTCTGATGCAGTCACAGATTCGCTGGGCAGGTCATGTAGTCCGCATGCCAGACCATCGACTGCCAAAGATACTCTTTTATGGTGAGATGCAGAAGGGTAAATGCTCCCATGGTGGCCAAAAGAAGCGCTTCAAAGACACGTTAAAGACGTCATTGAAAACCTTTGACATAAACCCAAACACATGGGAAGCTGCTGCGCAAGACCGAACTGCTTGGCGCACATCTCTTCGTAAAGGTGCAGCGGCATGCGAATCATCCAGAAGAGCAGCAGCGGAACAGCGGAGACAAGCTAGAAAGGACCGTGTAATAAAACCTTCACATGAAGCAAACATTCCCTGCCCACACTGTCCGAGATCTTTCCAGGCCCGCATCGGGCTCATCAGTCACCTTCGTACCCATAGACTAACCTAACATATTCCTAAATAATTGGGTGAACAGAGTGGTCTTCATCACCCGTGATGGACGAACAACAATAGACAGACGTTTTAAGACAAGTAGGGCTAATAGTCACAGTGATGTCATAGAAGTTCACTGAGGTCGTAGAGATTTCAGAAGTGAATTTGATGGCAGGATTGAAATTACCAACATAGTCAATAAATCGAAGTATTGGCTTTGAAAGACTAAAGTGGCCCATAAACAGGCAAGCGTAACTAGGGCCCATCTTAGTACCCATAGCGACGCCACTGATTTGGTTGAAGAATTGGCCATTAAACTCAAAAGAGTTGAGAATAAGAACCAACTCAGCAAGGCGAAGAAGCGGACCTGTACTTACAGTAAGATCAGTACGCGCTGGTCGAGAAAAATTTGGAGTGCCTTGAGACCATCAGCATGTGGAATAGAAGTATAAAGGGAACAAACATCTAGGAAGAAAAGACGGTAAGTACGATCAGGCGTGAATCTGATCGAATCAAAAGTAGTGATTGCATGAGTAGTGTCTTTCAAATAAGAAGGCAGATTGGCGACTAAAGGCTGGAAAATACTATCAAGGAATTCAGAAATACGTTCAGTGGGACAAGAACAGGCTGAAACAA
Source organism: Oreohelix idahoensis (assembly GCA_024509875.1). Lineage (NCBI taxonomy): Eukaryota > Metazoa > Mollusca > Gastropoda > Stylommatophora > Oreohelicidae > Oreohelix > Oreohelix idahoensis. Next base: position 1,125,346 of record JAMPIV010003496.1, read on the forward strand.
TAGGCCTACCAGGGTTAGCAATTTTATGCACCTTAGGAAGCATGTAAAAGGAAGGCTTACCAAGACTACTATAAAAAATATGGAGAGATAAAGCACCAGAAAGAAGAAGATCATCATGGACCAGGCCACGGATAGTCTCATAAACAGTAAGATTATTACGGACTGTAGCGTCACCAGAACAAGGTGAGTAAAAGGTGGTGTTACCTAGCTGTGTAACTCCTTCGTGAATGTATAAATCCTTACGCCAAACAACCACAGCACCACCTTTGTCTGCCGGCTTGATAAAAATATCATCACGGTTTTTAAGGCGTGACAATGCCCTCCATTAAGAAGACGTGAGGTTAGATCGACGGAGACGGCGTAGATTGAGCTGGTCAATGTCATGTAAAGTATTGGCAATATATAAATCCAGAGCACGAGAAGCTCCTGGAGCTGGAGTCCAGTCTTGTTCAGGTTTTCCAAAACGACGAAAGATGTCATCAGTATCGGAAACCCTGGTAGAATCCTTACCCTTACGATGGTAATATTTAAGACGCATGCGGCGATGGAAGCTGTGAACATCGTGAAGCAGAGAATATTTGTCAATATTAGAACGAAGAGGAACAAACTTAAGACCTTTACTCAGGACAGACAATTCATCAGGAGACAGATGCAAATCTGGAGGAATGCAAATAACTTTAGCATGGGTAGAAGACTGAATAGAGGACCCTGAAGGAGGTTGCGGACGGAGGGAGCGCAATTTCTCTTTTTTATACGTGCACAAACGAGTATACAGCTGCCTATTCGTGTCATGGATAATAGTGCGAATAAGAGGGAACGCTGCCCGGCACGACGATGTCAGTAGACGTAGTTGTTGAGTAAGGTGTGATTTGGAAAGTTCAAACTCAGTCAGCTGGCGTTTATGTATAGCAATGACGCACCTCATACGTTGGAAGGAACATTTCTTCTCAACCTGTTGTAAGCGGTGCTGGTCAGCAGGATGAGGAAGTCCAGTCGATAGATGGAAGCTAGAGACAAACCCTTTAGGAATACCCCTTGCACGGAGACAGTTCTTGAGAAAATTAATGTGACATGTACAGCGTGTCTTCTTGTATATAGTAAAGGCTAAGTCAGAAGCAGTACGAGATATGTCAGAAGGCATGAGAGAAAATGAATGGGTAATAAAAGAATGAAGAGAAGAAATCAACTGTTTCTGATAAGGCATAATGAACAAATGTAAAAATATGAAACAAGAGATGCACACAAAATACAGCAGTCACGAAACGAAAACAGGGTAGCAGCAATGGTAGTAGTATAGTGTAAGTAAATAAATTAAGGGGCTGCTGTAAAACTGGTAAGGAATATAAGTATTTAAACCAATAAAACGGTATTCAATCAGTTTTACAAATAACGGTTCACAAGAAACAATGGACGTTTCGGGTTTTACCCTTCGTCAGCCACAAACAGGTGATAAAGACAAGAATTACATATATGTACTACAAAACTATACGATGATAAGAAATATACAACAAATGGGCGATACAAGCAGATGGAAAAAGTAAACAACAACAGTGATGAGAGAAAAAAAACAATAATAATACAAGAAAATCGTAAAATCTAAAAAAAATACTGAAACAAGAAAGTAAATAATCAACGAAACGAAAAAAAGAGAATTAACAAAACTGTGGAACTAGTAAAGGTTCACTCAGCTCGATCCAAAGAATCTGTGAAAGAAAGCAGAAGTATTCTGTCACAGAAATCACAGGAGGAAGACAGCCGATAGGATAGTTTGGCGCTCTCTCTTCCAAACCTCTACACCTCACGGTAGAAGAGGAACGACTAAGTAAGTAAGTCTTTGTCACCTGTTTGTGGCTGACGAAGGGTAAAACCCGAAACGTCCCTTGTTTCTTGTGAACCGTGTCACGAAGTGGATTTAGGACTAGAGGCTATCTACCTAAATAGACTAGACCCTAGTGGAAAGAAAGACTAAGAAGATAGATTTCAGAAGAAAATAACAGTGACTGTGGGAGATGAGGCTATTGGCGTCAAGGGTCGAGAACCGAAATTGACTCTCCCTTGCCACTAAGTGACGTAACGTTTTGCGATAACCTCACTACCTCTAGCTACCAAGACTGGGATAAGGTTTAATTACTTAACACCACAGACACCACTTACAGACAACATATAGGTTGAAGTAAGTGACTGATCCAGCCGGAAAAATTTACAATGGATTTTATTTACACCACAGAAAATTCATATAACATACTACAAAAATAGAATAAACATGCGTGTTCATACACCTGGAAAGAACATAACAATTAATTTCAAGTGATTAGGTAAGGTAACCCCACAGTCGCCCTCCCCTCAACCTGTAAGGAAGAAAGGTAAGTAATACAACAACATGTGAAGGAGGATCTCGAACACCAGATCCGTCTTTCTCCTAATCAACCTGATATCGTGTAAACACACCCTAACTCCTACTGTCCGTCTGTCTGCAGACGTGTTTCTACACAAATGACGTGCCTACACCGCTGCTCCACTATAGGCTAAATATTCTCTGACTATCACAAGGCTAAATATTCTCTGACTATCACAAAGTCCATGACCAGAACCCTTCTATCACCTCCGACACAACTTACAGATGACTTGCTGAGTTCCAATGTTATGTTCAGTGTCTGTCTGACACTCCTAGTTCCTACAGAAACGACTCCTCCACTACTCTCCTTCTCTCTATCGATCCCGTGCAGTAAAGAGGGATGTTAACCCTTTCCCCTCTTCTCCACCTGTTGTAGCTGCTGACTTGCTTGGTAAATTAAACTCGGGACGTGGTCTATTGCTGCTTCCAAATAGACGAATTATTACTTTGCAGTAGCCCGGATACCCTGCTCGTGGGCTCAAGGCTGTCGGGATTATTATGCCCGAAATTCACGACACTTTTTAGGCCCTGCGCCTATGATCAGTGTGTGTTTAACATGAGCGTAACTAGCTCCGAATTTTGGTAAGAACATCTGTTCTTACTGAAGAAGTCTGTGCTTCCAGCTCCCTGCTCTCTCTTGGGTACAAAAACGTTTGCACCAGTGACCACCTTGTCACCACTCCACTTTCTTTTCTGGCTCTGCCGACTCTTCTTCTCCTGAGAAGACCGGCGAACTTCTAGCCAGCTGTAGGACTACTGTAGCCCTCGCTGCCACGCCTGGAAAATATCTGCTGTGGACAAAACAATAACAAATATATATCGCACAACAAATTTCCCATATCCTTAACACTTAACTCCCTTAACTCTCACTCTTCAACACTTAAATCCCAACTCTTCAACCACTTAAGTCTCAAATATCTAACACTTAAGTTTTTGCAAATCTCTAACACCTAAGTTTTCAAATCTTTAACACCCAAGTTTTCCAATCTCGACCACTTAAGTTTTCAAATCTCGAACACTTAAGTTTCAAATCTCTAACACTTAAGTTTCAAATCTCTAACACTTAAGTTTCAAATCTTCCATACAGCTCCCATGCTCTAGTATCGCTTCAGCGATTAGTAAACATGCCTACCCCCACTTTCCCTCAAATACTGTCTTATCGACACTCTAATCTCCAGACTCAGCTGGCTTAATCTCTTACATGCTGGCGGCTTAGGTTAGCCCGTCACAACATTCTAACCACTGAATGAACCTGTTGCCAGTAAATTCCTGGCCCTACTATTTAACAATGATCGATGTGTTTACCTGGCTACCAAAATACAATAGACTTCACCAGAGACAATAATCTCCCGTCTCCATGAATTCATCAGTATAAACATATGTCTATTAAATAAGGGACTAATTAAAAATCCCAACTAGACCCGTAACTGCTGACTTCAAAATGTAGGTTTTACCCACACAGAGAAAAAATACACAATTTCCCATGCTCTAACATTTAAAGCCACTCGTTCTATTACCACAGCGTTACACAAATTAGTCCGCTGGTAATTTACACACACTTGAACAATTAAATACACACCAAAACCCTAGCGTATTATTTGCTAATATTATAACTCAAATATTGAGAAATCTACACCCACGAGTCTGGAATATTATTTACACCCGATTCTGATAACAATGGACATTAAAATCTCTAAAGGAACTGAAATCCTATTTTTACAATGCATGCCTAGTTATCTCCCCTCTCCTTCCGTTATCAGATTCACCCCACAAAAAAAAAAAGGACACGCAGCACGTGCTTAGGTACCCCTCTCCAAATCCTTGAAAATCACAATGAAATTACGTGCATCGTGTCTCAAAATTATAGTATTTAACATCTACCATCTTTAAGCTTTCATTATCTCATAAAAAGAATGAATGCACTCTGATAATAATTTAGATAAGAGGGAACTCATGGCATGTCCGTTACGAACTAAAATTAATTTAATTCCGCGAGCGTGTTTTACGCTGCACCATTTAAAATCACAAATCCAGGAAAAATTAGATCCCCTGTCTTCTGACAAATAACAGTAATATTCCAATTTATACAAACAGCTACTCTGAGGAAACTATCAAATTCCCTACTACCTTTTCACAAATTACCTAATTGCGCTGTCAGTTATATTCACTTAAAAGATTTAGCATTGATGGCTCTACTTCTATGAATTAACTTTACCTCCTAGAAACAACTCTGCAAAAATCTTATAAACTATTAAAGCTTAATTAACTTCATATTTACCAGCACGAATTTCTCTCGAAAGAGCAGTCGGCTCTGTGGCAGTTCCTTCCCAAGGCGTAGAAGTTCAAAAAATTCTCCCACTTCTGCCAGGGAATCCCGCTTATTTATTACCCCAGACCACGCTACGCGTGAGTCATAGCTAGGCTTTGTTCTTAAGCGGGTCGATCTATGAACCAACCAACGTGCCAGGAATCGCCCACGGTCATTTCTAAATTTAGAACTTACGGTCAAGCGGAAAATTTCCGTTGCTGACCTGTTTCCACGCGCTTAAAACTCCCCCTCTACCCCCATCTGATTTCACCCTTACTAAAAATTATAGCGCGCTCACTGAGAAGAACCGAAAATGCTCTGCCATTATGTTACACTGGAAAATCTTCCATGAACGAATTATCTCAATGAAACAGCGCGCTGGTGCCAGTCTAAAAGTTAAAACTACCATCTTTGCTAGAAACCGTAATTCTTAATCTACACAAAAAGTCCAAACTCTATTATTATACAAAGAGAAATAAAAAAAACGAATAAGATAAAAAATCCCACCGTAATCTTCCTTAAAAACGTAAAAAAATGCTAGGAACCGAAACTTGGGGCCTGTTGTAAATTCAATCACATTAACTTCTCACATTACCCCCCTCTTCAAGTTCGTGGTACACGATCTAATTTAATGTGATCTTGTATTTCCAGACTGGCCCCTATACAAGTCTACAGATCTGATTGTCAGTCCTGAAGTTGTACGATCACAACTGGTGAATACCGCCTGGCGACCGCAACACAAATGGTCGCTCTTCGCCTTTTCTCTCCCTCTGTCTTTGAGTCGCTCTGCAACTGGCAGGCGGCTGGGCCAATCAACCATAACATACCTCCTTCTTGTGTGCACCTGGCCTTGTTTACTTAATTTTCTCCTCCAGGGTTTCTTCCTGATAAGTGTCCTTGCCCTTAGTGGAGTACAGCTCCCGCACAATTCCCTGCCCACTGTACAGGTAATTCGCGGGTTACGTGCTGTCCGATAAAGGCTATCCGCTGGGTGTTTACGTTTGTATGGCCTGTACCTGGTTGACCTGAGATACCTGCGGCCAACTGTAATGTCCCTCGAGCGAGAATCACTGTTCCAAAATTGGAAAAGTTTGTTGGCCAAAGAAACGCGCACCTGTTTCTTCTTCTTCCTCTCCATAACTACTCCCATGCTCCGGTGGGAGGGTTGATCTCTCTTCAGACCGGGGCCGTCCACTGGCGGGTCTGGAACTTCCCTTGCCTTGTCCGGCGCAATGCTGGCTTGGTCAACTGACATGACCGAATTGCTATGTAGAGGCCTGGCGATGGCGACTACCTTGCTGCTCATCAGCGGGTTTGAAACCGCTGGTACCTTAAAATGAAAATGAGAACTCTCGTGTACCTCTGACATCGAGTTTCCGATCTCTTGCTGGGTTTCTACTGAATCCACACTGATCCCAGTAGCTTCTATCTTGGGGAAAAGATAGGTAATATCTGCCCCTGGCAGTGGTTCTGTGATCGCTCTTCCCCTACCAATATGAAGAGGGACAGAGCTCTCTAAAGTAGCTCCTTGCAAATGCGTAAGGTCGCTTTTCTCACTCTTTTCTGGCCTGAAAAGTTGGTGAGATGAACCTGTAGACCACGGGAGCTCTCCGTCTAACACCCTGGTTCTACCTTCAACCTTGCCCTCCCCTGTGAGAGTTACTGGCGTCAGTTGGAATGTGTCCTGCAGTGACACTTGACGGTTTAAGATCCCGTTTGATCGCGGAGAATCTAGGAGGATCTCGAACACCAGATCCGTCTTTCTCCTAATCAACCTGATATCGTGTAAACACACCCTAACTCCTACTGTCCGTCTGTCTGCAGACGTGGTTCTACACAAATGACGTGCCTACACCACTGCTCCACTATAGGCTAAATATTCTCTGACTATCACAAGGCTAAATATTCTCTGACTATCACAAAGTCCATGACCAGAACCCTTCTATCACCTCCGACACAACTTACAGATGACTTGCTGAGTTCCAATGTTATGTTCAGTGTCTGTCTGACACTCCTAGTTCCTACAGAAACGACTCCTCCACTACTCTCCTTCTCTCTATCGATCTCGTGCAGTAAAGAGGGATGTTAACCCTTTCCCCTCTTCTCCACCTGTTGTAGCTGCTGACTTGCTTGGTAAATTAAACTCGGGACGTGGTCTATTGCTGCTTCCAAATAGACGAATTATTACTTTGCAGTAGCCCGGATACCCTGCTCGTGGGCTCAAGGCTGTCGGGATTATTATGCCCGAAATTCACGACACTTTTTAGGCCCTGCGCCTATGATCAGTGTGTGTTTAACATGAGCGTAACTAGCTCCGAATTTTGGTAAGAACATCTGTTCTTACTGAAGAAGTCTGTGCTTCCAGCTCCCTGCTCTCTCTTGGGTACAAAAACTTTTGCACCAGTGACCACCTTGTCACCACTCCACTTTCTTTTCTGGCTCTGCCGACTCTTCTTCTCCTGAGAAGACCGGCGAACTTCTAGCCAGCTGTAGGACTACTGTAGCCCTCGCTGCCACGCCTGGAAAATATCTGCTGTGGACAAAACAATAACAAATATATATCGCACAACAAATTTCCCATATCCTTAACACTTAACTCCCTTAACTCTCACTCTTCAACACTTAAATCCCAACTCTTCAACCACTTAAGTCTCAAATATCTAACACTTAAGTTTTTGCAAATCTCTAACACCTAAGTTTTCAAATCTTTAACACCCAAGTTTTCCAATCTCGACCACTTAAGTTTTCAAATCTCGAACACTTAAGTTTCAAATCTCTAACACTTAAGTTTCAAATCTCTAACACTTAAGTTTCAAATCTTCCATACAGCTCCCATGCTCTAGTATCGCTTCAGCGATTAGTAAACATGCCTGCCCCCACTTTCCCTCAAATACTGTCTTATCGACACTCTAATCTCCAGACTCAGCTGGCTTAATCTCTTACATGCTGGCGGCTTAGGTTAGCCCGTCACAACATTCTAACCACTGAATGAACCTGTTGCCAGTAAATTCCTGGCCCTACTATTTAACAATGATCGATGTGTTTACCTGGCTACCAAAATACAATAGACTTCACCAGAGACAATAATCTCCCGTCTCCATGAATTCATCAGTATAAACATATGTCTATTAAATAAGGGACTAATTAAAAATCCCAACTAGACCCGTAACTGCTGACTTCAAAATGTAGGTTTTACCCACACAGAGAAAAATACACAATTTCCCATGCTCTAACATTTAAAGCCACTCGTTCTATTACCACAGCGTTACACAAATTAGTCCGCTGGTAATTTACACACACTTGAACAATTAAATACACACCAAAACCCTAGCGTATTATTTGCTAATATTATAACTCAAATATTGAGAAATCTACACCCACGAGTCTGGAATATTATTTACACCCGATTCTGATAACAATGGACATTAAAATCTCTAAAGGAACTGAAATCCTATTTTTACAATGCATGCCTAGTTATCTCCCCTCTCCTTCCGTTATCAGATTCACCCCACAAAAAAAAGGACACGCAGCACGTGCTTAGGTACCCCTCTCCAAATCCTTGAAAATCACAATGAAATTACGTGCATCGTGTCTCAAAATTATAGTATTTAACATCTACCATCTTTAAGCTTTCATTATCTCATAAAAAGAATGAATGCACTCTGATAATAATTTAGATAAGAGGGAACTCATGGCATGTCCGTTACGAACTAAAATTAATTTAATTCCGCGAGCGTGTTTTACGCTGCACCATTTAAAATCACAAATCCAGGAAAAATTAGATCCCCTGTCTTCTGACAAATAACAGTAATATTCCAATTTATACAAACAGCTACTCTGAGGAAACTATATCAAATTCCCTACTACCTTTTCACAAATTACCTAATTGCGCTGTCAGTTATATTCACTTAAAAGATTTAGCATTGATGGCTCTACTTCTATGAATTAACTTTACCTCCTAGAAACAACTCTGCAAAAATCTTATAAACTATTAAAGCTTAATTAACTTCATATTTACCAGCACGAATTTCTCTCGAAAGAGCAGTCGGCTCTGTGGCAGTTCCTTCCCAAGGCGTAGAAGTTCAAAAAATTCTCCCACTTCTGCCAGGGAATCCCGCTTATTTATTACCCCAGACCACGCTACGCGTGAGTCATAGCTAGGCTTTGTTCTTAAGCGGGTCGATCTATGAACCAACCAACGTGCCAGGAATCGCCCACGGTCATTTCTAAATTTAGAACTTACGGTCAAGCGGAAAATTTCCGTTGCTGACCTGTTTCCACGCGCTTAAAACTCCCCCTCTACCCCCATCTGATTTCACCCTTACTAAAAATTATAGCGCGCTCACTGAGAAGAACCGAAAATGCTCTGCCATTATGTTACACTGGAAAATCTTCCATGAACGAATTATCTCAATGAAACAGCGCGCTGGTGCCAGTCTAAAAGTTAAAACTACCATCTTTGCTAGAAACCGTAATTCTTAATCTACACAAAAAGTCCAAACTCTATTATTATACAAAGAGAAATAAAAAAAACGAATAAGATAAAAAATCCCACCGTAATCTTCCTTAAAAACGTAAAAAAAATGCTAGGAACCGAAACTTGGGGCCTGTTGTAAATTCAATCACATTAACTTCTCACAAACCGTTATTTGTAAAACTGATTGAATACCGTTTTATTGGTTTAAATACTTATATTCCTTACCAGTTGTACAGCAGCCCCTTAATTTATTTACTTATCATATAATGAAGCTGAGTCTAAAAGGTGTCATATGCCATATATCATTCCATGTCAAGGACCTGTTCAGGGCTCCTTCCAATGTAGTCCATTGGCCTTGTTGGGCCTGCTGAACCACTTTTAGCATTCTCTTATCATTCTCAGCTCCTCGTATCTCCTGATTTACCATGTGTCTGTGTTCACTGTTTGAAGCCTTGGACCTCCAGCGTCTGTTCGTCTGTGTGTCTGATTACCTCCCTCAGCTTGAGCGACTCTTAGGCACCTCCAACATCTTCATCTACTTTCCACTTCCTTCAAGTTTTCAGTGTGGGCTTAATGGACTTAACTATGTCATCTGCTGACTCGCATAGCATCATTGCAAGCCTTGCCTTTTCTGCTTTGTATTCTTCAAAAACTGACTTGAAGGGAAGCACAAGCTTTGCCTTCTTGCAGTACAGTGCTACGTCTGACAGACCTGGTGGTACTCCTAGCCATTTCCTCATGAGCTTGTTGAGCTATTGCTCTATAGCTTCCACTGTACTATTGCTTATTTCATACATAAGCAGTGGCCGTAGCAATTTAGATATCAACAAGAAGTGAAGGCACCACAGTTTGAACTATCGTAGGAGTCTGCTTTGGTCGATGATCTGTAGTCCTCTGTCTACCATTTCTATTGTCTGTTGAACTGCCTTTAAGTCTTTTAATGAAGCATCATACACCCTGCAAAGACTTTTCACAGGTTCCTCAATGATAGTAGTTATTCTTTGGTTTGAAACCATGAATGTGACCTTAGATATCTTCCCTTTCCTGACTGATAGGCTTCTAGACTTCTTAGGTTTTAAGCTCATTCTGCACCAGCTGACTATTTTATTCAGGCGTGCCAACATTCTCCGGGTCTGGTGTTCATTTGATGTTAGAATTGTTGTGTCATCCATGAATGCTTTAAGCGGTGGCATGTGACACCTTCTATTTCAAATCCTTCAGCCGCTTTGAGGATTACATGTATAGCCTACACAAATAGTATCGGAGAGATGGTACATCCCATCGCAATTCCAACTTCGTTGTGTACTCTCTGGTTAAAAATCTGACAGAGAACCCTGAGAAATGCAGCTTCAGCACTGCTGCTATTTCTTGTGGAGCTTGGTACATTTCCAGGGCCTGCAACAACTTCTGGTGTGAAACGGATCCATACGCATTAGCTAGATCCATCATGCAGTTGCTGCACTATTGTGATAAATTTCTTTGGGCAGCCGTATTTTGCCATGATCTTCCATAGACCCTCTGTATTGACCATGTCGAACGCCTTTGTCAAGTCGATGAAAGCTGTGTACAGGTCACAGTGCTGTTCTTGGCATTTTTCTTGTAGCTGTCTTGCAGCGAACACCATATCTGTGGTTCCACGTTCTTTCCGGAATCCACACTGACTTTCAGGTAAAAGACCTTTGTCAAGATGAGCCGTAAGGCGATTCAAAAGGATTCTGGCGAATATCTTCCCAGCGATTGATAAAAGGGAGATGCCTCGATGATTGTTACAGTCTTGGCGATTACCTTTACGTTTATATAGATGTATAATTGACGCATCTTTGAGATCGTGTGGGATGGTTTCACTCTGCCACATTTGCTGGAAGATCATGTGAAGTTTCTCTATCAGAACTGCACCGCCATCTTTATAAACCTCAACAGGAATTGAATCGGAGCCGGGGGTCTTTCCACTAGACAGTTGACGAATCGCTTTTTTAGTTTCCTCCAGAGTTGGTACATCATCTAATGCTTCATTTATTGGAATTTGGGGCAGGCGGATGATGGCTTCGTCGTTAATAGATGATGGCTGGTTCAAAATATTATTAAAATGTTCAGCCCAGCGGTGGAGCATTTTTTCCTTGTCTATAATTAGTGTTTTTCCATCTGCATTAAGGAGGGGAAATGATCCTTAAGATGTTGGACCATAGACCGCTTTGAGTGCAAGGTAACAATTTTTCAAGTCATGGCTGTCAGCAAAGCCTTGGAGCTCATCTGCTTTATTACTCAGCCATGAATCCCGCATCTGGCGTAGTTTATCTTGGACGATTCTACGCATGTTGTTGAAAGCGTCTTTCTTGGATGTAGATTTTGGATCATTTAAATATGCTTTATGGAGATGGTGTTTCTCAGCCAACATCTGCTTTATATCATCTGAGTTCTCAACAAACCAGTCAATTTGTTTCTTGATGGAAGGACCCAGGACCTCTGTAGCAGTGTTGTAGATCTGCTCACTTAGGGCTGCCCAATTTGTTTCCACACTTTGACCGTCTAGCGAGATAGATTTGAGACGGTCTTCTAAGGTGTCAGTAAATGACTGTTTGATTTTGTCTTCTTTAGTTTGGTGACTTCCAGCCTCTTTTGAGTTTTCTTCCCCTGAGGGCGCCTGGCTGGTTGGATACGAATTTTAAGTTTAGATACAATGAGGCGACGATCAGTCCAACATTCGGCACCATACATGGACTTGGTCACCCGGACATCTTGCCTGTCCTTCTTCCTAACAATTACATAGTCAATTAAGTGCTAATGCTTTGAGCGAGGGTGCATCCAGGAGGTCCTGTTGCGGGTAGGAAGTCGAAAAATGGTGTTGGTGATAAGGAGGTCATGTTCTGCGCAAGTCTGAAGGAGAAGAAGTCCATTGCTGTTATAGCAACCCACGCCGTACCTTCCAATAGTGCCATTCCAGGAGATGTTATCTGAGCCTACTCTTGCATTAAAGTCACCAAGAATGATGAGCTTATCTGCTTTAGGAACTGATGCAATGACTGCATGTAGTTCTTCGTAAAACTTATCCTTGACGTCATCCTGGTTTGTCATAGTTGGTGCATACGCACTAATGATGGTGGCATGTTTTCTTCCATAAAGCAGGGGGAACTTGACCGTCATCAGTCGGTCATTTATTCCCTTTGGGGGCCCCGCTAACTTGCTGACAATTGCTGTTTTGATTGCAAATCCAACCCCTGCTTCTCGTCTTTCTTCAGTTCCTCTTCCGCTCCAAAAGAATGTATAGCCTGCACCCTTTTCGCGAAGTTGGCCCTCGCCTGCAAGTCGAGTTTCACTCAGTGCTGCTATGTCAATGTTGTACCTGGCCAGTTCTCTCCCAATCAGGGCAGTTCGTCTCTCAGGTCTGTTTGCGTTAAAGTCTTTGTCAAGGAGAGTGCGCACATTCCATGCGCCTAGAATGAGGGGGAAAAATCTGTCCTTTCTTTTTCTTATATGTCGCCCGCCGAAGTAGGGTACCCACCAACCGCGGTAAGCTGGTTAGGTAATGGTGGAGCAGGCAATGTTTAGGGCACCTTTTCTAGCCCCTTCCTCATGCCATGGAGGTGAGCAGTGCTTTCCTAAAGAGGGCTGCTCAGACACTCAGGGGGCTGCCGAATCCCACTGCTGCTCCGATCAGTGGAAGACGACCATATGGCTTGAGCCGCCTGTGTGTAGGTCTGCGACTACGACTGCCAGCATACCCACGCCTGCCGCTTCGCCGCTCGCCCATCGCCACAGGACTTGTTGTGAGTGGATGGATGAATGTATGAAAGAGTGACTTGCGCGGTGATTTGGATTAAAGTGAGGAAGAGTTGCGCAATTCGTCGACCTCACTCTCTCGCCTGGATCCATCTCAATCCAGTGGCAAGACAAGTCAAGACGACTGGAGATGAAGTCAGGTGCAGTGGATGACCAGGGCTTTCTACGTGCCTCGCCGTGCTCCTTACGCTCCACAGCGCGTTGGTGGTAATCGCCATCATGCCCGTTGAACCATCAGGTGGTTTCTTCCGCGCAGTCTATCGAATCCAGTCTTCGCATGCATGGGTAGGCAGACCCTAACTCACCGAAGGTTTATAATCATTCGGCTACCCTCACCTAGTTTAGCCGGCCTGTCAAAGCCGTTGCCCAGGAGGTGGCCGCTGTCGCATGCTGACAGCTACGAGGAGCCACAGGTGAGAGCTGGATGCCAGGTTTGGACCAAAGGTGGCCGAGCTGCCCTGAAAAGGGCATGACAGCTCCTTCACCAGACCTAATACCAATAGCTGACTTCCCAACACCCCCCCCCCCACCCCCGTGTCTGTCTATTATAAAGCTACTGACGCTCATGGTTTCCTTCTTTATACTTCATCGTATCCTCTTAGTTGTAAAAATTCCATTCCCTTTTCTCAACTTCTTCGCTTGCGTCGGTTATGTCACGATGACGATGATTTTCATCAGCGAGCTCAAGAGATGCATGAGTTCTTTCGCCGACGTCTTTATCCAGAACACGTTTTATCTGATGCCCTTAATCGTATCACACGCGTCACTCGTCAGACGGCACTCACTACTAAACCTTCTGTCCAATCTGACAGACTCAAACTGGTTCTAACTTTCCATCCCCACTGTCTGGCGGCAAAGAGTATTCTGTTTCGACATCTGCCTGTTCTCAACTCTGATCCTGATACCAAAGAGTTGTTTCGTGATACACCTTTGGTAGCTTATCGTAGGGATAGGAATTGTAGGGATATTCTTGTACACAGTCACTTGCGACATACTAGTCCGTCTTACTTTGGTACTAAACAGTGCCAACGCCGGATATGTAAGACCAGTCCGTTTGTACTCCAAACTCAGACAGTCACTTGTCCGAAAAGAAAATTTATCATTAGAGAGTCTTTTACGTGCGAATCCAGAAACCTGATTTATGCTATCATCTGCAAGAGGTGTGGCATGACCTATATTGGTGAAACTGGCAGGCGTTTGGCAGACAGGTTTCGTGAGCACTTGAATGACATCTGTCATGACAAACATTTACCGGTGGCCCTTCATTTCAATAGGCCTTACCATTAAGGTAATTCCGATATTCATGTCACTGCCCTCCTTTCATGTGCCGGTAATGACAAGACTCGCTTTTCGTTGGAGAATCGTCTTATTTTTAAAATGGGCGTTTTAGCTCCCGATGGTTTGAATATCCAACATCATTTTGCATAAATTCTGGTAGCTTTTCTCTTTTTCATTCTTTATTCGTTGTCTTTTAGATCTATCTTCTTATGTTTTTGTTTTGGTTCGTTTCGTATCTTTTTATATCTTTTGTGTCGCTATTGTACTTCACTTCCTTGTGATTTCTGTGACAGAATACTGCTGCTTTCTTTCACAGATTCTTTGGATCGAGCTGAGTGAACTTTTACTAGTTCCACAGTTTTGTTAATTCTCTATTTTTCGTTTCGTTGATTATTTACTTTCTTGTTTCAGTATTTCTTTTAGATTTTACGATTTTCTTGTATTATTATTGTTTTTTTTTCTCTCATCACTGTTGTTGTTTACTTTTTCCATCTGCTTGTATCGCCCATTTGTTGTATATTTCTCTTCATCGTATAGTAATTCTTGTCTTTGTCACCTGTTTGTGGCTGCCGAAGGGTAAAACCCGAAACGTCCCTTGTTTCTTGTGAACCGTTATTTGTAAAACTGATTGAATACCGTTTTATTGGTTTAAATACTTATATTCATTATATGATCAATGTATGGTATGACCTCCTGCCTTCGTCCGCAAACCTTTCGAGATGGGGAAAGTCTGATGATACTCAGTGCCTCCTGTGCCATGAGAGGCGGACACTTGAACACGTGCTCTCAGCTTGCATGGTGTCATTAGGGCAAAGGCTATAAACATTGCGACACAACAAAGTACTAAATGAGTTGGCAAAGACCTGGCAAAGGTGAAGGCGAACAGCAAAGTCAGACCGGGCACTGAAAATACATACTTTCTGAGAGCAGGAAGGTCAGCACATCCGAAACTAAGTAAATCAAGTAGCAGTTTACATCTCTTTTTGACTGTGCAAATGAATGGGAGCTGGCAGTAGACCTACCTGGGCTAGGGGCATGTCCAGAGAGTATCTAAAGATCTCGTAGACATTAAGATATAGTTCTGCATTCTTCATCATCGCACCAGATTACAATGGTTGAGCTAACCGTTCAATTTGAATCCAGACTAGACGAGTAACACTCATTCAAAGTGGCCAAGTATAATGATCGGGCCGTGGACTTGAGAAGCGATAGGTTCACTGAAAGGGTGGTGGCTGTTGAAGTGGGTGCAAGAGGTCTCGCGGCTTCCTCGGTGTATGATCTACTGAAACTGGTGGGGTTGAGGGGCCAGTCAAGAACAAGGGTACTTAAGAGGCTCAACATAACTGCGGAAAAGGCATCGTGCTGGCTGTGGAACAACCGCAACGGGCTATGGAACTCGAGACAGTAATTTGTTTTCAACATTGGGGTTACTTTCACAATTGCCTCCAAGTGGCAGAAAATAGGAGTGAATTTGAAAGTTGCAACCAAGGTGGAGTGGGTTCAGTTGTCTGCACAAGACAACAGGAGGCTGACACTTGGGAGTCATGACTTACATGGGAACATAGCTGACATCAAAGGAGCACGAATAAAGAGGGGGATCTCATGGATGGCGCGTGCAGAGGAGACTATTAGACAGGTGACCACAGTTGAAAATATATTCAAGGGAGAAGAGTGAAGTAAGTCAGATGAGAGCTGGATGAACTACCAGCAAGTCGTCATCAGCCTTAATAGAGGGTGCAGAACTTGGGCTAATGGGAGAGCAGAGCTGGAAATCGATCAGCTTATAAATGTTAATGCTGCGGATGATGATGCCATTGTGTACACTTATGGGTCTGTAGTCCGTGGTAATATATCAGGATGAGGCTTCTCTGCTAGAGTAAAGGACAGAACCGTCGCTGAACAAATCAGGGCTTACATGATAACATCCTCCAGCATGAGTATGAAGGTAGAGGCAGTTACTGCTGCCTTTATATGTCTGTCTGAGACTTTATTAACAAAGGCATTTATTGTATCAGACTCACAATCCATGCTTAGAAAGGCCCAAAAAAGGATGGCTACGACATGAATGGAAAACTTCCATAGAAGTATCAAATCTTCAAGTACTGATGTGGATCTACTGTCCTGGTCATGCAGGGATAAGCGGCAAGGAAAGAGCTGACAGACTAGCTTCAAGTGCACCCTTAGAAGGTGCATTGGACATGGATAAGAGAGAAATACTGAAGGAAATTCAAGATCGCCTATTAGAGAATGACACTGTAATCGATGAATCATCAAGGCTAAGACTGCTGGAATTTGGTATCAAACTTAAGACCAGCAGGGATGGACGTAGAGTGGACGCATCCGGCGTGTACACAACCAGTGCGCCACAGGCACTATTATCATTCATACCCTTCGACATTTAGGGACACTTAGCACCTATGGGTTTGCACGGATTGTACTGACGTCGATTCTGATAACCATTAACATTGACCTAAGTGGTCCCCCCCCCCCCCCCCCCCCCCCCCCCCCTCCACCCCCCTCCCCTTAGAGTGTAAAAGAGATTAAGGGGCCGAAACACTTGATCGACGGAGGACCACTTCTGATGATCAGATCTCCTCTTGTTGTATCGCTCTGTATAGAGTTTCCTATCATCATTGTAACGAGATGGTATGATAGTGGTTGTTGTCTTGATGACAGTTGATGATAGTTCAATAAAGAATAATAAACTCCCCGATATACCCCAGTCTCAGAAATGAGCACCGGTGTATGATAGCACAAATGATAGTCAGACAGTAAAGACCCCTGGTCCGGTGGTAATAAGAAGATCAAGAGCCTAGAGTGTCTTCTCGTAATAACTATCTTATGCTTTAAATAACAATGAAATTCAAATTGAACTCAATAGTAACTTTATGAAATTAACAAAATTCAAGTTACAATTAAAATCAATTTATTTATAATGATTCTCTTTTCTTCTGTTCTTGGAACTGATGGAGATGCTATATGAATAGGAATTTTATATTTACACAATATCCAGAGAAATCACAGTGATATTATAGTGTTTCCTTTAACTGAATTACAGTGTCTCTGCTTTTCTGACAAAAACGTTAACCAGTCTTTTTCTTCATATGACTTGACTCTTCACACATAAATTGATCGAATGTTCTGTTTCTGCACTTAACTGAGTGCTCCTTAAATGACGGTTGACAATGTTGGTGAGCTTCACACGACTAATAGACTCGGCTGATCTTCCCATGTAGTAGGGATACCAGCACAACCAGGTAGACCAGCTGTAGTGCTCCGTGTCGCTATGCAGATAACACTTGGGTTCTCACTTCTGGCTTACGTCTATATGTATGACCGAAACCTGAAAACAACATAAAGACTGGCTAGCCTCTTTCCAAGAGTTCCCCTAGCCTAACGTATGGTTGTTCAGTGTCATCAGTAATGCATGTGTATGAATGCGCACATGTGTTTCTGGTTACATTGTTAGTTGTACAGATGTCTACTTGCAAACAAAAAAATTCAGATGATATGATTACAATGTACATTATATTACATCATTCATTTTCATCACATTATGTTACATAGTCCATTCTTCCACCTGCTATCTTTCCATCCAAGCAGAATGATCCTGACATATATTGCTTATGGTTATCAAAAGATTTAGAACCCCTAGCCTAATTTGTGCCCATAGAGCAGTCAAATCAATTTGGGGTCATTGTTACCAATGGGTTGAGAACCACTTGGATATAGTCTCCCATGCTGCCATAAACCTGTAGGGGTGTCCTTGCGGCGGCCAGGGCTTAAGAACCACTTATTTACATGGTTGCTACTTGAGCATTACATCCATATGAGTGGGTTCCTGGTCTCAACCTTGAGAACCATTGGCTATCAGTCAGATTATTACGTTCATAACAATGGCTACTGTACTGTTGCCCATCGTTACATAGTTCTATGTTGAAGTTATAAGCAATGATATAACCTGAAAGGATAATCATAGAGCAGGATACATTCATATAAACACATTAAAACAGGACAAGGATAGTTCAGAAATCAGTTCAGGATCGTTTCACATCATGAGTGTTCAATGAAGTGACATATTTACATTTATTATGCATTAACAAAATAGGTACAGTAGCCCTACTCACCCTCTATACCCTGTTCAACCTGAAAGTTGGTTATAATTGGGGTATATATTGCGTTTAGTTTCTTCGGTGCTAACCGGTTGTTAGTCCTGAAAAGGACTAGTCCTAAAAAGGACCACTAGCTGATTGTCTGGATACCTCTTCGTTGCTTGTCTGTTTATGGTGTCGTGGTGTACTCATTGTGTTCATTTCCTGCAAACGTCCTGGAGATGACTGGTCCTGAAAAGGACCACTAGCTGCCTGTTCGGTACCTACTCGTTGTTGTGTTTCGGCATGTTTTGTTCTATGGCTGTCGCTATTATATTTGGTAGGAAACCCATTATGGTTTCGAGGATTATTTTGTATTCCGCTGCTTGTCTTCTTTCTTGATTGCTTTTTAGTTCCTGTACGATTTCGGTTTTTATTTTGTCTTTAGTTTCTTTGTTTTGTTCTCTACTTTTTGAAAGGGTATCCTCAACGATCCTTCTCTCTGTTTCAATTCTTTTGAGGATTGCTTCGTTATCTGCCTTTAGTTCTGCGAGTTTGGCGATGTCGACTTCTATCTCGTGTTTGATGGATTTCATTTCCTGTAACATTGCCTGGGCGCTCTGTAAGGCTCCTAATGTTTCGTCTCCTATGGAATCTGAGTCTTCGTTGTGTTGCTTGTTCGTCTCGATTTTGAGTTGTTGTTTTAAGTCTCGCATCTCTGTGGTTAAGAAGAGACATGGTCCGCAACCAGACGATACGTCAAGGTTGAAATCCCATCCGCTGCAGACCCAAATAGAACAGTCCCAACTAAGATGGTTTGGCCATGTCTGCAGAATGGGAGAAGATCGGCTACCACGACAAGCATGGGAAACAAAGAGCCAGGGATCCAGACCTCCAGGACGACCCAGAATTCGCTGGGAGGACAACATTAGACAATCTTTGAAGGACCGAGGACTAGAATGGAACCAGGCCAGGAAGAAGACAGCTGATAGAATGGTCTGGCGCTCTCTCTTCCAAACCTCTACACCTCACGGTAGAAGGGGAACGACTAAGTAAGTAAGTAAGTATCTCTGTGGTTAATTTTACAAGCTGGGCTGTTGTGTGCTGCTCCTGTTTTGCCATGCCACCTGAAGCCACTCTGTTTCTTGCTTCTCTGAAGGAGATGTTTTTGGTTACAGATTCCTTCAGTATGGCCTTTGTTTCGTAGAAGTTCGGACAGCCACGGTATCTTGCTCCGTGGTTTCCAAGACAGTTTGCGCAGGTTCTGTTGGAGTTGCTCACTTTATAGTTGTTATCATTTTTCGTATGAGGACATTCATTGTAAGTGTGACTTCCCGCACAGTATCGACAAACTGCCTCTCTCCTGCATGTTTTCTTAGTGTGCGAGAATTGTTGGCAGTTTGAGCACTGCATAATAGGAGGAATGTAGTCTTCTATTTTTCGACATCTATCGTCTAGGTTAAGTTGGTTTGGTCTTGAAGACCCTTCAATATTTTTGATAACCAAGTTGGTATCCTTCTTGTCCCATGTCTTCAGTCTTTCCACCTGTGTTATTGTTATATTCTTGTTCTCTGTTTGTAGGCGGCTGTGGACTTCTTGTGTGGATCGGCTGTTGTCGACCCCTCTTACAACTATCTTCTTGGTCTTCTTGAAGATCTCCATAGTAACTTTCATCTGGTGTGGCAGCTGGATTTCTTTGTGTCCAGACTCTAGTTCAATCATCAGTTCTGATGTCTTTTCCGTGTTATTTAGCGATATTATAACACCTTTTTCGTGTCTTTCAACTCTATTAATGCTCCTCTTGCCCGTTATTGCCTCTAGGATACCGATCACTTTATCGTCGGGTAGGGCCCTGAGTGTGGCCTCACTTCCCGACATCTGGGTGATCTTTATGGTTCTCTCCTGTAGTGTCTGGTGAGAAACAGCATTTCTCTGCTTGCGAAGCTGGCACTTTCCGACATCTGTCTCAGTTTGAGTGTGTGGTCTGCTGGACGGATTCACATTCTGGTTGGTTGTCTGCCTCTGATCTCGTTTTTCCGATGTTGCCTGGTCGCTGTATGATGGAGACTCGAGTATGATATCTTGTTTTGGTGGTGGATTTATTTTGTCGGGTTTAATGGCATTGTTACCCTCTGTTGATGAAGTTCTGTGGCCTTGATTTGTAGATGTTGTCTGTTCACTACACAGTGGAGCCGCCGCCTTGATATCCTGTTTTATCGGTGGTGTTGCTTTGCCCGGCTTTGGAGTCTGGTTGTCCTCTGCCTTCGACGCTTTGGGTTGCTCATCGTTCGTGTCACTGGCTGCGTTGTTCGGCTTCTGAAAGGGATCGGCCACGACGCTAGTAGTTGGAGTAATCGTGCTCTCTAGTTGACTCTGTTTGTTCTTTGCAGGTTCTTGTTTGATGCTGCTGACAAGTGTTTGAGGGCTTCTATACACTTTCCTCTTTTTCGCTTGTGGCTTGGTGCGACCCATTTTAGTGAATTCCGACGACTGTGTTCGCCCTGAAAAGGACGCTCGTTTTAGTATAGTGCTGTCTTCCCGTGATGAGGTGTATCTGCTGAGCTGGGTTTTAATCGTCTGGAGGAGTTGAAACGAACCGAGAAACAAACGAACCGTCCTTTCACTTCCAACTACCCGCGTATTTATACGCTTGGTCGGCCATCTTGCGAGAATCCGTGACTCCGCGCTGATTGGCTATGCCGTCAAGCAATTTCGTTCGAAAATATTTCTCGTATTTCACTTCGGGTAGGTGATCTGTGTTAATTTCTAAACAGATAACTTAGTCGTTCTCATTACTTACAAAAGCTATTGCCTCTTGAGATATCTCGTTTTACTCGGACAACATGCGGCTTTCCTTCCATATCAGTCTTTCCAAGATCCGTCTGTCTTTCCTTTTTCTATGCATGTTAAAACCGCACTATTCATCATTTTCCGAACTGGTTGACCCACTTACGTGATCATATCCCCAGAATTATAAAAGACATTGTCTTTCTGGTTATAACCACATCTGGGTCTACATTTCCTCTATGACTCGGTGAAGTAGAATTGCCTTCTGTCAATCCGTTGATTTATAAGGAATTTATTACTGCGTGATCCTAACACAGATTTCCTCCCTACCGGATTGTTATGCATAGACGATCTCCGTCAAAAGTCAAGGGCAAGCTCTCAAGACAGCGTAGACGCATTGAGTCCACAAGGGTCCGAAGAGTATCCTGAGGAACAGCTTGCCATTCCTGAAGCAGAAATGCAGTCAGCTGTGCAACATCCATTGGCAGGGGGTGATTTGTTGACAATCTTCGACCAAGGACATCCCAGAGGTGCTCAATCGGAGAAAGGTCAGGTGAATTAGCTGGCCACGCCATCCTGATGATCCCATGTTGCTGAATAAACTCATTCACCACACGAGCTCGATGGGGTCGAGCGTTATCATCTTGGAGGATGGCATTACCACCTATGGCCTCCAGAGCAGGCTGAACAATTGGTCTCAAGATTTCGTTCTGTTATCTTGGGCCGGTCAAGTTGCCTTGGATGATGTAGAGTGGGGTCCTGCCGTGTCTGTAGAAGCCTCCCCAGTCAATGACAGAACCCCTACCATAACGATCAACCTCTCGAATTGTGTCATCAGTAAATCGCTCTCCTTGTCGTCTCCAAACTCTAATCCTGCCATCATTGAATGACACAGTGAAGCGAGATTCATCAGTGAAGAGAACTTGACTCCATTGTTGCCTTGTCCATCAGATGTGCTCGCGACACCAAGCAACACGGGCTCTGCGATGAGCAGGAGTAAGAGGGATTCTGACTGCAGGATGTCGAGCAGCCAGTCCAAATTCATGTAAACGTCTGCGAATGGTGCTTTGACTGACATTAACGTTTACAGTTTGTCTCAGCTGATATCTTAGAGTGAAACAAGTCACTGTTCGATGGCGCAGGGCTGACAACAAGAGGTACCGGTCATCATGTCTATTGGTGCATCTAGGGCGACCTGGCCGGTGGCGATCCTCCACTCTTCCTGTGGCCTGAAATCTCTCCAAAATTCTTTGGATATTAGAGTGTGACACTGCAAGACGTCTAGCAACCTCACGGACAGATAAACTACTTTCAACCCACGCTACCGCCCTTATTCTTTGTAAGGTGTCAAGACTTCTTCTCGGTGGCATGGTTTTTGCAAGTGATGAAACTACCCTAAGTCTGCTGATTGTAAAACAAATTAAGAGTGAACTCTGTTCACGAAAAGTCGTCATTTGCACGTGGAATGTCAATCAGCACGATTACTTCACCTGTTTGGTTGTACGGAAGTTTGAAAAAACAGATTAAAAATGTGAATTTATGGTCAGCAAACCAAATTGCACGTGATCACCATGGTTGTCGGTGAGTTGTTTTTATGCGTAACGTGCATAGAGGACTGCCAGAGGAAGATATTGCACCCATTTTTACTAAAAACTTCCTTCATTTAATCATTCAATGCGCTTATATAAAAGTGTATTGAAAATAATAGGGTGGCCCTTGACTTTTGACGAGTAGTATATATATATATATATATATGTTGGAATAATAAATGTAGGAAGAATCGGTAAGTAAATATGACACGGTGTAATCAAATACATTAGATGTAACGTTACTGTAAAAAGAAATCTGGCTTCTTACAGCTGTATACATATATTGAGCACACTAGCCATTCAGTGCACCCTTATATTGGGTCTTCTATTGCAAACAGGGTACAAGTGAAAGATTGTTAGAATATTTGTTGCAGGAAAGGGGAGGGGGTCTTGACAGTAATTATTTCTAGTAATTTTTCTAATGCTACAATTTCCGCTGTGAAGATAGATTCATTTTTGGTTACATTAAAAACGATCTTTATCTTTCATGCTAGAATGCGTATTCTATACCGGTTCTTAATTTACTATTTTTGATACATCGTTCCATACTTTTAAGCTAGTTATTTGTTCTATAGGCCTATACTCCTTGGCTAACTTCTTGATACAGCTTTACTGCTTTTCTAGTTATTAAGTATGAAAAAGGATAATCAGTGTTTAGTTTCTTCAGTTCTCATAACAGCATCACTGGTATGTACTTGCTACTACAGTTTAATGCATTAATTATAGTATGTCATCTGGTATGGTCTTGTGGGGGAAAGGGGGGGGGGGGGGGGGGGGGGGTGGGGGGGGGGGTGGGGGGGGGGGGGGGGGGGGGGCGTGGGGGGGGGGGGGGGGGGGGGGGGGGGGGGGGGGGGGGTTCCCAGTCCCAGGCAGTTGGGAGATTCTTCACAAGCAAGTAAGTAGAGAGAATGTTGTCTATTAGTACTTTGGCCATGTAGTTCAGTCAAATGTTTTATTCTTCGTAGCTTTACCGGTATTATTCCTATAGCGACCTCAAGTGCTTCAAGTGACATTAATTTTATGGGTATTACAATTGTGCTCATTGCCTGGTATTGCATTCTGTTAACTTATTTATTCATACCGGGAGCTGCTGAGCCATATAATATGCTCGTATAGTCAAATTTCCTACTGACACATGACCTATAGAACAAGAGCAGTGTCTTGATGCTTTAATTACCTTTAAGAATCTCACCGTGCGTGCGAGTCCTCTGCAGTTCTTAACCAATTTGCCTCAATGGTTTTTACCAGTTTAGTTGTTGATCTACTGTCCGGTCTAAATATTTGATGGTTACTATTGTTTTCATTGTGTGTTTTTTTATTATAATATCAGTTATCTTATTATTTATAACCCTACCTAAATATCATTCCTACTTTGTCTGTGCATTTATTTAGAAACTCCACTTCGTCATTCTGCAATCTATTTTTTTTTTTTTTGGGTGTGTAGATCTTTATATAGTCCGGGAAAAATTTTACCGTCTTTCGAATAGCTATATCAAGTGCAAATTGTGACATTTTGTTTCGTATGTCTCTGAATTCCTCTCGTAGGTCATTAACCATTAGTGCAAATAATGGAGACAGTACTTATTCTTGACCTCACAAAGGCATTTGACCTGGTTGGTAGGGATGGACTCTTCAAAATCCTCCTGAAAATAGGCTGCCCTGCTAAATTGCTGGGAATGATTAAGTCATTCCATGACGACATGAATGGAACAGTCATATGCTGGAAGCACATCACAGCCCTTTGACATACGAAGTGGTGTTAAACAAGGCTGCGTTCTGGCTCCAACCCTGTTCGGGATCTTCTTTGCCTTACTCTTGAAACATGCATTCAGACATGCAACTGAAGGAATATGCCGTCACACTAAGTCAGATGGCCGTCTGTTTAATCTTTCAAGGCTGAAGGCAAAAAAAATATCAGAAGGGTCACTATAAGAGACTTGTTGTTCGTTGATGACGCTGCAGTCGTCACTCAAAGCCAACAGGAGCTTCAGAGCTTGATGAATCGCTTCACCCAAGCATGCAAGGACTTCGGCCTCACAATAAGTCTAAAGAAAACGAATGTGCTGAGTCAGGATGCGGGTGCTACACCAGTTATCACTATCGATAACTATGACTTAGCAGTGGTGCACCACTTCACATACCTGGGATCTACCATCAATGACAAACTCTCACTGGACACAGAAATTGACAACAACATTGGCAAAGCTGCAGCTACCGTTGCCCGCCTCACATCGCGTGTTTGGGGAAACTCCAACCTCACAATGAAGACCAAAGCTGCGGTATATAACGCCTGCGTCACCAGCACACTCCTATATGGCAGCGAGACCTGGACAACCTATGCTAAGCAAGAAAGAAGGCTCAACACCTTCCATCTACGGTGCCTACGCCACATCCTTGGCATTTCTTGGAAAGCTAAAGTGACAAATGTCGAGGTGTTGTTACTTGCTGGCCTTCAAAGCATGTATACACTGCTTAGACAGCGAAGACTATGCTGGCTTGGTCATGTCCGCCGCATGGAAGATGGTCGCATCCCAAAAGATATCTTCTATGGCCAACAAGCAGATGGCAGAAGAACAGTTGGGCGACCGCAGCGGAGGTTCAAAGATGTGTGCAAGAGAGACATGAATGCACTGGACATAAATCCAGCAACGTGGGAGGATGAAGCTGCCAAGTGGCGATGCTATCTACGCCGCCACCTCAGACTGAGCGAAAAGAAACTCACACAACAAGCAGAAGAGATGAGAAATCGTCGAAGGAGCACCAGGAAAATAAGCAGCCGAGGGCTGTCACCTCAGGGGCGCATTCCCATAGTCAGTTATGACTGAAGGCACTATTATTATTATTATTACTTATTCGTGAAAGATTCCATTCTATATTCGTATAGTTCTGATTTGTTATTATTTACCTGCACTGTAAAGTATCTGTTCTGAACAAAGTTTTATATGTAGTTGTTTGGTTTCACGGGATTTACTCCCCTCGCTCTGCAGGGATGGTCCAACAGTGACAAAAATCCAGAGTATATTTTGAGGGTCTTCAAATGTATCTACCTTTCGCTCAAGATCTACTCTTGGCAAAGATATGAATTGAAGAATGGTGATTCATTTCTAGGGAGCCTCATAGGAATTAAAGAAATCAAGTACTACGGCAGATAGGATCCAGGCCGTGTGAACTAAAATATCTTCCTAGACCTTCTATGAGAAGGATTTTGCTCGTTCTGATGAGCCACCAACTGATTTAACTCAGTAAAATATTACTTTAATAGTTTTATTATAAGTATTTAAATGACTGAGACATACAAAAATGATTAAATCTTTAAATTTGTATATTTACAGATAACACAATTTAATAGTCAATTATCGTTAACATATGTAAAATAAATAAGGGTGGAGTGAATTAGATAAAATTTAAAATTTCATCACAGGGGATGATCTGGAAAGTAAAAGGATTTTTTTTATTAAAGTTGACTTGGCAGCTTTAAGTGGGTACTTAGCAGCCAGTAGGATGTCGTTTGGTTTCTGCTCCAACTAATGCTTGTTCTTTGCAGGTTATGGGCTGGTTCACTCTCGTCACTGGTCAAGTCTAGTGGCCGCAACACGACCCTCGTAGTATCGTGGGGTAATTGCGAAGATGGTCCAGCGTCTGCTAAGACCCGTCTGCTGTTGGTGTCTAGATTTGACTGAAAGCCACTTATACCACTCACTTGTTCCACAGATAGTACCACCAATTGGTACCACCGACTAGTGACATGAAATAAGAGAGAAAAAAATACCTTCCTGAGTATTGGGTTTCGTGGCACAAAATCAGGTGTGTGTGTCCTCCCCCCCCCCCTCCCCCTTTTCATTCCACCATCCCATCTGCCTTAGAACTTTACCCTTTCTGAGCATTAATGTTAATCCCAGTGAGCGGAAAACATCCATAGCATTTATATTGAACATGTTTACATTTACATATGCACTGGTTGAAAAGGTTAATATAATAAGTATGTACATCAGTTCTGTCACATCCACTCCCTGCTCTATATGGAACTTTTGACCAAAATTGACCTGCAGTTAAAGTTTAATTTATCTTTTTACACAATACCTTACAATTAACTGTTTGGATCATCATGAAAAACTTCATTTTAATGTGATATTTCTTATTAACACAACAACTATGAACGCGTATTTCTAAAACAAGCTGAAGTGGAGATGGAATAAAGCAGTACTAAGGCGACGAAATGTTGCAAAAGAGACTAGTTAGCTTGGCAACTTTATCAATTGAACATGCCTGAGCTTCAGCACTTGACCTCAAGTGCTTCGTACACTCTCAGACAGTCTCTACTTGAATGTTTTCAAAGTAAGCAGTAGTCAGTTTCACGAAATTTTCAAAGGAAAAGGCACGCAAAATGAGACTTTGATGTGCCTGAAATTGAAACTTCTAAGGGACTTAAATTTGAACATCACAGTTCACAGGATTATTCAAAATGATTTGTGAGCTAAAACATTTTCTTTTCTATTTTTGTGAAAGATAATCAAAGATTGTTGTATTACTTTTTATTGAAGTGGAAAATAAATTTAGCAGTTTAAAGTTTTCTGCTTTTCATGATTTCTACAAGACATCTGTTTTAGAACATTGAAATTGGTAATTTTATTTTATTTTTATTTTTTCTGAAGGGGGGGGGGGGGGGGGGGGGGGGGGGGGGGGCAAGGGGGGTGGGGCAAAGGGGGGGGGGAGTGCAAGTAGTTAGCCTTACCTAGAGCACAAAATCTGCCATCAATGGTACCTATACCTTGTAGCGGTATGGCAGCTTGTGTAAACTGACAACCCCCAGAGCTATGCCAGTGGGAGTTTTACTCCTGGTAGGTTCAACCAAGTTGGACTGGTCTGCGTGGCTAGGGGTCAGACAAAAGCTGGTACCCTGGTCCTCCAGGTTGGGGGTTTTAGCGCAGGGTCGACACCCCTGTCTATGGAAAAAAATCACAAATGTTACGGAAACGGCAACCAATGAAAAATCTTTGATGCGGGATGGACATCCGGAGTCTCAGGCTCGTATGACTGCCAGTGGTGAAAGCTGAAAGGAAGCCAGTGGCATGAAAACGGATGCCCCGACCGCTAAACACGAAACTAGAATTAGATTTTGGAACGTCAGAACTATGAATGAGGCAAGAAAGCTGAGGCAGATCACAGCAGAGAAGAGGAACTACAAATTACATATCCTGGGAATAAGTGGGAGCAGATGGACCGGGACGGGGAGAATAAAAACAGCTACAGAGGAAACAGTACTTTACTCTGGTAGAGAGGATGGTCAGCACAATGAAGGTGTAGCCATTATCCTGTAGAAAGGAATGGAAAGGTCTTTACTGGAATGGAAACCCATCAACAACAGACTGATAAGAACAAGACTAAGAGGAAGATTCACCAACATCACAATTATACAATGCTTTGCACCAACAAACGACAGCGATGAAAAGGTCAAGGACGAGTTCTATCAACAGCTACAAAAGGAAATAGAAACTGCACCTAGGTACGATCTTATTATAATAATGGGAGACCTCAATGCGAAAGTTGGAACACACAATACTTATAACGAAAGAGTAATGGGGAAATGCGGCAGTGGAACAGTAAATGAGAATGGGGACACATTAATAAGCTTCTTCAGTATTAAGAACCTGGTCATTGGAGGAACACTTGTTCCACACAAAGAAGTGCACAAGTTAACGTGGGAATCACCAAACGGACGGGACGGAAACCAGATAGATCACATAATGATCAATGGCAGATGGAGACATGCACTACAAGACGTGAAAGTAAGAAGAGGCGCAGATGTGGGAAGTGATCACCACCAAGACTGAAGGTGAAACTCAGAGCTGCTGTACAGTTGCAGTCAAACAGAAAAGATATAACATCACGAAACTTAAAGACCCCCCCTCACCAGAAAAGCTTTTGTGGTTGATGTAAAGAGACGATATCAGATTGCCAAAAGCCAGGTGTGGTAAAATGGGATGTTATAAATATTTATAGGGGACTTAGTGTACTGACTGAGATCAGCTGTGAAGGTATCTGTATCTAATAGGTGTAGTGTTTTACAGATAACCTTACTTGCTACCACATTTATACCTCAGTCAGAATTATTCTGGAATATTGTGATGACTACGTTAAATGTCTAGGGTTATGTAAATGATGAAGTGTAAGTCACAACAACAACAGACAGATAAACAATTTAATTTATTCCACCACACTTGACAACACTGTGACACTCACACACATTTTACACTCTATAAGACTATCTTAAATGAGTCAATGGTAAAGTTTCAAATATATATATGTATTAATTACTTTCACTAATAGATATCCTGATTCAATTACACAGTGAACCAGGAATCACAATCAAATGTAATCACAATTTATATGTACATAATTTATAAATATGAACCTTGTAGTGACATATTTTATTAATATTATCCTATGTGTGTCAGTTGTGTAGTAGTACTATGAGGTAATACTGGTTTTGTTTTTCAAGCTATGTTGTTATTTGTCATCATGACTTCAAGTGTTTGTTTATCTTGGAAATAGTATGGGGAAAACTTCACAGTTCCTATCAATTTAAACAATGTATTGTCCCTCTGTTTTACTATAATGTCAATTTGAGAGGGGGACACATAATGTTGAGCTCCTCTGGCCACAGAAGCTTATCTTTCGTGATGGCGGCAGGAAAAGACTCCTCTGCTCGATAGCTTCCCTGTGTTCTGGAGACACCTCACTGGTCGCTATCTGGACCCAGGAGTATGCTGTCAGCCTCTAGATTCAGCAAAGTTCAGACCAGGTGCTGCTCAATAACTTTAGGACCACGGTCCCTGAAACAAGAAGGTTGTACCTCCTATTTCAGAACTAATTTATAATCTATTTCCAGACTGAACACAATACATAATAAACACTGAGTTCAGAGCGGTAGGCCAACTGTCAGCTTCATCTGAAACAATTTACACCAGTATACTCCTCCCTAATGGTTACCACGCCTCTGCAATTCCAGCATTAGTTCTTTCTAGTCAATAAGATAGGTGTCAGTGTACTGTTTGGCAATTCCATGCAGTTTTACTTTTCTCCGACACCTTCTGTTCAGGTTGGAGCACTATATAGGCCTTGCCTCATGTTCGCTACTGAACCACACACATATACAGACATAAATTATCAATTTACATTCAATTTTCATTAAAAAGATATTGAATATATCAAGCTTACCACAATTCATGGAAATAATACACAGTTACGTTGACTGGCAATGAATATAGCACAATTTCGATCTGCCGATGTCCCAGGCTTTTATTTAGAAAAATATGCACTGGCTCTCAACGCACTGTTGCTTTAGTAAGTTTATTTGAAAAATGTGGCACTGAACTGACGCTTCTAATTGCATATATTGGCGGGTCTAACCAATCGAGCCATGTTTACACAAGCGTTTGAAAAAAAGTACCCTTCCTTCCGTCTCCCCTAACAACAAAAGATAGTATTTGTAGCCCGACTAATCGTGTTTAGCCTTACATTTATTTCTATCCAATTAAATAGGATTTTACATGGTGGCCCATTTCCCGTAAAATAGTGGTTCCAAAACATGCCACTGTGCGATTATTATTTAGTGTTATCTGACACCCTCACTATTTTCTTTTGGCTATAATTTGTTAATTCCTAGACTATTTGCGTAACGTTTAACATATTCTTTGTCAGCAAGTCCTAAGGAACCCAACTATATAAATTTTATGGGGCTAAGGGGCTGCGTTCAAAATATGCATTTTCTTCTACCTCCCGTTCACTTCGATCGATGTGGTGTCTGGGTACTGTCATGCTTTCAAACGTAAACCAGTATAATGTCATATTTCCTAATAAGCATTTTTCAGGTTTTTAAAACCTAACTCTCGTATGGGTAGTGTTTTTTATCACTGTCCATTTGAAAAAGTTAGTGCTTGTGGCCTTACACGCGTGATGGCATTAATTTTGTATCGCGAGACGCGTGTTAGGGTTGCATGCGTTCCTGCTTTCAGCCCTCCCTTCTCTCTATCCTAAGTTCATCTGTCTTTTCATCACGCCGTGTATAAAATGAAATTAATGGAAGTATTAATTTAGGTCATTAATCAGCCTGCGTATCTCAAGGTTTTTCTTAGAAATGCAGTACACGTTTTATTGTGTTGTGGAAACGCGTGTATGCTGCTATAGGCTTTTACTATCAACGTGGAAACGTTACAATTTGCAGACGAAGTAGAAAACAAGGGGGATTTCGAGTACAGTCATTGTGACAGCACTGTTCTTTACCATTCTTCTTTCCTTTTATTGAATTTATTTGTTAGGCTTTACATTTACCTTTTAATTTATATATGTGGATTTAGAATGTTTAACGACAAATTCTCCCTACTTAAAACAGACGTTATATATCAGTCTATAATTCTATATACACATAGAGAAATTTATTATCTTTCCTGGGGCTTAGGGTGATTCTCATCACACGGATGGCGGCTTAAAAAATCCGCTCCCAGATTTGTTTTTCCACTTATATACTCTATGCTAAACTCATATGGCTGCATCAGTAATGACCAACGGAGTAATCTAGAATTTTCATGTCTAGCCTGCGCTAGAAACGACAAGGGTTTGTGATCCGTTTGCAACTTAAATGCCTTCCCATACAAATAAATATTGAATTTCTTTATCGCCCATATTACTGCAAGACATTCTTTTTCGCTAGTTGAGTAATTGGTTTCAGCTTTATTCAACTTTCTGCTAGCATATGCCACTGGGCTTAATTCCCCATCCAATGCATCTGATTTCTGTAGCAGAGTCGCACCTAACCCAATATTACTGGCATCCGTCCTTACAATGAATTCTTGACTTAAGTCAGGTAATTTCAAAATAGGTTTACTTGTGAGCTTTTCCTTCAATTCCTGGTAAGCGAATTCGCATTGTGGAGTCCATGTAATTCGATCTGGATGTCCTTTACGTGTCAAATCAGTTAACGGTGCACATATGGAATTAAAGTTGTTGATATACTTTTGGTAGAAACCACATAATGAGACAAAGGATCTCACGTCTTTCTTGGTTTGTGGTCTTGGGGCTTTCTTTAGTTTCTCTAAATTCTTGGGGTCAGGGGTCATGTTTCCCTGATGAACTGTGTGCCCCAAGAATTCTAATTCTTTACATCCAACACAACATTTGGTTGGTCGGGCTGTCAAATTCGCTTCTCTAAGTCGATTAAACAGCATGTTCAGAGAGTCAATGTGTTCCTCAAATGTTTCTGTGGCTATAAGGATATCATCCATGAAATTTGTGATGCATGGATTATTCAGAGGGTCCAATAATTTTCTCATCATTCTAGAGAAGACACTAGGCGCATTCTTCAATCCAAATGGCAATCTGTTAAACTCATAGTGTCCGTCTGATGTACTAAAAGCTAGGTATGGTCTAACCTCAGACTTTACTGGAATCTGATAGTATCCTTTACTCAGATCCACTTTTGAGAAATATTTAGCTTTATTTAGTCTGGCAAACAACTGATTTGTATCCGGCAAAGGATCCACCTGTCCTTCTGTAATAGCATTCAGTCTCCTGTAATCTATACAGAGTCTATGTTCTCCAGAGGGTTTCCTTAAGAGTACAACACTGGAACTATACGAAGATTCATTGTGTGAAATAATTCCTTCTTTCAACAGTCTATCTCTTCCTTCAAAGCTTTCTCCTTAGCAAAAGGAATCGAATAGGGTTTCATACAGACAGGTGTGGGGTCTATCAGCTTCATATCATATTCCAATAAGTTTGTATGCCCCGGTCGGTCTGTTAACACCTCTGTATGATTATCTAGAACCTGTTGCACTCTCTCTTTCTGATTTTTCGTTAAATGTGTACTGATTGTCACCTGTGCCGCTGTCTCACAGGGATGTAATGGATATTCAAATGATGAAAGTGGTTCCTTTTTCATTTCCATGGCAATGGACAAGGTTAACAAGTGTGTCTCTTCCTGATTTTCTCCTTCCAAATATTTCTTCAGGAGATTCACATGATAGATTTTTTCTTTCCCCTTCTTATCTATCTTACAATTGGTTCTAGACACCTTCTCTAGAACTGTATATGGACCTTGCCATCCAATTTGTAACTTATTCTGACTACCGGGGAGAAGAAGCAGTACCTTCTCTCCCAGAGCCAAATCTCTGTCTTTAGATTTCCTGTTATAATAGGCAGCATGTTTCTTCTTGGCTTGTTTCAAATTTTCATTGGCAAGTTTCCAGCCAGTTTTTAAACGAGTGGTCAGCTCATTCACATATTGGTATGAGGATGTAATATTTTCCTCTGCCTTTTCATCAGTCCACGTTCTTAACAGAGTTACATATGGACTTTTAATTTTGTGGACCTATTTGTCCATGCACCGGTATGGTCTCTTCCACTCGAAGCGCTATAGTGATGATTTTTCTTCCCAGAAGTATCATGCACAAAACGACCGCTACCAATTTTTCTTTTGGGGCTTTCTCCCCACTTAAAATTCTTGATGAGAGATTTCCTCTCTACATCCTCTTCCTCCAGTTTGTTTAAGTCCGATTGAGGGATTTTCGGCTTATCCTGGGGTAAGACATCTTTTTGCACTCTCTGCATAGTGGCCATTGTAAAACAGTTAATTGAAGCTTGTCCGTGAAAAGGGGCTTCCCATTCCATTTGGTCCACTTTATCAAATTTATTTTTCTTTCTATTGTCAGGCCTACGGTTGCCCCGTGGCGTCTCCAGGTCCTGATCAATGTTTCCACTTGTGGGTGTTCCCTCATGTGCTATGCTACACCTTTCTACAAAATTCTCAATGTCCCACCTTGCCTTGGGCCAATAATAATTGTGAGCCACCTTTTGGATGATGGTATCTATTTTCTCATGGTCCCCATCTTTTTTCACATGTAGGCTCCTTATTAATTCTGCCCTATATCTCTTTGGAAGAACCAACTGTCCGTGACCATGGGATCTAGTTCCGGCCTTCCTATACATCAACTTGTTTTTCATGTAAAAATCTCCCTTGTCTGGAGTAGTATGACAAGTTGACAATTTCCTGAAACAAGGCTTGAGGGTCTTATCCCCAGCCTGTGCCTTCCTCATCTCATCTGGAGTGGTATCTATCAGAATATCCTCCTCCTGTCTTGAGGTCGACCTGACCTGAAGGGTGGCCATAATTATAGGGTTCCTTCTGCAACGGTCAGTGTCATGATTGTTCATCTTACAATTTTTACACCATCTCTTTCCTTGGTTGTAAGATTTTCTTTAATCATATTTCCTTTCATCGAATTGTGGGGTTTTATTTTTATTGTCATACCGTGGCCTATCAAACTGGTGCTTACCTTTGTTTTGATCTCTAGGATCAAATTTATTAAAGTTCTGTGGTGCCCTAAAATTTTCCACCTGTTTCTTTTTGTTACCTGATACCTCTGCCTGAGCTGCTTGATACCTTTCAGCAACATTTAATAACTCACCCAGTCTCTCTGCACCTTGTTCCATGAGAAACTTTCTCAGGTCTGGAGCCATGGACTCTCTTAATTGTTCTATAAGGACCATTTCCTTAAGATCTTGGGTTTTCCCCAGAGAAGTCCATTTCTCCAAGTATGTCTCTAACCGTGCAGAGAACTGGTGATAGGTTTCACCTGACAGTAGTTTAGCATTCCTAAATTTTTTTCTATAAAATTCTGCGTTCTTTTCATATCTTAACAAAAGAGCCTGCTTTAGCATGTCATAATTTTCTTGATCACCTCTGTTCATTTTGGCAAAAACTTCATAAGCTGCCCCACGAAGCCCTTGAGATAACTTTATGCTCCACCTTTCTCTTTCTAACCCATACGTGGTAGCTAATAGTTCATATCTATTTAGATAGCTCTCAATATCATCGTCTTTCTCAACAAAATGATCTAAATGAAAGTTCATAGCTGAGGTTGAGGCTCCCTGTCTAGCAGTAGCATCGGAGGTAAAAGGGCTGGCACCATTTTCATGAGCATGGCCTTGAAACTCAAACTCCCTTAGTCGTAACTCATGTTCCCTTTGTAATCTCTTCTCCTCCTTTTCTGCTTCCCTCTCTGCAGTCAATCTTCTTTCCTCGGCTTCCCTTTCTGCAGCTAATCTCTTTTCCTCGGCTTCCAATTTCTTAGCCTCAGCCTCAATCTGCAGCCTCTTAGTCTCAGCCTCAGCCTCAAATTGTAACTTCTTAATTTCCTTTTCAGCCTCTAACTTTCTTTCGGCCTCTTTTTCTAATCTTTTTTCTTCCCGTTCAATATATTTGTCACATTCAGCAGTGACATAAGCAATCATAATTTGCCCGTCCATTCCTAACTCTTTTGCAGTCTGCACAGCAGCAGATCGATATTTTGCCAAGTCGGCCATTTTCTAGCAGGTAAATGTATGTAATGTCTAACTAAACAATACAATCTGTAATTACTTATCCAAGGACACCACAGGCACTGAGAGCTCCACCTTATTTAATTCCACCCAAGGATACCTTTTAATTCTTATTATTCCCTGAAGTGAATTACCCCCAATATTTATAATAGGGAAAGATTCAAAATCACGGAAGCGAGACCCCAATAAATGTGGTAAAATGGGATGTTATAAATATTTATAGGGGACTTAGTGTACTGACTGAGATCAGCTGTGAAGGTATCTGTATCTAATAGGTGTAGTGTTTTACAGATAACCTTACTTGCTACCACATTTATACCTCAGTCAGAATTATTTTGGAATATTGTGATGACTACGTTAAATGTCTAGGGTTATGTAAATGATGAAGTGTAAGTCACAACAACAACAGACAGATAAACAATTTAATTTATTCCACCACACTTGACAACACTGTGACACTCACACACATTTTACACTCTATAAGACTATCTTAAATGAGTCAATGGTAAAGTTTCAAATATATATATGTATTAATTACTTTCACTAATAGATATCCTGATTCAATTACACAGTGAACCAGGAATCACAATCAAATGTAATCACAATTTATATGTACATAATTTATAAATATGAACCTTGTAGTGACATATTTTATTAATATTATCCTATGTGTGTCAGTTGTGTAGTAGTACTATGAGGTAATACTGGTTTTGTTTTTCAAGCTATGTTGTTATTTGTCATCATGACTTCAAGTGTTTGTTTATCTTGGAAATAGTATGGGGAAAACTTCACAGTTCCTATCAATTTAAACAATGTATTGTCCCTCTATTTTACTATAATGTCAATTTTAGAGGGGGACACATAATGTTGAGCTCCTCTGGCCACAGAAGCTTATCTTTCGTGATGGCGGCAGGAAAAGACTCCTCTGCTCGATAGCTTCCCTGTGTTCTGGAGACACCTCACTGGTCGCTATCTGGACCCAGGAGTATGCTGTCAGCCTCTAGATTCAGCAAAGTTCAGACCAGGTGCTGCTCAATAACTTTAGGACCACGATCCCTGAAACTAGAAGGTTGTACCTCCTATTTCAGAACTAATTTATAATCTATTTCCAGACTGAACACAATACATAACAAACACTGAGTTCAGAGCGGTAGGCCAACTGTCAGCTTCATCTGAAACAATTTACACCAGTATACTCCTCCCTAATGGTTACCACGCCTCTGCAATTCCAGCATTAGTTCTTTCTAGTCAATAAGATAGGTGTCAGTGTACTGTTTGGCAATTCCATGCAGTTTTACTTTTCTCCGACACCTTCTGTTCAGGTTGGAGCACTATATAGGCCTTGCCTCATGTTCGCTACTGAACCACACACATATACAGACATAAATTATCAATTTACATTCAATTTTCATTAAAAAGATATTGAATATATCAAGCTTACCACAATTCATGGAAATAATACACAGTTACGTTGACTGGCAATGAATATAGCACAATTTCGATCTGCCGATGTCCCAGGCTTTTATTTAGAAAAATATGCACTGGCTCTCAACGCACTGTTGCTTTAGTAAGTTTATTTGAAAAATGTGGCACTGAACTGACGCTTCTAATTGCATATATTGGCGGGTCTAACCAATCGAGCCATGTTTACACAAGCGTTTGAAAAAAAGTACCCTTCCTTCCGTCTCCCCTAACAACAAAAGATAGTATTTGTAGCCCGACTAATCGTGTTTAGCCTTACATTTACTTCTATCCAATCAAATAGGATTTTACATGGTGGCCCATTTCCCGTAAAATAGTGGTTACAAAACATGCCACTGTGCGATTATTATTTAGTGTTGTCTGACACCCTCACTATTTTCTTTTGGCTATAATTTGTTAATTCCTAGACTATTTGCGTAACGTTTAACATATTCTTTGTCAGCAAGTCCTAAGGAACCCAACTATATAAATTTTATGGGGCTAAGGGGCTGCGTTCAAAATATGCATTTTCTTCTACCTCCCGTTCACTTCGATCGATGTGGTGTCTGGGTACTGTCATGCTTTCAAACGTAAACCAGTATAATGTCATATTTCCTAATAAGCATTTTTCAGGTTTTTAAAACCTAACTCTCGTATGGGTAGTGTTTTTTATCACT
Source organism: Oreohelix idahoensis (assembly GCA_024509875.1). Classification (NCBI taxonomy): domain Eukaryota; kingdom Metazoa; phylum Mollusca; class Gastropoda; order Stylommatophora; family Oreohelicidae; genus Oreohelix; species Oreohelix idahoensis. The sequence continues at coordinate 1,162,561 of JAMPIV010003496.1, forward strand.
GTCCATTTGAAAAAGTTAGTGCTTTTGGCCTTACACGCGTGATGGCATTAATTTTGTATCGCGAGAAACGTGTTAGGGTTGCATGCGTTCCTGCTTTCAGCCCTCCCTTCTCTCTATCCTAAGTTCATCTGTCTTTTCATCACGCCGTGTATGAAATGAAATTACCAGATTGATATTATAAAGGATGGAATTATAAGGTTAGTAGATAACCTGAATTATGGAAGGATCGTTAATCAGTCTTAATATATATTCGTCAAGACACATGCGCTCACTGTTGGCTGTCTGAATCACAGCAGCGCGCGCATATAGCCATGATGTTCTGTTGACATTAATTCGTTCGGATACGGACTGATAACACTGGCTAACAAAAACAAAATTTTTTTTTCTTTCTCTAACATTTCTATGTTTTTCTGGTCAATTTTAATGCGCTGTTTTTAAATCTGCAAACCGTTTTTCTCTATCAGGTCGGGATCTCTAGAAATACGCAATTGAAGTTTTTTAACAACGCATACAGTATTACAACATCATTTGTACAAGAAGTATAACAGTTATGTAGGCTTGAATTTCTTTGCAGTCGACTTTCGTCGGTGAATGGCATGTGGTACATCGCGATGAAGCATCTAACAATAATCGGCAAGCCTGGTCACACTCCACCGTCCTTGATAACGTGACTCCATTACGGCGAAATCATGATGGAATCGTTCTCCATGTTCATCGCTGACTTCGCCAAGGTTGTCAGGGGAAAAGTCAAGATGCAAATCGAGCAAATGGATTTTGAGGGACATGTTACAGCCCATAATTCTGTATGCATCTATGCACTGCTTAACAATATGCACATAGTCGGCAGATTTGTGATTTCCCAGAAAGTTATCGACGATCGATTTGAATGCCATCCATGCACGAAGTTCACTACCATGTAACAAGTTCTCGAATTGTTTGTCTGCAATAACTTTCCTAATCTGAGGTCCTACAAAGATACATTTATCTTTTCATCGCTAATTTGCGGAAACTTTTCTCGAAGATAAGTGAAAGCTTTGCTCGTTTTATCTAACGCTTTTACGAAATTCTTCATGAGCCCCAACTTTATATGTCACGGTGGTAAAATGATGATGTCTTTGTTAACTAATGGCTCGTATATTATATTTTTATGCCCGAGCTGCATACGATCCCTGAAAGGCCACACCTTTCTTGCATAATGTTCCTGTCTGTTGCGGCTGTCCCATTCACATCGGAAGCAACAAAATTTAGTATACCCAGTCTGCATGCCCGTGAGAATTGCAATGACCTTTAGGTCTCCACAAATCCGCCATTGGTAGTCATTGTACTTTTTTTTGGCCAAAAGTATAGCCATATTGTCATAAGTTTCTTTCATATGAACAGAGTAGGCGACTGGAATTGATGAAAATAAATTTCCGTTATGCAATAACACGGCTTTTAGACTAGTCTTGGAAGAGTCGATGAAAAGTCGCCATTCGTTGACTATGTGCTCATGACCGAGGTGCACCATTAGACCTTTTACATCTTTGCAATAGCAAATGTCATCATCCATCTCAAAGTATTGAACAAGTTCTCTGTGTCTATGATGAAATTTAGATATCGGAGTATTGGGCGCTAAAAGATTCCATTCTTTGAGTCGCGAACCGAGTAATTCCGCTTGTCCTTTGGTGAGAGCGAGATCACGTATTAGATCTGAAAGTTCTGAATGGTTAATTAAGTGAACACCATCATTCACCGGTATATAATCCGAGTCAGAATTAGTTTCTAACGCAGGTAAACTATCACTTTCTGATGGTTCATTCATGTCCAACGGATATTGTTCTGGTGGAACTGGGATCGGACACGTGATTGGATCATGAGGCACTGGTTTCGAAACCGATTCAACATTTGGATAAACCACAGACTTTCTAGTTTTAAAAGTGAAACCATAGATATTTGTCAAGCAGAAGTAACAATCAGTAGCGTGATTTGTCGGTTCACGCCATATTACTGGCACTCCAAAAGGCATCGACTTATGCTTCTGCGATTTTCGTAACCAACCTGCCAATGTATTTGCACAAGTCGAACAAACTGCATTTGGCTTCCAAGATTTATTTGCATCATCAACTTTCGAATCGAAATAAAGTTCATATGCTTTCTTTAGCAATGGTGTAAAGTTTTTCTGGTGAACACGATCGGTAAAATATCCACACACGTAACAGAACAGATCAGCCGAATTTCTTCAACTTCTAGAAGCCATATTTCACTCAGAATTATTTCAAAATACAGTAACTATTTGAAATATAACGTAACATATGTCATGCATCTTTTAGCAGTATAAAATGTAGAATTATTTTGCATTTTATTAATTTTTATAAAGTTATATAGTAAAAATGAAACGGAGCAAATAACAGTTTCCCAAAAATATATTTATTCACAAATATCTTAAGAACCCGACGTGATAGAGATAAACGGATTTCAAATTTGAAATCAGCGCAAGAAACTGACCTAAGAACACTTATTCTTATATAAGAAAGAAAAATGTTGTTTGTCAGTGTAATTATATATATTCAATTGGAATCACATTGATGTATGCTTTACTATGAACCATGCTCATGATATCGTCACATGTTTTTCGTAATAAATCGTGTTTTGTGGACTCAAAATACTTGGACTTCTCCAGTCGATATCATCCAATTATTATTCATTTCCCAGCATTCGCGTACTATACAAGAAAGCACGAAATTAAAATAATGAATGAAAACCAAGATAAATTTCAAAACAAGGCCAGAGGTTGTAAACACCTTTTATTTACTACTCAGTTGGACTGGGTATGCTAACTAACTCAACAATAACCAGTCTCAACAACAGACTCTCAACAAAAGAATCTTCAACAACTGGTGCCCATTGTCTGGGGAACGAAAAATTTTTTTCTTCAATAAGGTTACCGAAGTCTCATTCAATGACCAAGAACTGTTTACAATTGGAAAATACTCACGTGATGTGCGAAAGTATGACCAAATACGCATAACGACTAAAGGTCAAACACACGTCATCAACTTCTGCGTACATGAAAGTCAAGTCGGCAACCGCTAACACAGTCTTTGTCAAATGAAAATACTGCATCAAGGTAGACCCAAAGATGGACAAACTCTATCAAGCAATCAATATCAGTTCACGACATTGGTCTACGCCGTTGGTGCATACTGACATTGACCGGAGTAGATAACTGAGCACCAAAAGATAAGTTTTATTGTAACCTTTGTCGGTTAAATATGCATACACTAGTCCATTTCGCCTTTATATAGGCATGTCTTATTACTATCATTTGTAAATGTTATATGTGTTTTCAACCATCTGTTTGTTATTATTTTAGGCGGGTGGTTGGCGAGGCGAATCATAACCGATTTTATGTCTCTCAGGATGACCGAATCGGTTTTGATCGATCTGTAGGGCAGTGAAATATTTTCATTTCGCAGAGAACCCCATTGAAGATTATGCCGATGGGTACTGTTACCGTCATTTTTGTCGGTTCCAGAAGATGTAAATCTATTTTATATTTTTGATAATCGAAGGTACAGAACTGTATGTTAACTCCCTGACACAGGTTGATTAGGAGTTACCTTCCCTGTGTTTATTCTTTCTTAAGACGGGATAGTTAACTGTTCTCAAATCTGTTCTGTCTACGCATGCGCTAGCTTTTAGCGCAAACCGAATAGACTTCCGTCTGTGAGTTATGAGCTGGTTTTCTGCTGGACGAAGATGTCCGTTGTTCTACTTCTGCATTATCTGGGGAAAAGATAGTCTTTTCATATTAGTGATTTCCCCAGAGTTATTCTGTTCGTCTGGAATGACGACAGGTGTTATTTGTGTAGTGTTTGGAATTCTGTCCAAGGTAAAATTACTTTATTATTACGCAAAGTTTGCAGAACATTTAGTATGAACCTGTGAGTAGTGCTCACAGTTCTTGTGATCCAGAGTCCATTATGTGTGCTTGACGTGGCCAGTTAGGTCTATTCGTTGAAGTACTTTATAGAAGCACAATAACCATATATTGTTATGAAACCCTCAGGATGGCGGTACGTTTCAGCATGAAAGATAATACATGCCTATGGAAAAATTTACAGTTGTTTATCAACCATTATAAGGCCCGTTATTACGGCCTATGACTTTGAGCAGAAGAAGAAGTACCTGAAAGGTGAAGCCAGATAAAGTCTTGACTGTATTATCAAGTTCACAGACTTCCATATTAGGCAACTATGTTTGTTTAAGGACTACCTGACGCGTTCAGTCAGGGGGGCCCTGAGTTACAGTAGGAAAAGAATAGGTTGTCAAGCCAGCGTTATTAGCATCATACCCATGAGCTGTACTGAACTGATGATGTTCGATGTTATTAATTATTACCACCTATGAACAGGAGTTAAAGAACAGACCATTGTCGATAACGTTCTTATAGATGAGTGGTTCAAGCTTTATTTACCAGATGTTTTGCCAGTCATATCCAATATACATGATGTGTCTTGATTCTCGTCCATTTGACTGTACCTGTTGATGTCACTGTGTCACGTAATTAAATGGTTGAAAGTTCCAGCAGTTTTCTACAATTACTGACTACTGCATGTGAGTGAGTGGGTGCCTTGTTTACATTTCAAAGATCCTATACGCATTCGTGTCTCTACACACCCACCTCACTTATCAACCATACAATCTTCGAGTACCTTACATACAAGAAATGTCTGATGTTCGAATGTCAACATGACACCCTTTCAGCGCCTCAACGACTGGTGAGCTATTCATGCATAACAAAGCTGCTTGGCCCAGGTCGGACGGACTACAACAGTACACAGCAAGGAGATTGTTACGTTCCTACATATCATACGTAAATCCCACCTTAACATTTGTAGTGGTCACATAAAAGAAAGGACATAACATTTGTGGTAGGCGAGATCAGTGGGTCTAAAGCTGTTCATTGGACTGAGTGAGAACATTGTGTGTTCTTTGTTTACATGTTATGTTAGTGTGTGTTTTGCGGGCTGGTTGGGCAGGTGACTCTGTTAGAAGATACCACGTAAACAGAGGTTCTATCGAGAGCGTTTTCTATAGGGACGACGCATATTTCCCCCAGCGGGAATTGCGAGCGACGCGTGTTGCTACTTTTCATTTTTTTTTCTTAGCTGTGACGAGATGTGTTAGTGTCGTTTTCGTTATTTTTTTCCATTCTTTGATTTTCGATTTGTTTTGTTTGTATCTGTACGCCTCTCCTTCCTTTCATTTATTTGTATACACCCTTTTTGTTTATAATAGTGTTGTGATTTGTTTTGATTTTCGCAGTTATCATTGTAATTTTTTACAACATTAGATTTAGTTAAGCTTTATTTATCATTTGACATCTGCGAACGTTTTCGGTTGTTATGCATTCTTGTCTTTGTATTGTTTTCGTCTATTTGTTCATCATACACAGTCTATATATATACTTGGTCATGGACTATTATTGTTGATATGATACACTTTTCAGATAGAGGTTATTTATGATCATATTATTATAAAGAAACAAGGTGATTATACAAGTTTTTGACTAAAGGACTTGTCTCCCACGGAGATTGGGATAGAATAAAGTGAAGTGAGTATACAAGTCTAGGATTACAGACTTGACTCCCATTGAGGTTGGGATAAGGTAATTTGTTCAATTTTTCAGGTGTAATCTCATATTATTGACAGGATGTCTACATTAGATGTCTTTATTGAGCAAGGGAAATCCCTTGGCAAAACTGGTGATAAATTGGAAGAGTTTGCACTTGCTCAATATGCCAAGGCGCAAAAGGCTGAAGAGAAAAGGATACAAATGCAGTTTGATAGAGAAGCTGAAGATAGAATAATACAGCAACAAAGAGAAGCTGAAGAGAGAAAACTTCAAGCTGCTACTGAAGCTGAAAATAAAAGATTAGACAGAGAAGCTGCTACTGAAGCTGAAAATAAAAGATTAGACAGAGAAGCTGCTGCTGCTGCTGAAGAGAGAAAATTTCAAGCTGCTGCTGCTGCTGAGGAAAGGAAAGCACAAAGGGAACATGAGGAAAAGCTATTAGCTTTGGAGTTGGAGAAATTAAAGGTAATGAATATGAGTGCTCCTCAATCAACTTCGGGTAGGATAAAGGAGAATACTTATAAGGTCAAATTACCTCCTTTCAGCCCTCAAAAGGACGACATAACCTTCTACCTGGATAGGTTCCAATTAACATGCGTAGCGCATAAGTTAGATAAGGAACAATATGTCGGACAACTGATGGGATTACTTTCAGGTGAATCATTGAGTACTGTAATGGCAGTAGAAGAAACTGTTAGAACTAATTATGTTGTCAGGGCAACATTACTTAAGAGATATCAATTAAAAGAAGATTATTATCGTCTTCGTTTTACGACAATGCTACCAGAAACTGGAGTAGAGTTATCTGACTTTATTACTAAGATTCGTCTTACATTCACACGTTGGATTGAGCTCTCTAAAACAGAAAAAAAAACATACGAAACCCTTATGGAATTATTACTTCGAGATAAAGTTATGTCATCTGTCAATGAGTCTTTAATTGCTTTTATTCATGAGCGTAAACCTAAAGACATAAAAGACATGGAAGAATACTTTTGCCAGTATGTAACTGCACATCCCCATGCTACTGTTAGCAATGCTAGGGTGAAAGAAGAACTGCCGGTTGCTTCTGCAGCACCATATGGCCCTAATTTTATGAATAAATTCCAAGGTGCTCAACACAACTTCAATAAGAAGAGCAATCGTAATTATGATCAGAATCAGGGTAACCCATCACATAATGGGTCTTCTTCAAAGAACTGGAGGCGATCTGATAGTCCTCGTTATTTCGGGTCCTATAATTATGGAAATTTGCGGAGAGGTAGTCACTATAGATACGTTCAAGGCTATCCTTCGCGGGGGCATCGTAACCAAACAGGTAATCACTATGATCATTGGGGTAATGACAATAGTGATTATGGAAACTGGGATTCGAACCAGAGCGGTGGTCAAGGTAGATCAAACTATGATAATTTCAGAGGAAATAATAATCACGGTAGATCTCAGTACAAGAAAAAGAGATCACATCACCAGGGAAACTCGGTGCAACAAGAGTCTCATGGTGTTAATAATCTGGTGAACGAGAATAAAAATTCTAATGCTGTCACTTGTGCAGCTTTTGACTTTGGGAGAGCATCTAAATGCACCCAATGCTCAACATTATTTGAACCATCACGGTAACTACTTTGAGTTGTGGTCACCCGCTGCCCGCTCTCCCTGCTGCAATTGCGCATGACGGGAGAGGATCGTATATCTTGCATAGAGGTCTCGTGGATAGTAACCCAGTTTCAGTGCTATTTGATTCTGGGTGCACTACTATTGGGGTTAAGCAATCGCTTATATATCCTCGCTGTGCCACAGCGAAAATAGTTAAATGTGTAACATTTGGTGGCACAGTTGAAAAGTACTCGACCGCTATTATTCACATTGCTACTCCTTTCTTTACGGGAGATGTCCACGCGTGTCTTCTACCTAACCCTATTGCGGATCTTAAAATCGGGCGTATTCACGGGGTTAAGGAATGCACACCGCAACAAATTGCTGCCTGGGAAGAACAGAATATGCAAACAGCCAATGTTGTGGTAACAAGAGCACAAGCTCTTATCCCTCAAACTTCATCTACTGAAGTTAATGACGTAGTTAGCCAAGATGATCACTTGGAGATTTCGCATGACTCGTTTGTGAAACTACAAGAAAAAGATCCTTCTTTAAAGAAATTATGTCTTCTCGCTAAAAACGGTGATCCGAATCAGAATACAAATCGCAAATCATATATCACTATGAAGAATGGTATACTAGTGCGTATGGTACAACACTCAGACGCGATTATGCATTCTCAAATTCTCGTGCCCAAAAGTATGAGAGCTTTAATTATTCAACATGCACACGATTCTCAGTGTGCTGGACACATAGGTTTTTCCAGAACTAAGTCGAGAGTTCTGGGATCTTTCTTTTGGCCATTTGTCAATAAAGACATACGAATTTATTGCCGATCTTGCAAAATATGTCAAGAGGTAAAGTCTAGAGGTCCACGGCATGCTGCGCCTATTCAGGCTGCAGACATTCCCATCCGGCCGTTTCAGAAGATGGCCATAGATATCATTGGCCCTTTTAAGACTAAATCGGCCAGGGGATATCAATTTATCCTTACGTGCGTTGATATGTGCACGCGTTGGCCAGAGGCTATTCCTCTTAAGAGCATTTCCACTGCTGATATCGCAGACGCTCTTTGGCTTATATTTTCTCGTTTAGGTTTTCCTGGGGAAATATTGTCAGACCATGGCACACAATTGATATTAGAGACAATGTCGCAGGTAATGTCTACTCTGCACATTAAGAGATCTCTGAGTAGTATTTATCACCCAATGTCTAATGGGTTAGTTGAGCGTCTTAAAAGGACACTCAAGAACTTACTGGGGAAGATAACTGAGGATCATCCTCAGGATTAGGACAGGGTCTTACCCGCGGCTCTCTTTGCATATAGGGAGGTCCCCAACGAACATACAGGATTTTCTCCTTTTGAACTTGTCTTTGGCGCGCGACCGCGCGGTCCTATGTCTTTGCTGCATGATCTTATAACTGCTGATAATATCGACAATGACACACAATCTTCATATGAGTATGTCATTGCTCTCAGAAAGAAAATTATTGAATCATGCAAGCTAGCAACTTCATCATCCGAATTTGCTAAGGAAAATGCAAGGCTATTTGCTAATAAGAAGAGACGCCTACGTCAACTTTGTCCTGGAGACAAAGCGTTTGGTTTACTTCCTTCTAGGGAGAACAGACTGCTTATTACATGGAAAGGTCCATATACTATAGTCTCGAAGATTTCCGATGTCGACTATGTTGTCGATATTGATGGAAGGCATAAAACCTTCCATATACATATGCTTACGGAATATCATGAGCGACCAGACTATTTGCAACCTATTTTTCAAGCGACGGACGATTCTCCAGTCCAACAAGGTCATATCTCATCCCTGTCGGTTATACAAGATGAGGAAACTTCTTATTCAGATGTTAACCTACCTCTTCCTTTAATTCCACTTACTTCTACGGAATCATGGAGAAACGTTACTGTTTCTTCTAATTTGTCTTTTGAGGAACAGCGACAAATATCTTCTACGCTACAAGTATTTCAGGATATCCTTACCGACATTCCTGGACACACACATGGCATTGAGCATGACATTATACTTACTGATCATAATCCGATCAGAGTAAGCCCATATCCTATTCCTATTCATTTTCAAGCACAAGTCGAGAAAGAATTGGATGAAATGATACAATTAAAGATAATTGAACCATCCACCTCAGCATACTCTTCATCCATGGTTATTGTTTGAAAGAAAGACAATAACATACGCCTTTGCGTAGATTATCGCAAATTAAATCAAGTTACGAAGTTCGATGCTGAACCTATGCCTTTATTAGAAGATCTACTTATTAGACTTTCTAACTCTCGATTCTTTACTAAGCTTGACTTATCAAAAGGCTATTGGCAAGTTCCGTTAACTGAACACGCCAAACCTTTCACTGCTTTCTCAACACCTAGGGGTTTGTTTCAGTGGAATTTTATGCCTTTCGGGCTTATGAACGCCCCGGCTACTTTCGTACACATGATGCGTTGAATTCTCTCATATCGTTCAGATGTCATTGCATACTTAGATGACATCTGCCTTTTCAGTAATATTTGGGAAGATCACTATTTGGGGTTAAATGAATTACTGTCAACTCTACGCGAGCATAATTTGACTGCGAAACCCTCTAAAACCTTTGTTGGGTTTAGCGAAATTTCTTTCCTGGTCATCGAGTTGGTCATGGTCTATTGAAGACAGAGGATCAAAACATTTCTAAGATATTAAATATCTCTGTGCCCAAAACAAAGAAACAAGTACGTAGTCTTTTGGGATTAATACAATTCTACGGAAGATTCATTAAGAATCTATCCTCTATCATGGCACCACTCTCAACCCTATTGAAGAGAGGGTCTCCTAACATGGTGCGCTGGTCTCAAGAATTTCAAGCTTCATTGGATCAGATTAAGAATTTGTTCTCATCCCCACCTATCTTAAGGCTACCTATTGCTGATAAGACTTTTGTTCTTCGTAGTGACGCCTCATTCACAGGGATTGGAGCGGCACTAATGCAAGAGTATTCAGGAACTCTGCATCCTGTAATGTATATTTCTAGGAAACTGAATGCGGCAGAAAGAAATTTCTCGGTTTTAGACCGTGAGTTGTTGGCTATGGTTTGGTCAATCCTTAAGTTACAAAGATTCCTTCTTGGAGCGCATTTCATTGTGGAAACAGACCAAAAAGCCCTTACAGCTATTCAGTGTAAGAATTTGAAGAGCTCGAGATCTACTCGATATGCTATTGCTCTTCAACCTTTTCATTTCACGGTACGAGCTATCCGTGGTCTGGATAATGTGATGGCAGACATACTGTCTAGATGCCCACATGAGTCCACATAAGTTTTTCCTGATACACTGCTAGACATATGTCTCTTCACTATACATATATATATTAACACATTTGTTGTCAACTTACAGTGGTAAATTAATTGTTTTCTTTCTCTATTACCATCTTTAGTGTAATGGAGAAGGTTGAGTTGACATAATATAAAGGTCGAAAAAAATTAATGCGGCCACATGTAACATGTATTAGTAATTATAGTACATTATAGCATGTTGCTAATTGTGTTATTTATATTGTTCTCAGCGCAAACTAGTACCAGGTACGGAGTGCTTTTTGGAATCATGACGATGCTGCTTACATGATCTACGACATACAAAATTGATTGATACTTTGTGGATGTCATCTTCTATTTTGTTAGAGTATACACTTGAATTGTCACATGTATATAGAATAACTTTACAAATTTTGATTATGTCCATCCATTAGATGATAGTCATTATATAACATGATACTTTTATAGATATGTTTGTATGACTTTGCACGATATGTTATCATTCGCTTTACTATAACGTTGCAATTTTTTTTAATATGTATGTGATTTTTGTTAGCATCGCCAGATGTTTATTTGATGGTACCTCCCGGATATATTTTACTTGTAGAAAATATTTTCTCTTATTTTGTGAGGTGAACTTTTGTTCTCACTAGACGCGCTATTGTGCGTTGATTGGGTCTGACATTATGTCATTATATTTATTGATCCTTTCATCGGCGCATAATTCATGCGTTATGAGCTTCTTGCATCTCGCTCATTGATGTATTTCAAAACAAAAAAAAAAATCTTTTTTTTATCCGGAGGGGGTGGTAGTTTGTTACCATCATTTTTGTCGGTTCCAGAAGATGTAAATCTATTTTATATTTTTGATAATCGAAGGTACAGAACTGTATGTTAACTCCCTGACACAGGTTGATTAGGAGTTACCTTCCCTGTGTTTATTCTTTCTTAAGACGGGATAGTTAACTGTTCTCAAATCTGTTCTGTCTACGCTTGCGCTAGCTTTTAGCGCGAACCGAACAGACTTCCGTTTGTGAGTTATGAGCTGGTTTTCTGCCGGACGAAGATGTCCGTTGTTCTTCTTCTGCATTATCTGGGGAAAAGATAGTCTTGTCATATTAGTGATTTCCCCAGAGTTATTCTGTTCGTCTGGAATGACGACAGGTGTTATTTGTGTAGTGTTTGGAATTCTGTCCAAGGTAAAATTACTTTATTATTACGCAAAGTTTGCAGAACATTTAGTATGAACCTGTGAGTAGCGCTCACAGTTCTTGTGATACAGAATCCATTATGTGTGCTTGACGTAGCCAGTTAGGTCTATTCGTTGAAGTACTTTATAGAAGCACAATAACCATATATTGTTATGAAACCCGCAGGATGGCGGTACGTTTCAGCATGAAAGATAATACATGCCTATGGAAAAATTTACAGTTGTTTATCAACCATTATAAGGCCCGTTATTACGGCCTATGACTTTGAGCAGAAGAAGAAGTACCTGAAAGGTGAAGCCAGATAAAGTCTTGACTGTATTATCAAGTTCACAGACTTCCATATTAAGCAACTATGTTTGTTTAAGGACTACCTGACGCGTTCAGTCAGGGGGGCCCTGAGTTACAGTAGGAAAAGAATGGGTTGTCAAGCCAGCGTTATTAGCATCATACCCATGAGCTGCACGGAACTGATGATGTTCGATGTTATTAATTATTACCACCTATGAACAGGAGTTAAAGGACAGACCATTGTCGATAACGTCCTTATAGATGAGTGGTTCAAGCTTTATTTACCAGATGTTTTGCCAGTCATATCCAATATACATGATGTGTCTTGATTCTCGTCCATTTGACTGTACCTGTTGATGTCACTGTGTCACGTAATTAAATGGTTGAAAGTTCCAGCAGTTTTCTACAATTACTGACTACTGCATGTGAGTAAGTGGGTGCATTGTTTACATTTCAAAGATCTTATACGCATTCGTGTCTCTACACACCCACCTCACTTGTCAAGCATACAATCTTCGAGTACCTTACATACAAGAAATGTCTGATGTTCGAATGTCAACATGACACCCTTTCAGCGCCTCAACGCCTGGTGAGCTATTCATGCATAACAAAGCTGCTTGGCCCAGGTCGGACGGACTATAACAGTACACAGCAAGAAGATTGTTACGTTCCTACATATCATACGTAAATCCCACCTTAACATTTGTAGTGGTCACATAAAAGAAAGGACATAACATTCGTGGTTTCCGTAAATATACGGTAGAAGGTACCTTTGTCTGTATTTGAAAGTATTTGACTTTAAGTGTTAGGTGTGAAGTTTTGTAATATTACTGTTGTATTTTGCTGTATTAAGTTTCATTTTTATTCAGTTCTAGTCATATGTTTGTAATCTATCCCGCCAATTCTGATCTTTCTATCAATTATTTCATAGATATTGTGATAACCGTTATATGAGTCCATGTCGACGTCTTCAGTTTACGTGTATGTCGGTCAATCTCGACTTAGTTTTTCCTTGACCTTTCAGTACTTTCGATTGTTTTACTTAGTTCATAAAATCATTTATGTCTGTGAAATTGTCACTTTTGGATCGTACTACTGTTTGTAAATCTTTGGTTAATGTGCGTATTGTAGTTATTCATTTCATAGATTGATAATATAATTATATTGTTATAAATTGATTCTCTACAAGATAGTAAATTAATTTAATTAATTTTTATTAAATTGCATGATGACTTAGGTGATGTCATAAATTTGCACTATTGGCCCAAGACACTAGTCTTTATTCATTATGAATAGGGCATGATGCCATAATATAATGATAAATTATTAAAATAAGATAATTGTTATTGAATAAATGCTTGGTAATCACACCATGCAGAGGTGATGAATTAGGAAACCATATTAGATACAATAAATATATAATACATTATGATATTAATGAGGGAAGATGCCCATAGGTAATAAGTGAGATTAGTTGATGCATGAAATACATTCAACATCACAAATTAATAAGGGTATAATACATTGGTATAATGTAATGAGTAAACATTATTGATATAAATTATTTAGTTACAAAATAGTTGTGGAACTTACAACTAATAGTACTATAATTATGTACTTGATTATATTGATTATTAATCTATTTTTACACATACATATAATTAAATATTTAACTGAGGAGGCATATTGTTGAATTAATATGGCTACTCTTGACACCTTTGTTAAGATTGGGAAGGATTATGGTTACAAAGGACCAGAACTTCGTCAGTTTGCAGAAGAGCAACTAGCTATTGCAAAGCGAGAGAAAGAAGAACTTAAACGAGAAGAAGAAGAACGTGAACTTAAATTAGAAAAGCAAAGAGAACTTGCTAGGCGTGAAGAAGAAAGAAAAGTGGCAAGAGATGAAATCCTACGGATTGAAGAAGAGAATAAAATTAAACGAGAGGAAATTATAAGGCAACCAGAAATAGAATTGGCACGTCTTAAGTTTAAAACTGCAAATATACGGGCACAAAGTGCTACTACAAGCCAGACTGATAATTCTCAAAACGGATCTTCATCCAATCAAAACAAAATTTATTATAACTTTAAATTACCACATTTTAAGTTGAACCTTGACGACCTATCGTCATACCTAGCACGGTTTGAACAGGTATGCAAAACAAATAACTTACCTAAACACGCACGGGCACTTAAACTAAATGAATTTTTAGATGGTGAACCATTAAATGCATCAGAGAATGCTGATCCTACAATAGCAGTGGATTATGATTCGATAAAAGCTTTATTGTTAAAAAGGTTCCATTTAGATGAGGAAGGCTGTAGACTTAGGTTTAAAACGCTTCTACCTGAGTCCAATAAAGACTTTTCAGGTTTTATTGCGAGGAGACATATGGCAGATGTTAACAAATCGTATGACAAATTAGTCGATTTGTTACTGAGGGATAAAGTTTTATCCTCTATCAGTCCACCGTTCTTTTCTTTTATACAAGAACGAAAACCATCTACCATTGCTGCACTGGAAGAAATGGCAGTAAATTATTGCTACGCACATCCTAATGCGAGCATATCTAACTTACAAATAAGAGAACCTCTACCTGTAGCTTCTAATATGGCATTCCAGGGTAAGGATAAATCGCGAACTTATAGTATGGATAGGAATTATCCGCACAGAAGGAATAATGCCCACAATGACTATTATAAAAATAATAATACATATGGGAACGTAAACAGAGGTAGACAGCATAATAGAAATCAGTCACCTCAATACAGGTACAACAATGGTCAACACAGTTCAAATCATAATCGATCATACAACTATAACACTACTAACAATGATAACAGGTGGAATAAGAATAATCAAGGCTTCAGACCTAGACACAACAGTCACCACGGCGGACAACAAAATAATTTTAATAACTATTCTACACATCGGTCTCAGTCACGTAGTTCGTCACATTATGATCACAATATCGGGGCGGCACTTATTACTATTACGACCACGTGATGATAAACCAATACAATCTTCGTCCACATGTTATGCTATGAATTATAACGTGGCAAATAGTTGCCCAGACTGTAATCTTGTTTTTCAGAAAGCAAAAGAGACAGTATTGAATTGCGGACACATTCTACCAGAAGTAGGTCTTGCAGCTAATGATGGAACAGGCTCTCTTATATTTAACAGAGGAATAGTAAATGGTTCTATCGTTTCTGTTTTGAGAGATTCCGGATCCACTACCATTGGAGTCCGACAGTCACTGATCCATGCAAAATGTGCTACTAACGAATATGTTAGGTATATGACCTTTGGGGGTACAATTGAACACTACCCCACTGCTATAATTCATATTAATACGACTTTCTTTTCATGAAATGTTAAGGTATGCATGTTGAAAAATCCAATTGCAGATCTTATGGTCGGTCGCATTCATGGCAGTAGAGATTGTACGCCGGAAGATATTATTGAATGGGAACGAAAAAATTTGCAATTT
The DNA here is from genome assembly GCA_024509875.1 of Oreohelix idahoensis. NCBI lineage: Eukaryota > Metazoa > Mollusca > Gastropoda > Stylommatophora > Oreohelicidae > Oreohelix > Oreohelix idahoensis. The sequence continues at coordinate 1,178,085 of JAMPIV010003496.1, forward strand.
TATGGCAATGCTAACGCCGTCATTGCAATGGCTACATTACGTGCCAAGAATCTTAATACATGTGGCACATCAGTTTCAAATTTTAGTCTTTGTACTATTTATGAAAAAGAGGAGAATGATGAGACTCTCCATCAAAATAATAATAAGGATAATATCAAAGTTAATATTGACACTACATGCACACCAATTGTCACTCAAGTTGACAAGGTGATGCATACATCTTATGATGTCCCTGTACATACTTCGACTAGGGTCAATATTACAACTCCATTGAATGTGAGAAAATCATTTCGAGACAGGTACACCTTCCCTCGACATGATAAGATCGCCAATTCAATTAATAAATCTTGGCGACAGAATCATATTGAAATTGATTCTAAGAAAAATACTGAATTGGGTTACGATGGGTATGACTTAACTAAAAAGAAAAATAATAGTGATTTTAGAATGAACTTGTACGATAAAGTTCAGACTAATAAGTCTGTCGGCAAAGTTTTTACTTTGCACAGCAAGGAAGTGTCTACGACATGCAGGAAACATACTGCCTTAAATATTAATAGATATCGTCATAATTTCAGTTATGATGATACTTCATCTAATAAAATTATTACGTTTATGGATAAAGGTAAATTTAATTCTCTTGATATGACAAGGAATACATATCGTCATCGTTCACAATTTCGTGACAATGATATTACTTATATTGGCAAACGTGCATATTCTCGCACTGTGTTTGTGCGCAATCTGCCACAAGATACTACATGGCAGGCACTTGGTAATTTCTTCAATTATACAGCAAACGTTAGGTTTGTTTGTCTTCTGCCATCTTTCAATGGTCGGAATAGTGAGGCGTTGGTTACCTTTCGTAACAACAGAGATGCTCGGATGGTTATCGAGCGTAATAATGGTGCTTACTTTCACAACCATTGTCTAAAATTACAATTAGTACCTGATTCTGCACCACGCAGATAACAGGTTACAGTAACACTGTTCGTCACATCTTTGATGACTCAGCATAGTCAGTCATCATTTCTTTTCTTTATTGGTCATATATTCTTATATGACTTAGGTCTTGTAGGTATTCTATAGGTGACACTTGTGTTGTCTTATCTACGATAACACTTTGTATTCTTGTCTTTATTTGTTTTTACCATGCCTACGATATACAGTAACGTGATTGATCATGCTAACTATGCTCAGCCAATGCAGCATAAGTTTCGTATATCGTCTATCTAATGCAACACTTTTCACCAAGATAGATTTAACAAAAGGTTATTGGCAGATACCACTAACCAAAAAAAGCCAAGTATTACACAGCGTTTTCCACTCCTCAAGGTCTTTACCAGGGGAATGTGATGCCTTTTGGGCTTATGAACGCTCCTGCTACCTTTATTCGAATGATGCGAAAAATTTTATCAGGTAGACCAGACATTATTACATACCTTGACGACATATGTTTATTTAGTTCGTCATTTGAGGAACGTTTTTCGGGGCTTAGATGTGTTTTGGAAATATTAAGGGAAAACCACATAACCACTAAACCTACGAAAATACAAATAGCGTTTCAGGAGATAACCTTCCTGGGACATATTAGTGGGGCTGAACGTATTCAAACTGTTCCCAGTACGGTGTCTAAAATTTTGAATCTATCGGTTCCTCAAACGAAGAAACAGGTTAGGAGTCTATTAGGGTTGGTCCAATACTACAGTAGATTTGTACCTAACTTATCATCTATCACGGCTGTCTTGTCATCATTGTTAAAAAAGACATGCCGTTGACGATGAAATGGACTGACGAATGCGACAAAACGTTTCATAGGATATTGACAATCTTTTCAAATCCACCAATTTTGAGATTACCTGATGCTTCTAAAAAGTTTCTTCTTCGCACAGATGCCAGTAATTACGGTACCGTAGGTTGTTTGCTTCAATGTCACGACGATATACTTCATCCAACTATGTATATATCACGAGAACTAAAGTTGCCTGAAACAAGATACTCTACAGTGGACAAGGAGTTACTGGCAGTAGTTTGGGCGATCGCTAAACTTGAAAAGTTCTTGTTGGGAGCACCATTCGTGATCAAAACTGATCAGAAAGCGGTGGCATCGTTACGTCGCTCTAACCACAAAAGCCCCAAACTCGCCAGATTTGCTATTCTGTTACAAGCTTACGACTTTGTCATCGAAGCCATACCCGGACCAGAAAATATAATGGCTGATGTACTTTCGAGACACCCTACTGAAGTCGAATAATAATTGTCCACAATTTCAAAAAATTAAAGACTGAACAAGATTGACTTTGGAACTATGATGTATTTCTGCGATGAAAATGATATGAACTACCTACATATGTAACGACACTTCGAATAATTTGCATGGAATCTACCAATATGTACACTCTCCGAAAGAAATTGTTTGTAACAAGAAGCGTATTTCGATGGTTCGTTTTTAAGGTTTGGACTTTCGTTAGTGTTCATTTGTTCTACAACTCGTTACGATATAGTCGGGAAGAGTATCTGAATCCAGGCTGGACAAATACCGTTAGCCTACATAAATTGAAATGACTAATTCAACACCAGGAAAGTTAACACTCACTCAGAAACGAAACATAGTTGAACATTATGAACTTTCTTCTCCAATGGAACTTTCCGCAAATTCGCAAAGGAAATAACGACGGCTGGATCTTCATGTCCGACATTATTAAGTTTAATAGTTATTAAATTAATAAAGAATAAAATAAAGTTGAAGTGTGATAATAAAAAAATGAAATGTATAAAAGAAAGAAAAGATGAAAACAAAATATTATCACACAATTGAATACTATAGATATTTTATTTATGAATGGGATAAATATTATATGAAATTAGTTAAGATGTTTACATAAAATGTATGAATATTCTTTTTCTTTTAGTAATTCATTAAGTTAATTAGTTAGTAATTACTCGATACACATAATTAATTTTAAACACACCTAACTATATTAATTTATACTTTATCCTTTTCTTTACTTTACTTGTTCTTACTTCTCATTTCTTTTATTATGACACTATCTCTCAGTTTATTTAATTAGATGTTTATTAATTAATACCCTTCACACATATTATGATTAATTAGTTTAATTTTAATTAGTTGGAATAATTTTCTTTACATAATACTTCATTATTTAGTCACGACAGACTTTAAGTTAAGTAGATAATTATTTAGCGACAGTTGACACTCCTTTGGTTAATATAATATCCATGTATAACATGACTGTCAGTATAATACATGATTAGTATAATATCGACATGACCACGACAATGTTCTAGTCAGAACATCGTAGGCCATATGTCGGGTTTTTGTTAAATTTTTGAGATTGTTTGATCAAGAGAGTTCAAAAAAAATCTATCCAATAGATTTTTTTCCTCTCGGGCAGGGAATTGTTACGGTGTTTTTATTGATGTCGTCTGCTATAGTTGGCAGTGCGCAATTTTAGGTTAATGGAATTCTTATAGATTGATGTTGATACTTCACAGATTATTAAACGCACAAATACACGGTCATCTTGTGACGTGTTAGCGTTGGTAAGGTCACGCTTCGTGACTTAGATACTGGACCCTTTTTACGTTGATCGTCAGGCCGTTAAGACGTGTCTCACATCCTTCCAATGTTAGGCTTCATAATTGCCGCAAATGTAGAATTTTATATAAGGACACAGGGTCAGTCCAGATTGATATTATAAAGGATGGAATTATAAGATTAGTAGATAACCTGAATTATGGAAGGATCGTTAATCAGTCTTAATATATATTCGTCAAGACACATGCGCTCACTGTCGGCTGTCTGAATCACAGCAGCGCGCGCATATAGCCATGATGTTCTGTTGACATTAATTCGTTCGGACACGGACTTATAATTATATATATTCAATTGGAATCACATTGATGTATGCTTTACTATGAACCATGCTCATGATATCGTCACATGTTTTTCGTAATAAATCGTGTTTTGTGGACTCAAAATACTTGGACTTCTCCAGTCGATATCATCCAATTATTATTCATTTCCCAGCATTCGTGTACTATACAAGAAAGCACGAAATTAAAATAATGAATGAAAACCAAGATAAATTTCAAAACAAGGCCAGAGGTTGTGAACACCTTTTATTTACTACTCAGTTGGACTGAGTATGCAAGGACAAACTAACTCAACAATAACCAGTCTCAACAACAGACTCTCAACAAAAGAATCTTCAACACCTGTGACCAGTGTAGCAAGGTACATTCCACACGTTGAAAAGAAAATAATAATCAGATGCTAGCAAAGCATTGTGACACAAATGGGCCTGAAAATAAAAGAAGCATTAAAAATGATAAGGTAGATGTAGTAGATAAGATGGCACTTTTTCACAAACAGTCTTCCCATAAAACATTTAAAATGGCAACTCTGCGTATGGCACAAAGAGAAAAAGTAAATACAGTCCAGATCACCCCGACACACCCCCCGCCGGAATTCGTGGAATTGGTTAAAAATAGAATCGGTTGCCAGCCAAACTTGAAACTGAAACTGCGGGGAAACCCCAGAAGAAGAGTTGGGAGCGGGCGTTTGGCCGAGTTGCCTAATGTCAAGCTCACTTCAACATACGGCTATTAATTTAGCATTAGAAGGGCACTTGTGACAGTGGTAATGACCGGCCCTAAACAGTCCATTGGAAGTATTGTACGGACATTGGATTGAGATCACACATATTATAGCACATCATGCTAAAAAGAGGAATTGATTCTTGATGCAGGAACTCATGTCCCCATATATATATATATATATATATATATATATATATATATATATATATATATATATATATATATATATATATATATATATATATATATATATATATATATATATATATATATATATATATATATATATATATATATATATATATATATATATATATATATATATATATATATATACAGTACTTTGCAAAAAAAAAAAAATGGCAGTCATATTTTCGCAACGCAGCACACTCATAGAAGCAAATAATAATAAAAACTGTATGTCCAGAGGAAGATTGGTATCTCCCCTATCTATTAACAGTGGTTTCAGTACAATATAATGTTGCCTTCTCCAGCAAGGCAAGCCTGGATGCGGCGAGGCATACTTCCCACAAATGTTTGTAGGTAATTGAGAGTCAGACTGTCCCAGTATTTTTCAGCTACCTTCTTCAATTGTTCAACGTCTCTGAGTCCACTCTTTTTTAAATGATTCTTGAGTAGTGCCCAAACGTTTTCAATTGGGTTTTGATCGGGACTGTTACTGGGCCACTTCAGCACTGTCACATTCTTCTCTTGCAGCCATGCTTTGGGGGTATGAGCTGTATGATTTGGGTCATTGTCATGTTGAAATGTGCACCCATCGGGGTACATGACCTGCATAAATGGCAGAAGGTGTCCCTCTAGTATGTCGATGTACCTTTCTTTCGTGAGAATTCCTGTGAAAACACACATTGGGGTGGCACCTCTTGCTGACACCCCTCCCCAAAGATGGAATTTCTAGGTATGTTTCGGTCGCTGGTACACAGGCGTTACAGAGCCTTTCGTCCAAATATTTATTTGAGTAGGATAAGACCAAAGAGAATATTCATCTGAAAAAATCACATTGTCCCATGACAAATTTTGGTGTTCGTGGCACCAGTTCAAGCGCATATCTGTTTGTGAGTCTCTTGAGCAATGGTGACGAAATTACCCGCTTTTTTGTGTAATTCATCCTGTGTAGCTCCCGGTTGACAGTAACATTAGATACCTCTGGGCTTCCCAACTCGATCATGAGCTGCCGTATGTTTTCTACACTCTTCATTGGCCCAGCCCGAACGATTTGGGCGAGACACCGATGGTTCTTTGTGACCAAAATTCTTGGCCTCCCACTACCTTCTTTTCGCTCGATTAAATTACCTGCTTTTAATTTACTCACAACTCTGTAGACAGTCCGCTCAGGAATGTTCAAGGTTTTAGAAATGTTGGAACATGTTTGATTTCCTTCATTCCAAAGCTGTGAAATTAACATACACTTTGACTTTGTATCCATTTTCTGCCACTAGCATTAGAAATTGTCGTCTGCTCTTATATCAAGGGACGTTACTCTACGCTAATTTTTTTTTTACTTTTGGTAGTGTTTGCTCACTTAAGTGGAGTGCAAATTTGGGGCAGAACATGCATATTTAATTAGATTTCAGCTTATTTAGCTGAGCAATATGACTGCCATTTTTTTTTGCAAAGTACTGTGTATATATATATATATATATATATATATATATATATATATATATATATATATATATATATATATATATATATATATATATATTTATATATATATATATATATATATATATATATATATATATATGTATATACACATATATATATATATATATATATATATATATATATATATATATATATATATATATATATATATATATATATATATATATATATATATATATATATATATATATATATATATATATATATATATATACATCGCCAAGTGCCGTTGGGCTAAGAAAACAGCTAGTGAATAGGGCCTTTATCTGAATGGCAGATTGAAGAGTCATATATACATATTAGTAAAGGGTTTTTCCAAATTCCAATCAAGCTTTAGCTCAGACCAGTTGTTGGCTGTGAACATTTCGGAGGGGCACATGGAACTTATATGTTGCTTTTGGATTGATATTACTCCGAGTGTTTTATCCAGGCTGATAAGGAAATTACTGGATCCCCTACATAACTCTGCTATAACCAAATTTATAGATCTCCTCCTCATAAATATTGCAACCTTGAAGAACATCTAAAACCTCTGGAAATGTCATGGAACAAACTCAGAGTAATGGTGAATATTGATTGATAATCAGCATTTGACAGGCAGTAGCACCTGTAGCTGTTTATTAACATAAACTGCAATAGATTCTTGGATTGCAGAGGTCTGAGGCAGATTTCTTGAGTAGTGCCTACTTTGAATAACCCACCTGCAGTAATCCGGGATCACACTAAGGCAGAGTAAAGTAAATTTGAGTCAATTTGAGCGTGATTGTATACAGATGTGAAAGCTGCACTAGTGGTTCACGCTTTTTAACCGGGGAGATATGTAGTGAAATGGATCTGTGTAAACCCCACGCTCAAACTTCCTGCTTAAAAACCAGTCCGCGTATTTTATTTGAATCTATAAATAACTACAATATTTGAAATTTGTCTGAGGGGCAAAGTCCATTTGCCGCTAAAAATTTAACTAGAGAATTTGAATTTTTCTACTACCACAGGTTAAACGTTACTACCCCCATACACACACACACACACACCCACCCTAATATTTATCGAAGGACGTAGTCAAAATTACCAACCAATCAAATTGTTACCTCGTTTTTGGTAGAGACAAGAAATCTTGGTTGTAGTGGCAATGACTTAGAAAAATTTAATTTAATGATATTTTAGATCAGGGTAGACCTACAGTTAATTACAAAAAAATTACCCAGATGAAACTGTTAAAGAATAACCAAAGGAAAATTAAAAAGAACAATAGAGGTCAATTGGCCGTTTCATTATCACTTTTGATATTTGAAATCGGTTCATAAATAACGGAGACATAACATACACAAATGTAATCAGACGAACGAACACACTTATAATCGCTCCAGTTTATAGTCCAAAAATAGTTAAAATTTTGTATCGTCTTCTGATTGGTTAAGGGTAGTTGATAAAATGTAACCCCTCCTTGCATAGTCCGCCATTTGAAAAACTATCAAGCACTGCCAAGTTGAGATCAGTGGGAAAGCCTTGTGACCAAGCTTTTGCCTTCTGGACGAGAAAGCAGTCTGAAAACCTATTTACTGCTAGTCAAGCTTGTGCATGTGTTATTCTTCTTTACTTGGGGTAAGACAAATAAGTTTATTTGTAATATATTGACATGTAGGCCACCGGTTATGTGTGCCGCCTATTTTATTTCGATACTGCCAATTGGGAGAGGTTACGACGACCTAGTAGGAATGTATCTAAAAGCAGGCTTATTGGGAAGTGAAAAATAAATGTGTTTGTAAATTTGCCATAAAATTTTGCGACTGTATGTCCAGGAGAAAATAAATTGATAGTGGCTTCTGGAGTGTCACAGTGTTCAAAGAACAGGTGAAACCATGCATAGAATGTTTAGAAGAAGTAAATAACAGGTCACAAGATATATTTGTACACCCCTGCTGATTCTATGGAAGACAATCAATGCTTAAGGAACAGTGGCTTTGATGTCAGATGGGGAAAAATAATGAAAACATAGGACTGAGTGTAGTCAAGGAAACATAGAGTCTGGTGCAAAGTGGTCAGCATACATGGCTGACCCCAGGTAAGATTGTTATTGATTAGTTGTGGAATTGTTATAGACAGGTTCTATAGGGAGGAACTTTTCCTTCTCATTTCAGGGTTGTATTACCAGTACAAAGTTACTACAGTAACCCTGAAGAAGACAGAACCTGTGGTCAGTGATTGCTTACAAAATACCTGGAAGCTACATGCTGTGTCTGCATCCAGGAAGCAACACTATTTGAGTGATCTTGTAAATTCTGGAGCCTTAAGCATCAGACAGGCTGACAAGTTAAGTCCCTTAGCATGGGCATATCACAGGTCATGACAATTCCATCCACAATATTAAAAAGATTTTCCTGGGGAATGATGAAAAGAACAGACTCTCCAATAATATACTACTGTTAACGTCAAGCATTGCATCAGACTCTGGGGGACTCATTACAGTGACCTTTTTGATTGTGAAGAGTCATGGACAGTGTTCCAACTTATTTATTTATATTATGTAAATAAAAGTTTTCTTGATTCGAAAATTCCTGTCTCAAAAGAGTGAGGTACGGGAATAATAAAATTGTATATAAATATCCCTTTATATATCAAAACGTACACACAGTTTTACTTACTTTATTTTTATTGAGTTAAAGTTCTGTTTGAAAACATTCATTCCTCATACTAAATACATTACCCTAGACACGTAGTCACATAACACAACAGAAATTATTTTACCCTGGGTGAGATCAGAAGAGGTCGCGGACAGGGATCCTGAGAAATACATCATCATCATTTCTTACTCAGGTACTTACATAGCTTGACCTCACCTTGTTACCATTAACTTTTAGTAACATCAAAACCTCTTATCACATAGCTGATAGAAAAAATCTTATTACATTTTTGGATTCAGCAACCCAAAATTACCCAAGAACAGCTATAAAATTTAAGGCACCAAAATGTGTGTATACCAGTGTAATTGACTTTGTGCGCTGTGCAATTTCTCGAGGGCAATAACTGGGGAGAGCACATACCCTTTTTCCCGACATGCCATAGCGGAAAACTTACGGGTGGACAGGATAGTAGCAGTTTTTTTAAAATGTTCTTTTCTTCCTTATCTAGCACCCGATCAACACTAGCGGCCAGCGGTATAACATTACAGTACCATTATTATTATATTGGGTCTTCGATTTTTGGACTAGTTCGGTACTCTTTCTTCATTCAGTGAAGGATTAATGGTGTCTTCGTCGTGGCTACCAGTCCCAAGTTCCTTCGTGAACCTGTTGGGTCCAAGAGACCAATAAACATTAAGTTTAAAATCGTAACTGGACTGCACATTACCCAGAATTATTATCCAATTTTTCCAGCCCACTGGGCATACGGAAGAACATATATTCCTGACGTTTGACAGCCGTAGCAATGGAGTGATCCAGAAAACTACGCTGTTTCAAAATCGGCACTCACCATAAGAGCCAGCCGATAGGACTTACCATCATTATCAGTTTTACATATTGTAACATTTGTCTTAGCAACCAGATGCTTGACAATACAGGAATTACTTTTCTCCTTTTGCAACTGTGAACGTCCCGAGAACGTCTTGCTTCAGTAACTATTTGCGGTGACACGTGATTCATCCAGGAAAAATATAGAGATAAGGGGTTGGAAGAGTGTCTTACACTACAATATAGTCGTATAGATAGGCTGGGCTAGAGAAACTATTCAGTCCAGAGACAACTTTTTCGCCTTAACTATTCACTCGTGAAATCTATTTCTACACCTTTATTCTCACCTATTTACCACTATCATCTCTGCATAGACGGGACCATAAATATCTTCTAACCTGTCTAAAAATATACGACACTGCCTAAGGAAAATTCTCCGAATCTTTTGGCCGAAAACCATCAGCAACCAAGAACTACTTATTCGGAGTAGCCAGGATGACATGCACACCATCATAGCTGGCAGACGCTGGAGTTGGGTTGGCCACGTTTTCAGAAGGGACCCTGATACCATTACAAGAACATCTATGCTATGGACTCCCGAAGGATAGCGAAAGAGAGGACGACCAAAAACAACCTGGCGGAGAACTGTGGAAGCCGAAATGCAAAGAGTGAACCAGAGTTGGGGCACTGTACGAAGGATGGCCTCCGACCGAACAAAGTGGAATCAATTAGTTGCTGCCCTAAAGACGCCACCAGGCATGATGGCCACTGACTGCTTTGACGGCTATGGATCAAAAAAGAAGAAGGGCACAAAATATCCTGGCACCAGCACTGTCTAGCCTGAGCCCTGGATAACACTATTCACTTTCTCATTCGTCCCCTGGATCATGAGGAAATCGACAACGTATATTATTGTTTATATATTTACTGCTCGTTGATTGATGCTACGACAGTTCCAGTATCCTGTACGCACATATTCCATTGAGAGCATATCCGTTTTCTGTCTGATTTTTTCCTCCTTATTTTGTTCTCTCTCCTACGTCTTCTTCTGCATCCGTGTTGCTTCTTTTCCTCTGCCAAAGGTATCGACGGCAGAGCACGATCTCTGTAGCTTCCGCAATGATTGTGGTTTGTTAGATCATTCATGGTATACTTTAAATAGATGGTGAAAATGATATGAAACTCTTTACAGAGCGATACAACAGGAGGCAATGTGATCATCAGAAGGGTTCCCCCGTCATTCAAGTGTTTCGGCCACATATTCTCCTTTACACTCTAAGGGGGGTGGGCCCACCTGGGTCATGACTCACAAGTGTCTCAGCCTCCTGTTGTCTTGTGTAGCAAATGAACCCATTCCACATTGGATGCAGCTTTAAAATCCACACTTCCGGCAGCCGGAAGCAATTGTGAAAGTAACAAAGTAAAGACAAATTATTGCGGTTGTTCCGCAGCACACCACTGACACACCTTCGAGAAGCCGACGAAGCGTGAAGCAAGTACGAGCTGGCAACTGAAATCTAACTTCACCCGACACCTCATATAATACACCGCGGCTTATCTGTAGAGCCGCCGTCATTTCACCAAAACAACGACAAACTCAGTGTATTGCGGACTTAGAAAAATTTAAGGGTGTTTTCTATAACGCAGGTGGGGCTAGATTTACTGCCCCGAGTTCCATAGCCCATTGCGGTTGTTCCACAGCCAGCATGATGCCTTTTCCGCAGTTTCATTAAGCCTCTTCAATGCATTCGTTTTCGACTGTCCCCTCAGCCCCAACAGTTTCAATAAATCATACACTGACGCAGCCACTAGCCCTCTTGCACCCACCTCAACAGCCATGACCCTTGCAATGAACTCCCTCGTGTCTCAGATCCGCAGCTAGATCACTATACTTTGCTGCTTTGAACGAATGTGGCTCGTCCAATCTGGATTCAAATGGCACAATCAATATATGGTTCAATCAATATAACCTGCTGCGATGAAGAATAATGCAATACTACAAGTATATCCGGCAGTCTTCGGGATTTTCTGATGCTCTTCGGATATGCCCCTCGTCCAGGTAGGTCTACCGCCATCTCCCAGTGATTTGCACAGTCAAGAAGAGATGGTAAACTGCTACCTCATTTACTCGGTTTGGGGTGTGCTGACTTTACTGCTCTCAGAAAGTATGTATTTGCGGTGCTTGGCCTGACATTGCTATTCGCATTCATCCTTGCCAGGTCTTTCGTCGCAGCCAGCTCACAGCTCACTTAGCACTTTGTTATGGCGCCATGTGTATCACCCTTGCTCCAATGACACCTTGCAAGTTGAGAGCACGTGTTCAAGTGTCTGCCTCTCCTGGCACAGGGGGCACTGCTCATCATCCGACTTTCCCATCTCACAAGGTTTGTGGCCGATGGCAGAGGTCACACATTGATCTAATAATGAAGCTGACCCTGAGAGGTGCCATATGCCATATATCATTCCATGTCACGGACCTTTGCAGGGCTCCTTCCCATGTAGTCCATTGGCCTTGTTGGACCTGCTGCACCGCTTTTTGCAACCTCTTATCATTCTCCTCTCTTCGTATCTCCTGAACTACCATGCCAAGAATTATCCAAGGGTTCTTCGCTATCGCTGGTGCTATTTAATATCACTAGAGCAAAAGCAGCCACCAGTCAACCAACAGGGCTGGGACGAACGTTAATTTTCAAAAATGACATACTCATTTACAGGACTGGCTCAGACAGACAGGCCAAAAGTATGCACGAGACACTACAGTTAGTTTCTAAATGGTGCGAGAAAACTGACTCAAAGGTCAATGCCAGCAAATAGGCACTGCGTGATGTGGTGATCCGTGAACAACTTCATACTGAAAACAGTCCTCTCTAACCATACTCTCAGTGGGCAAAACATTAAAAAGCAGGACGCGCTGAAATATCTCGGTGTAACTTTCGATCGCGGTCTGTCATGCAAGTACAATGTTAAAACCGTACAGAAGTGCAATGGCTGTCTGGCTGCTCTGAAAACAATTTCCACTGCACACCTGCAGAGACTACTGTTTGACCTATATTTTCAGCTGTTCATGTCAGTAACAGCTGAGATCTATCACGTCAAGGGGCATTACCATAGTCAGTTATGACTTAAGGAGGCTACTGAAAGAGATATATATATATATATATATATATATATATATATATATATATATATATATATATATATATATATATATATATATATATATATATATATATATATATATATATATATATATATATATATGTTCAATCTGTACAGTAAAAATATAATGAGATCTCTAGAGGACATGCCAGAATATCATTTGGTGGACATAACATAAACAACTTGAGATACGCCAATGATACAGTCTTAATAGCAAAAAGTGAAAAGGAGCTGAAGGAAATAGAAGCGATATATCAGTTACAGGAGAAAAGGACGACACACACAACAGAAACGAAAACGAGGAGGTTAAAAACACACAAACCCCCACAAGCAAGCTAGTAGTAATTTTTAGGACTAGCTCTTCTCACGGCTGCCACCGAACGAGCGAGACAGAGTGTGTGAATTACACTATCGAACACGCCACGATACCACAAACAGACTAACAATGAGAGGAATCAAGACAGTCAGCTAATGGTCCTTTTTAGGACCAATACTTTTCAGGGCTAGCACGGAAGAATCTAACGCAACCTATACCCCAAATATAACCGCTTTGGTTGAACAGGGTATAACTGCAATATAGTCGACGTAAGTTAAAAAAAAAAAAAGCTGCAGGAAATGGTTGATACAATTGTGATAGAAAGTGAAAATAAAGGCTTCAGCCTTAATAGCAAAAAATACAGAAGTAATGGTCGTCTCAAAGAAAAAGGGCTTCCCCAGAAAGCACTATTTAAGTAAATGGAACAGTTTTAAAACAGATCAATAAATTCAAATACCTGGGAACATTAATAACAATGGATGGAAGAAGCATCTCAGAAGTGAAGATTAGATTAGCTCAGGCAAAAGCAGCGTTCTATAAAATGAAGAGTATTTTATACAACAATTTTTTGTTATTGAAAGTAAGAAAGAGAGTTATTCGGTGTTATATAGATCCTAACCTGACATATGTTTGTGAGTCATGAACAATTAGTAAACAAGTAGGGACGGCAATAGAGGCCACAGAGATGTGGTTTTACAGAAGATTGTTACAAATACCATGGAGAGCCAAAAAGAGAAATAAGGATTTACTGAAAGAGACCAATGCGCAATGGAAATTTATTTCACGACTTAGCACTAGACTATCAAAGTATTTACCAATATTACATAATTGCATGTATGATGACATCTGGTAAATAACTGATTTCAGCAATTCTGCTAAAGCAATAAGCCTATTCTCATAAGAAAATATTATAGGCTATCACTGCTTTTTACTGGAGCGTTTTGATGCTTCTCACTACAAAGTACTCAATCTGGAGTATATCGTTACTTTATCCACTTTTTCTGGGTTGAACAGACGGAGACTCCAGTCAGTTGTTTTACACTCATGCCAGGGTACGATCTCCGCGAACTTCTGGGCGATTGGTCTTGACTGTATTGGTTATTTCAGTTAACACTAGAGAATCTACCGCGTCGACAGTCTGTGGGTGTGACGAAATCAGTCGTGCATTTTTTATAACTCTCATCCACTCCGGCAGTATCACTTCATTTCTTAATTTTTCTCACTAATCGTCCTATTATTTGGCATATTTATTGCCATTACATTCTTTTTGCTGTGACTACTCCCAGACGTATTTACGTATCGCCAGCGTAAACTGTGGTATTATCGAGGTTAATTACACCGGTCAGCGGTAATACGTTTGTCTCTTTGAGTCGACTAGCCAACCTTTGTTAGAGACACTCTCTATTGACACAACATGGTCTCGTGCGAGTGATGAGTAGAATGTCACATTGTCTGTCTGAGAGATCCGTCTGACGGAGGCACGGAAAAGTTGGTGATAACGAGATAATAGCTTCCGGGACCATCCCTGTATCAAGATTATTACAGATAATATGTCTGGGGGAGACAATATAGGAAGGTAGCATCTGGAAATCAAATGAGTGCACAAATGGTGGTTATGAGTTTTGCACAAGATGAAAGCGGAAGTATTACAGCATTAGAAAGAGGTCACGCAATGGAATTTTAAAATTTAATATTTTAAATCACGCGGGGGGAGATTATGAATTTAACCACCCCTACCCAGAGAGAGCTAAAGAGCTTTCGGTTGGTTTAATTTGGGAGCATGGATACACATTGACTTTCATTGGAATATTCAAGGGAAGTACAATCTGGGATTTGAACTGAGAATGAGAGATATAATCTAGCGAAATCGGAGACACAGAGCAGACTGTATCGCAACGTCAAATTAGCAACTCCCAGAAGCCAGAGAGAGAAGGGTCGGACAAATAAGTCCTATATTAAAAGTGACAGATCGGAAGTATTTGGGCAATTTAAAACTTAAAAAGTAAAACCGCATTTTTAAACACGAAGTCTGGAAACCTAAGGAATCAGATCACCCGTTATAAGAGGAATAAGAAAGTTTCCCAGGCCAAGTGATTCGCAGAAAACCCGTCATAAGAGGATTACTAACATTTCCCAGATCAGGGGATTCGCAGAACTCCCGCCATAAGAGGATTACTATAATTTCCCAGGCCAAGTGATTCAAAATCATCTAAACTTAGTTGCTAGTGTCCATTCTAAACTGTGCGAGGAGATTGTGTTCCTAAATTTTGGGGTAAGTGTAAACTTTTATTTTACAAATGTGAATTTGACATGTTTTCTTGCTAATTGGTTATATATGAGGCTGGCAACCTCAACCTATGAAAAAAGTATTTTCATAAACCACTACAGCAAGCGCTGGTGATTTCTTCTTGCTAGTTTTACAGAAAACCCACAGCAGAAGTGATCCCAGACTCTGACAGGAGCAGTGATGAGTGATGATTACATCACCTGTTCCTCAAGTGTATCATATCATTTTGTGAGATATATGTACCATGCTAATTTTAATTCAGACAAATCATTGTTCGCGCTGTCCAAGCACATATTTTCCCAGTTTAATACCCAGAAGAATATTAGTGATTTATAATTATCTTCCCTAAGTTACGCTGTGCATACTCAAGAATATAATTATTCCGAGAGAATAACATTGGTGGGTGGACAGCGAGACAATGCGCCTGTTAACTTGCAGCCCTGCTATAGTGGTTCTGGATCACCCAGAGGAAGATTTGGCTCAAGTAGTCCTGTTGGGTTTCTTCACCGGCTGAAGGGAGACAAAGAGTGTAAATTCTCCTAACTAGACACGGTCTGGAAAAGTTTGTAAGTAGATATTTGGTCTCTCGCTACCGTAGTCCCCTTCTCAGTTATCTATTATTATCCTTAATTATTACTGGGATTATATGTTATATTTTACGAGCCCCCCTCCCTTATAAAGGAAGATAAACATCAAACAATACGTAACATCTAATAGAATGAACAAGGCATGGGTACATTATATACATTCAATTGGTTTATTAAAATTAAAATGAACTGATGATGAATGGTAGTGATTCTGACACGTATGTGTGTATTGTATTTGCTATACGTCTTACAATTCAAGTATTTGCATCATCTACTGGATAAAGCTACGACATTGATATGGTGAGTTCCCTTTCAAACAGGGAACTTAGCTTTTCAGCCCTTGGCTGGTAGTGATGCGTGGTTGGTTGTCCTGTCTCCTTATGACGTTGCATCGGGTAGGTCTCTAATGGTTTGGATCTGCTTTTACTGTGCTCTACTCCGTATTCTTCGTCTGAGATTAGACTGTCGTGCAAGGCTTCCCCCATAGACTGAAAACAAATACGGTTTCATTAATTTCTTAGCTTGAGGAAGCCGTCTTTCCCTAAGCCGTCCGTCTGCCAATCATATCAGATTTTAGTCTCTAACATCATATGTCTAGAGCCTAATCTTGAAATCAAGTTTCCCCCTCTTTCTGCCTTTTATTATTATGTTTCTCTGCCGAAGTCTTCTTTCTTCTTCTTCTTTGATCCTTAGCCGCCGACCGTCAAAGCAGTCAGTGGCCATCACGCCTGGTGGCGTCTTGTAGGGCAACAACAAATTGATTCCACTTTGCTCGGTCGATGGCCATCCTTCGTACAGTGCCCCAACTCTGGTTCATTCTTTGCATCTCAGCCTCCACAGTCCTCCGCCAAGTTGTTTTTGGTCGGCCTCTCTTTAGTTTTCCTTCAGGGGTCCATAGCATAGCTGTTCTTGTGATGGCATCGGGGTCTCCCCTGAGGACATGGCCAACCCAGCTCCATCGTCCGCCAGCCACAATGGCGCGCACGTCCTCCCGCCCGCTCCGAGCAAGCAGATCCCGGCCGGCGACGGCACTCGGTCAAAAGATTCGGTGAATTTTTTCCAGGCATGCCGTGCGAAAAGAGGACAACCTCGACACCTCCCTCTCTGCAACTCCACAGCACTCCGCACCACAGAGAAGCACATAAAGCACGCAGCTCTGATACAATCTTAATCTTGTGTCTGTGCTGTAACGAGAGGACCCCCAGATGTTGTCCAGACCAAAAAAATCTGTTCCTGCACTGTTCATTCTGTTGTTGATGTCTTTGCTTGCTCCGCCGTCTGGTGTTATTATGCATCCTAGATGCATAGTAACATCTGCCGAAGTGGCAGTATTATAATTCCTTACCCATTTAACGTCATGTTAAACACCCTGAATTATCATGGAACTGTCAGTTAAGCCCACCAAATTATCATGGAGCTGTCAGTTAAACACACTGAATTATCATAGAAATGTCGGGCGACAGTATTCTAGTTCTATGCCTCTAGCCTAATCGTCACGTCAAATATGATGAATTAACATAGAATTGTCGGACACCAGTAATATAGAAGTGTCTGACGACATTATCACAACACTCCATCTCTGGTCGAATCGTCATGTAAATTATAATGAATATATATATATATATATATATATATATATATATATATATATATATATATATATATATATATATATATATATATATATATATATATATATATCACAGTCTGTCAACATTATTATTGATATTAATTTTCTCTTATCTAATCGTCGGGTCGAATACAATGAATTAATATGGAAATCAATATATAATACATTTAAACTTCTCGTCTAAACATCGGGTCGAATACGAGGAATTAATATGGAAATTGATATAGAATACATTTATAATTAATATGAACACTTGGTAAAGTCTCAAACCATGGGATAATAAAATACACCAGATCACATCGTAGCCATGTGGCTAGATGCGATCGTAAAGTAAAAATGAATAAAGCAAAACAGGTTCGTACCAATCACTGCGTCGATTTTGCAAGGTACTACACATTTCACCACAATACTATTTTCTAACTAGATTTCTCTTACCTACTCAGAGATTGGACTCTAATCAGCAAATTAGACACGTGGCTTCACAGTGCTTTAACGCGTGAATTAGCAGCGGTCTAAGATTAGGTCTGGCCCCTTCACCTCCCTGGATGCAAATAAATTTCTCCTCGTTTGGCGCAACTTTTTGCGTGTTATTTTCGCTTGGGCACGTGACATGAAGCGTGCCTCATGTGACTTTGGCGTCCGATAGACGCTCCAATGAATAAAGTTAAAAGTCAAGTTAGAGGTTCACTAGAGTGGGTTTAGACTGGGTTTAGCTAAGTCTAAGTAGTCTGCACTAATTCATAACCGGTTTCAGGCCACTGAGGTTAGGTTTAGAATGACGTCGTTAATCTAAAAATAGTACTAATATTTATCAACGAGCGAAATTTGCCGTGCATTTTTACCGGCTTTTCGATCATAGGAAAAATAAAATAAGATACAGAATGGCGAAGATGAAAATGAAATGAAGACGGAGATAACGGAAAGCTAACGAAGAAAATTAGCTGAACTAATGCATTTCGTGACAGTGAGTTTAAAGCAAACTTAGCCCGTGATGTCTACTTTTCCTGAAGGTGCGACTGTTTCTTCTGCAAAAGGAAAAAAAAAATAGCCTTCACATCTTTAGTACACGTTTGGAAACAATTGTTTTGTGTCAAGGACTTCTTGTTTGTGTCGTCAGTCGAGTTTGAGATGAAGTGAATGATGAAACGAGTGAGAGGGAGAAGGATTAGGTTTACGACACAGGTCAAGAATCTACGTCGAGGAGTCCATTTTGATGCAAAAGAAGAAGCAATTGCTGGAACAAAATTGATCCTCATATCAAATTGATGTTTGGGATTAGAGAGATAACTCTGTCTACAAAAGTACACCGTTTTTTACCAAGAGGTAGAAGGATAAAAAATAAATGGCGAAGAAATTGAATTGGGTCTGTGCATAACAATAGTAACTTAAGCTAGTGCGTCGATGTGGCCACTTGATATATTATGTCAACAGATTTATATATATATATATATATATATATATATATATATATATATATATATATATATATATATATATATATATATATATATATATATATATATATATATATATATATATATATATATATATATATATATATAAAACAACTGCTCGTAGTCCACATTTATGACATACGACCATTAACAAAACAGTGAATTTAGACCTTAAAAGCAAGGATTATAAATTACAGTAAAATTGTCATAAGATTTGTGAAGCCGATTTTATTATAAAATAAGTTGGGTTTTATGACTTCCATTCAAAGTGCGAGGAGCAATGCACGATTCACAACTGAATAAGTCAAGGATTTTCGCTAAATTACATATATAATACATCTTACATATATAATACTCAACTGTCACAGCTTAGCAATTTCAGTTCTGCCATTGTTGCAACGAAGTTGATCAATGAGCGGAGCAATGCCGCTCGTGTTTAAAGATTAAACGCCTGTTATGTGTCAAAATATAAGGAAAGCTTCAATTATCAATATTCTTTCCAACGTGACACTAATGGTAATAAGTTACTGTCCATGTGTCTGTGACCTTACATTTTAAAGTACTTCATATAAAACCTGGAAAGTAAACAGAGTGTTCACGTATTGAGGTAGAGTGTGTCTGAGCGGTGATGGCGTTTTAAGTTTAAGAAATATCCTGAATTGTGTTATACGCAGGGTAACTATCCATGAGCTGCAAGTCCATTCAGAAACACCTTTAATTTCTATTCACGAGGTCACTGCTCATATTCTTTTTTAAATTTTGACAACGGATTAAAGTTTGCATATTTATGAAACAATATGATAAAGTCTTCATCTTCATTTTCACGAGCTTCTTCAATAACTGTTTTGCCTTCTTTGTTTGGGATATCAGTTTTGGCTCCAGCTTTTACAAGAAGCTCACAAATCTCCTCATTACAGTTACAGTAGGCGTGCCATAGTGAAGTCCATCCTTCCATATCCTGAGCATTGAGATTGACATCACACTGCAAAATTAAAAACAAAAACAAAAAAACAATCAAATAATGCAAATATGATATTATAATGACCTTTACCTAATTTTCATACATCTCACATGAAAGGGATTCGTTAGTTATACATAGTTTTTATAGTTCTTGTCCAGTTTCAAATATTCCTAACTTCTGCTGTATATGTGCTAAAATCAATATGTAAAAAGTGTTAGAAAAGTAATTTAATCATGTTTTATGATTAAGATGGATTCATTCATTGTAAATACTTTTTTATTTTTGGACCAGAGAATGAAGTCTATGCTTGATAGATTGGCTTCAGTTGAAAAGGAAGTAAATTGTGTGTTGTGGTTAGCCACGCTAAAGACAGTAACTGTAGGACTCCCATTATATACAAAACTTGAATTATCTTTCTGACTCTTTGTATAATAGCCCCTTCAGCCATAACTGACTATAGGAATGCACCCCTGGGGTGACAGCCTTCAGCTGCTTTTTTTCCCTGGTGTTCCTCTCAACGTTTAATTTTCTCTTCTGCTTGTTGTGAGAGCTTCTTTCCGCTAAATCTGAGATAGCGGTAGAGAACATCGCCATTTTAGTACGATCGACAGCTTTATCCTCCCAGGTTGCTGGATTTTTATCTCCCTTGCACATATCTTTGAGTCTCAGCTGCGGTCGCCCAACTGTTCTTTTGCCATCTGTCAGTTGTCCGTAGAAAATATCTTTCGGGACGCGACCATCTTCCATGGGGCAGATATGGCCAAGCCAGCGTAGCCTGCGCTGTCTAAGCAGTGCATTACATGCTTTGAAGGCCAGCACGTGACAACATCTCGACATGTGTCACTTGTTCCTTCCACCAAATACCACGGATGTGGCGTAGACACCATAGATGGAAGGTATTGACCCTTCTTTCTTGCTTAGCATAGGTTGTCCACGACTCGCTGCAAACCAGAAGCGTGCTGGTGACGCTGGCGTTATATACCGCAGCTTTGGTCTTCGTTGTGAGTTCAGTTTTTCCCCAAACACGCGATGCGACCTCGTTATGTTCTGCATTTGCGTAGACAAAGCTGCGCGTGTTATGACCAATCAGAAAGATAAACACTGAATGGGCCTTGACTGAGAGAATGGGGAAACCGCGTGACCTCTCCTTATAAGGAAGTTAGCGTAAAATTATGGAAAATTTTGAATGGCAAATTAACCAGAGATATATGAAATAAAGGTTTCGAATTTGCTATAATCCGGGAGACACAAAACAAATTCCGTTTTCGGCGATACCAAATACTTCGCGATGCGCTCTGCGTAAATAAGGTTATATTGAGAGACAAATCGTGCATTTTCGGCACAAATTTGCAAATCAAAGCGTAGGGGTGTCGTAAATTTATTTGAGATAGGTCTTAGAAATTGTGGTCCCGTTAGAGTGAAGAATGATGGTGAAGGCTCTATGATAGAAAGGTGTAAGAAATAGATAGTTGATTCACAAGGGTGCTGAAAAGAGTAAGGACAGTCTCCGAGATCGGGTAATTTCTCCGATCTGCCTATCTTACGACAGTTTTTGTTTATCTAAAGACTAGGAGTCTTAGGAAACCTCTCCTGGCTAAACAATTTTTGCCAGTTACTCAACACTCATATACATACACCAATTTAAGCTTCAAACACACATACGTGAATACAAACTACATATAACATATATGGGGTAATGGGTCGACCAACACAGTAATATCAGTTTTATGGTGTTTATTATCATTAAACCAAAATCACAACATTTAGCATGGTACAGTCAAAAATCATAGTTACAGAAATATACAAATATCAAGGTGGGGGAGGGGGGGGGGGGGGGGGGGGGGAGGAGTAGTATCCCAATATGCCCTTCCCGCTTGTATAGACAAAGAAAAAACCCAGTCCAAAGACAAGTGGTTATCAGAAAGAGATAATTTAACCCAAAAAGATAGATTAATTTATTCTGATAGGGGATTTTACAATATTTGTTATGGGGTGTAGGAACAGAGTCCTAGTATTCTCCAAGTTATCCCTTGACTAAGCAGATTAAGGGAGGGGAAATAAGCAAAGGTAAGCAATCCCACTTACAGAGAACAATACAAGGAATACAGTATAAGGATATTTACCAAGTAAAGAGAATTATAAGTTAGCTAATAGGTCTCATTCATTCATGCACGCTAGCGATGGCCATCACACATTTTCTCACACTTACCGCTCGGTGAATCTGGCACTCCATAGAATAACACAAACAGCAATTAAATTACTCAATAAACTGTCTGAGTCTTTTCCTTCGTTTTCCAGCCCCAGACCAGCGGGTTTGGCGTTTAGCAAATTTTCCCGTAATCGCTGGAAGGTGAAGCATTAGTGTTCCTTTTTGATTATCTGAAGGTTTCTATGTGATGGCACTGGTACAGGTAAAGTTATGAGAAGGTAGTGGTCTCCTGGATTTTCACCGCTGGTGGTGTAAAACTTCTATAGCGTGATGACAAAGACTGAACAGTGAGGTATGTTTTTCTTCGGGGTTTTTTAAATCCAGTGCGAAACACGTGACTGTCAGTGAACATAGATGATAGATTCTTTTCCACATCAGACCAGTAAAAATAATATAAATCGCTCTGGCAATTGTTCTTCTCCAGTTAATCTTTAATGATGTAGCAAGTGTAATTTGCTGGAGAGGTTATGATGTTATAAGAAAGAAAGATTGCTAGGTATGTGTCAACCGTGTGAGGTCAAGCTATGTAAGACCCTGATTCTAATAGATGATGAAAATGATGATGAGTGTCAGGATACCTAACGCTACCTCACGGTTTTGTATTTTATTTCTAGTGTGTGGTGTTTGATGTGGCTAGTGTCTAGGGAATGCAATGAAATGATGATACATCAAAACAAGATAATACAACACACTAATAGTAAAGTAATAAGTTTGTGGTTTAAGTTTTTCTTTGAATATGAATTCTTTTTTTGTACAATTTTAATCTGCCTGTCCTGCCAACTCTTTTGGACAGGTCTTTGAAAATGAGGAAAATATATTTTACACCAAATGATTAACTAAAATGGGACTCTTTGTCCAATAAGAATAATAATAATATGTTGTTCCTGTAGGTGTATTCACAGACTGTTAGTTAGTACATACTAGTGAAAGTCATTATAGGAGGAGCTGTTGTTATCATCATGCCCCCTATCTGTAAAGTTAATTTTGGGGAAAAACACTTTATTCAGATTAACTGTCAGATGTCCCGGCTAATAGCACATCACCTTTTTCTTGTTATGTAGATGAAAATGTCCAACACTGCTCTGCAGAGAATATGTCAACACACAGAAGCTCCTTCTGGTTAATTGACGACAATATAAACTTTCACTGGAGACCGTTGGTCTTCACAAATTGTCATCAGGTTTCCTGTCACCGGTTGGTAACAGGAAATAAAACCCTGCAAAAAAAGGACACCCTGGCCTTTTCATCTCTGATTTAGATTCCCATTAACTATTTATACATGATATGATGGGGGTCAGCCTCGTGTGCATACAAGTGCACCAGCCCCTATCTCATATGACTTCACCTTACTGTGACCACACTTCAGGTCCATATGGTGGATACGCCACTGTAATGTTACATAGTTTTTTTCAATACAATAACGGGGAGTAAACACATCTCCTTTGGTATGATATTCTTTTTTTTTCCTAACTATCAACGCTCTAGGCATGTTGATGAGTGTTCATGGAACACAGAGGCTTGCTAACATATTATGGTATAATAATAATAATCAATAACAACATTCAAACACAGTTCAATATGAGGACTCAATACTTTTTGCTCCCGGCATGTCCTTCACTTTTCCCATTAGCAGTATCTAGCTTTTTGCAGTTTTAATAAGGCATAAAAACAAATAAATCATTCTTACCACAAATTCAATGAAATATAACACAAATGACGATGACTGGCGAATATGGCCTCAGTTTCTCTGCCGCTGTTCAGACTGTTAATTTTATTTATTTATTTTACAATTAACACTTCTGTTCTCATCGTACTTGGATACAGAAAATTTTCTATACAAATGGCCACGAGCCTTCTAAGCTTTTGCTAATATCTATTTGGCTGGCCAATGAAATCAGGCGACTACCAAATTTTGAATTAATTTTTGAAAAACAAAAACAAAATCCCAAACATACTATGAGTCTCGTAGTCCATTGGTCAGTCTGCCTTAGTTATGCCAATGCAAAAAGATGTTTAGTTTTTGGCTAACATTTTCCTGCCTCCCCCTTTACTCCTAACGTCAACCAATCAGATTAAAACAATCCTATGCCTCTTTTTTCAAATTTGCGTCCCCAATGTTACCGATAAAATAAGCAAGAACGATAGTCTGTTCGTCACACTGTCCAAGAATATATAGTATTTCTACAATATTTTAGTTATGACTGGAGCGATTTTTGATATTGAAACATATTATTGGTGAGAAGGCTATAACCTTTCAGCATATATAAGTTTTATGTCAGTCTTTAGTGTCGTTAACAATTTCGTCTTTTTCCTTGTATTTTGGGTTTTCTTATATTTTATCACAATATTAATAAAAATCTATCTTCTAATACATTATAAGGACTATGGAGGATTTTTATAGGTAATAATTTTAATTCTATCCTTCCAAACTATCCTTTTTAGTTTATAAAGTAAGTCAGTTTCACTTTTGGTATCGTTTTCCTCCCCCCCCCCCCCCCCCCCCTTTCTCTCAATACTAATTTGAATCGTCGCTAACGAAGTGGTGGGGTAACACGGAGTGACTTTTCTCACGCCATAGTGCACATTTTCAAACTCAAGGTTATTATGCCTATACAATACACTACAGTAGTTAATTTTTCTCTCACTCGATTACCCCCCCCCTCCCCTTGTCTATTTTGTTTGTCGCTCCACTGAATGAAGGAAGTATTTGCATCGCGCAAACTATTTCATGTTAATTTATTCTTTCCAAGACGGAGTGACGAAAACGCGGGTTTTAACATACGGCTAGCCTCGCGACAACGGTGATGATGTCGGGCAATAAACACGGCCTTTATTTAGTTTTTCTTCTACTCTTTGGCTCTTTAGTAAAATATTAATGAAATTTTGATCCATTTGTATCACTGATCTCATCACACATTCCTCCCCTGTTAAGAACATGCACCCACGTGCTAGTTTAAAATCTGTGATACACATTAGATCAACTAACTCAACTACTCTATATGATTATTCAGGGTTTCTTCTGGAGGGTGTCTACTTAAAAAGTCTGCCCTAACATTTTGCGAACCCGGAATATATTCAATGGTGAACGAATATGGTTGAATGAGTAAAGACCATCTTAACCAACGGATATTCCCATGTTTTGCCTGTGCCAAGAATACTAACGGCTGATGATCTGATTGGACCACAAAAGTTCTACCATATAAATAGATCTGGAACTTCTTAATCGCCCAGACTAATGAAAGACATTCTTTTTCAATTGTAGAGTAATTTTCTTAAGCTCTGTTTAACTTGCGACTGGCATAAGCGACTGGGTTTAATTCCCCATTTGGTGAAGAAGACCTCTGTAACAAAGTGGCCCCCAAGCCCACATTACTAGCGTCCGTTCTTAATACGAATTCCTGAGTCAAATCAGGTAATTTCAAAATAGGCCTGCTAGTTAGTTTTACTTTTAACTCATTATAAGCCAATTCGCACTGTGCTGACCATTCAATCTTATCAGGTTTTCCTTTACGAGTCACATCTGTCAGAGGCGCACACACAGAATTAAAGTTTTTAATATAATTTTGATAAAAGCCACAAAGTGACACAAAAGATCGCACATCTTTCTTGGTCTGTGGTCTGGGTGCTCTCTGCAATTTCTCCAGATTCTTGGGGTCAGGGGTCATGCTACCCTGATGTACAGTATGTCCCAAGAATTCTAGTTCCTTACATCCTATACAACATTTCGTTGGTCTAGCAGTCAAGTTTGCTTCTCTGAGTCTCTCAAACAGCATGTTCAAAGAGTTAACATGGTCCTCAAATGTTTCCGTCGCAATAAGAATATCATCCATGAAATTAGAGATGCATGGATTTTTCAGCGGTTCTGTTATACTATTTATGTGGCCAGGCGGAAATGTTATGTCCTTTCTTTTATGTGACCACTACAAATGTTAAAGTGGGATTTACGTATGATATGTAGGAACGTAACAATCGCCTTGCTGTGTACTGTTGTAGTCCGTCCGACCTGGGCCAAGCAGCTTTGTTATGCATGAATAGTTCACCAAGCGCTGAGGCGCTGAAAAGGTGTCATGTCGACATTCGAACATCAGACATTTCTTGTATGTAAGGTACTCGAAGATTGTATGGTTGACAAGTGAGGTGGGTGTGTAGAGACACGAATGCGTATAGGATCTTTGAAATGTAAACAAGACACCCACTCACTCACATGCAGTAGTCAGTAATTGTAGAAAACTGCTGGAACTTTCAACCATTTAATTACGTGACACAGTGACATCAACAGGTACAGTCAAATGGACGAGAATCAGGACACATCATGTATATTGGATATGACTGGCAAAACCTCTGGTAAATAAAGCTTGAACCACTCATCTATAAGGACGTTATCGACAATGGTCTGTCCTTTAATAACTGTTCATAGGTGGTAATAATTAATAACATCGAACATCATCAGTTCCGTATATGCTGAAACGTACCGCCATCCTGCGGGTTTCATAACAATATATGGTTATTGTGCTTCTATAAAGTACTTCGACGAATAGACCTAACTGGCTACGTCAAGCACACATAATGGACTCTGGATCACAAGAACTGTGAGCGCTACTCACAAGTTCAAACTAAATGTTCTGCAAACTTTGCGTAATAATAAAGTAATTTTACCTTGGACAGAATTCCAAACACTACACAAATAACACCTGTCGTCATTCCAGACGAACAGAATAACTCTGGGGAAATCACTAATATGACAAGACTATCTTTTCCCCAGATAATGTAGAAGAAGAACAACGGACATCTTCGTCCGGCAGAAAACCAGCTCATAACTCACAGACGGAAGTCTGGTCGGTTCGCGCTAAAAGCTAGCACAAGCGTAGAAAGAACAGATTTGAGAACAGTTAACTATCCCGTCTTAAGAAATAATAAACACAGGGAAGGTAACCCCTAATCAACCTGTGTCAGGGAGTTAACATACAGTTCTGTACCTTCGATTATCAAAAATATAAAATAGATTTACATCTTCTGGAACCGACAAAAATGACGGTAACAGACTACCACCCCCTCCGGATAAAAAAAATGAAACTTTTTTTTTTTGAAATACATCAATGAGCGAGATGCAACAAGCTCATAACGCATGAATGATGCGCCGATGAAAGGATCAATAAATATAATGACATAATGTCAGACCCAATCAACGCACAATAGCGCGTCTAGTGAGAACAAAAGTTCACCTCACAAAATAAGAGAAAATATTTTCTCCAAGTAAAATATATCCGGGAGGTACCATCAAATAAACATCTGGCTATGCTAACAAAAATCACATACATATCAAAAAATTGCAATGTTATGCGAATGATAACATATCTTGCAAAGTCATACGAATATATCTATAAAAGTATCATGTTTTATAATGACTATCATCTAATGGATGGACATAATCAAAATTTGTAAAGTTATTCTATATACATGTGACAATTCAAGTGTATACTCTAACAAAATAGAAGATGACATCCACAAAGTATCAATCAATTCTGTATATCGTAGATCATGTAAGCAGCATCGTCATGATTCTCAAAAGCACTCCGTACCTGGTACTAGTTTGCGCTGAGAACAATATAAATAACACAATTAGCAATATGCTGTAAGGTACTATAATTACTAATACATGTTACATGTGGCCGCATTAATTTTTTTCGACCTTTATATTATGTCAACTCAACCTTCTCCATTACACTAAAGATGGTAATAGAGAAAGACAACAATTAATTTACCACTCTAAGTTGACAACAAATGTGTTAATATATATATGTATAGTGAAGAGACATATGTCTAGCAGTGTATCAGGAAAAACTTAAGTGGACTCATGTGGGCATCTAGACAGTATGTCTGCCATCACATTATCCAGACCACGGATAGCTCGTACCGTGAAATGAAAAGGTTGAAGAGCAATAGCATATCGAGTAGATCTCGAGCTCTTCAAATTCTTACACTGAATAGCTGTAAGGGCTTTTTGGTCTGTTTCCACAATGAAATGCGCACCACGAAGGAATCTTTGTAACTTAAGGATTGACCAAACCATAGCCAACAACTCACGGTCTAAAACCGAGTAATTCCTTTCTGCCGCATTCAGTTTCCTAGAAATATACATTACAGGATGCAGATTTCCTGAATACTCTTGCATTAGTGCCGCTCCGATCGTTGTGGATGAGGCGTCACTACGAAGAACAAAAGTCTTATCAGCAATAGGTAGTCTTAAGATAGGTGGGGATGAGAACAAATTCTTAAACTGATCCAATGTAGCTTGAAATTCTTGAGACCAGCGCATCATGTTAGGAGACCCTTTTTTCAATAGGGTTGAGAGTGGTGCCATGATAGAGGATAGATTCTTAATGAATCTTCCGTAGAATTGTATTAATCCCAAAAGACTACGTACTTGTTTCTTTGTTTTGGGCACAGAGATATTTAATATCTTAGAAATGTTTTCGTCCTCTGTCTTCAATAGACCATGACCAACTCGATGACCCAGGAAAGAAATTTCGCTAAACCCAACAAAGGTTTTAGAGGGTTTCGCAGTCAAATTATGGTCGCGTTGAGTTGACAGTAATTCATTTAACCCCAAATAGTGATCTTCCCAAGTATTACTGAAAAGACAGATGTCATCTAAGTATGCAATGACATCTGAACGATATGAGAGAATTCGACGCATCATGTGTACTAAAGTAGCCGGGGTGTTCATAAGCCCGAAAGGCATACAATTCCACTGAAACAAACCCCTAGGTGTTGAGAAAGCAGTGAAAGGTTTGGCGTGTTCAGTTAACGGAACTTGCCAATAGCCTTTTGATAAGTCAAGCTTAGTAAAGAATCGAGAGTTAGAAAGCCTAATAAGTAGATCTTCTAATAAAGGCATAGGTTCAGCATCGAACTTCGTAACTTGGTTTAATTTGCGATAATCTACGCAAAGGCATATGTTATTGTCTTTCTTTCGAACAATAACCATGGACGAAGAGTATGCTGAGGTGGATGGTTCAATTATCTTTAATTGTACTGGGATTGGGCCGAAAAGAAGACGCCCGCCCCCTTCCTGCTTTGGGCAGAATTATCGCCCATATATTTTTGATGTGCGCGCAGCACTCTGGGATGTAAAAAGTCTTCAAGAAGATATATTAATTTAGGCCATAATAAAGCGTAAACTATAATTGTGTGTTATATTTGGAAGTCGTGTGATATATTTGATAATTGCGAGCCATATCTGTGTTTTCGTGCCTGATAAAGCAAATATCGCGAGTGTCATTTAAGTGGTTAAATTAATCCGCGCAGCGCGGACTAAGTTGAGTGTTTAGGCCTAGCGGTTGATATAAAGAAATAGCGAGCGGCAAACGGGCCTATTTTGCAAGAGTCGCCAAGAAGAAACGAAGTTAGGCTAGCCCTGTGTCGGTAGAAGAGGAACGAAGACATGACACGTGAGTTTGATTTAAAAGCAGATTATATTATTTCCTAGTGAAATTACCATTATTTCCCTGTAGCTTTAGAATTATATTGAGCGTGTCTGTTGTAATGTTTAAGGAAATAAATAGATTGGTGTATTTCCAGGACCTGATAATTTAGTCTTGAGATATAATTGAGTGGAAATAATGTGTGGTTATATTTCACTAGTGTTAAGCCCAAATCACATATGTAAGAGTTTAGTATCAAGTATTTCATCCATCACACCGGGCAAATTTAGTAGGAGAGTGTTTTATACATGAAACTGGATAGAGAAGCAGCTATTTCACGTGAATTTAGATAATATCAACCTGGTAGCAAAAATATCAAGATGGCAGCCGCGAGGCCACGTGGTGATGACTTTAGTTTTAGTGTTAAGTCAAGAGTAGTTATATTTTATTCCTTAGTGTAAGAGTAATTTTATTTTATTTTTTTGATATTGTAATTAAGTGTATTTCACGATTATTGCTTGTTCTACTGTATATCTTTGGTGGGTTACTTTGAGGTGAGAATATATATTTAGATTTCTGGAGAGCGTGCGTAAGGCGTAAGGCACGTTGAGACAGGCGTTTCTCTGTTTGCTCCCGGCGGAGCATGGAAACACCAATGCAGCTGGTGTCCATTACAGGCCCACAATAAGCATTTTGATGCTATTGCTGTGGTTGTTTCGGTGACGGTAACGATGTGTTTCATGTGATGAGTTCCCAATTGTCATGAAATATTCTAATCCACATATATAAATTATTAGGTAAATATGAAGCCTAACAAATAAAATTAATAAAGAAAAGAGCAATGGTAAAATGACAGTGCTGTCACAAAGAATGTACTCGAAATCCCCCTTGTTTTCTGCTTCGTCTGCAAATTGTAACGCTTTCACGTTGATAGTAAAAGCTTACTGTATTATACCCGCTTTCTTCAATGAAACGTGTGCTGTATTTCTTGGAAAAACATTAAGAGGCAGACTGCGTAATGACCTAAATTTTAAATCCCATTCATGTCTTTTTCTACATTACGTTACCAAAACGAACGAACAGATGGACAAAAGGATAGCGAGAAGGGAGAGGCAGAAAGCCGAACATTAAACACGCGTCGCGCGATACACAATTACTACTATCACGCGTGTAAGTCTACATGCACTAATTTTTTTTCAGACGGACAGTGATAAAATACACTACCCTTTCCCAGAGTTAGGTTTATAAATCATAAAAAAACTCTTATTAGAAAAGATAACATTAGATGGGTTTACGGTTGAGAACATAACAGTACCCAGACAGCATATCTTCGAAACAGGAGGTAGAAAATACATATTTTGAACGCAGCCACGTAGCTCTTTTAAAGTGGGAAAATTGGGTTCCTTAGGGCTTGCTGACAAATAATATGTAAAACGTTACGCCAATAGTCCAGGAATTAATAAATTATACCCAAAATAAAATAGTGAGGCTGCCTGACAGCATGAAATCATTTCTGCTCATAAAATTTTTTATAACGTGTTTGAAAAAAACCTTACGTTACATAAATAGCCTACCATGTAAACTCCAAATTGATTGGAGCGCAACAAATGAAAGCCTAACCACGATTGGTCGAACTATAAATACTATCTTTCGTTGTTAGGGGAAACGGGAAAAGGTAACATTTTTTCAAACACTTGTCGAAACGTGGCTCATTGGCCAGTCTCGCTGATATACACACTTGGGAGCGTTAGTTCGAGACCACTTGTTTAAATGATCTTGATAAAGCAACAGTGCGTTGAAGCCAGCTCATAATTGTGTTAAATAAAAGCCTGGAACATAGGCAGATGGAAATTTGTGCCAGTTTGTGCCAGAATTCATTGCTAATCAACGTATCTGTGTTTATTTCCATGAAATTGTGGTAAGCTTGAACCATTCAGTATCTTTTAATGAAAATTGAATGTAAATTGTTAATTTATGCCTGTATATATATGTGTAGTTCAGTGGCATATGTGAGGTAAAGCCTGTAATGCTCCAGCCTGAACAGAGGGTGTCGGAGGGTAGTAAAACGGCATGGAATGGCCAAATAGTACACTGACACCTGGATGATTGATTAGACAGAAATAATGCTGGAAGTGCAGAGGCGTAGTGACCATTAAGGATGGTAATGCTGGTATAAAGTATTTCAGATGAAGCTGACTGTTGGCCTAACGCTCTGAACGCAATGTTTGTGATGTATTGTGATCAGTGTAAAAAGAAAATATAAATTAGTTATGAAGTAGAAGGTACATCCTTCTTGATTTCAGGGACAGTGGTCTTGATGGTACTGAGCAGCACCTAGTCAGAGCTTTGCTGAATCCAGTGTCGGACAGCATACTCCTTGGTCCTTTTAGCTATCAGTGAGGTGTCTCCAGAGCCCAGAGGAGAATTCGAGCAGAGGAGTCCTTTCCTGCCGCCATCACGCCAGATAAGCTAACTTGGCCAGCTGAGCTCAACATTATATCCCCTCATCTTGAAATGACTTAGTAAAAATAATATTAAGAGGGGAAATTAATTGTCTTAATATCAGGAACTGAGAACATCTCAAATACTAATTTCCTTAAGACAAACTATTGAAGTCATGATGACAAATACCAACAGAGCTTGAACAAAACAAAACCAGTATTACCTCATTTTACTACTACACAACTGACACACATAGAACATTTGTAATAATATATGTCACTACAATATTCATATTAAATACATTCTGTACATAACTTGTAATTTAAATTGATTGTGATTCCTGATTCCCTTGTAGTTGAATCAGAACACATATTCATTCATGCCAGTAATGAATACATATTGTTATTTGAAAGTTATCAGTGCCTCCTTTAAGATATTCTCATAGAGTGTTATATGTATGTGAGTGTCACAGTGTTGTCAAGAGTAGTGGATTACATTAAATTGTTTATCTGTCTGTTGTTGTGACTTACACTTCATCATACACATACCCTAGACACATAACGTAGCATCACACTATTCCAGAATAATTCTGACTGAGATATAGAGATGTGTGGTAGCAAGTAAGGTTATCTATAATACACTACTCTTAATAGATATAGATACCTTCACAGCTGATCTCAGTCAGTACACTAAGTCCCCTATAAATATTTATAACATCCCACTTCACCACATATATTGGGGTCTCGCTCTTGGGATTTTGAATCTTTAACTATTAAAAATATTGGGGGTAATTCACTTCAGGGAATATAAGAATTAAAAGGTATCCTTGGGTGGAATTAAATAAGGTTGAGCTCACGGTGCCTGTGTTGTCCATTAGTGATTGAATTGTTGGTTAGACATTATATAAAGTTACCTGATAGACAATGGCGGACCTGGCCAAATTTCGATCTGCTGCGGTTCAGACTGCAAAAGAGTTAGGATTAGATGGGCAAGTTATGGTTGCCTATGTTACTACGGAATGTGACAAATTTATTGAACGCGAAGAAAGAAGGTTTGAAGCCGAAAGAAAGTTAGAGGCTGACAGGGAAATTAAGAAGTTACAAATTGAAGCTGAGGCTGAGACTAAGAGGTTGCAGATTGAGGCTGAGGCTAAGAAATTGGAGGCAGAAAGGGAAGACAAAAGATTAGCTGCAGAAAGGGAAGAGAAGAAATTAGCTGCAGAAGAGAGGAAATTAGCTGCAGAAAGGGAAGCAGAAGATAAAAGATTACAAAGGGAACATGAGTTACGACTAAGGGAGTTTGAGTTTCAAGGCCATGCTCCTGAAAATGGTGCCAGTCCCTTTGCCTCTGATGCTACGGTTACTCAAGGAGCCTCAACCTCAGCTATGAATTTTCATTTAGATCATTTTGTTGAGAAAGACGATGATATAGAGAGCTACCTAAATAGGTACGAACTATTAGCTACCACGTATGGGTTAGAGAGAGAAAGGTGGAGCTTAAAGTTATCTCAGGGACTTCGTGGGGCAGCTTATGAAGTTTTTGCAAAAATGAGCAGAGGTGATCAGGAAAATTATGACATGCTAAAGCAGGCTCTTATGTTAAGGTATGAAAAGAATGCAGAATTTTATAGAAAAAAATTTAGGAATGCTAAACTACTGTCAGGTGAAACCTATCACCAGTTCTCTGCACGAATAGAGACATACTTGGAGAAATGGACTTCTCTGGGGAAAACCCAAGATCTTAAGGAAATGGTCCTTATAGAGCAACTAAGAGAGTCCATGGCTCCAGACCTGAGAAAGTTTCTCATGGAACAAGGTGCAGAGAGGCTGGGTGAGTTGCTAAATGTTGCTGAAAGGTATCAAGCAGCTCAAGCAGAGGTAACAGGTAATAAAAAGAAACAGGTGGATAACTTTAGGGCACCACAGAACTTTAATAAATTTGATCCTAGGGATCAAAATAAAGGTAAGCACCAATTTGATAGGCCACGGTATGAAAATAAAAATAAATTCCCACAATTCGATGAAAGGAAATATAATGAAAGAAAATCTTTCAACCAAGGAAAAAGGTGGTGTAAGAATTGTCAGATGGACAATCATGACACTGACCGTTGCAGAAGGAAACCTGTGTATATGGCAACCCTTCAGGTCAGGTCGACCTCAAGACAGGAGGAGGATATTATGTTAGATACCACTCCAGAAGAGATGAGGAAGGCACAGGCTGGGGATAAAACACTCAAGCCTTGTTTCAGAAAATTGTCAACTTGTCATACAACTCCAGGCAAGGGAGATTTTTACATGAAAAACAAGTTGATGTATAGGAAGACTGGAGCTAGATCCAATGGTCACGGACAGCTGGTTCTTCCAAAAAGATATAGGACAGACTTAATAAGGAGCCTACATGTGAAACCAGATGGGGACCATGAGAAGATAGGTACCATCATTCAAAAGGTGGCTCACAATTATTATTGGCCCAAAGCAAGATGGGACATTGAGAATTTTGTAGAAAGGTGTAGCATAGCACATGAGGGAACACCCACAAGTGGGAACATGGATCAGGACCTGGACACGCCATGGGGCAAAATCAGGCCTGACAATAAAAGGAAAAATAGATTTGATAAAGTGGACCAAATGGAATGGGAAGCCCCTTTTCACGGACAAGCTTCACTTAACTGTTTTACAATGGCCACTATGCGGAGAGTGCAAAAGGATGTCTTACCCCAGGATAAGCCGACAATCCCTCAATCGGACTTAAACAAACTGGAGGAAGAAGATGTAGGGAGGAAATCTCTCATCAAGAATTTTAAGTGGGGAGGAAACCCCAGGAAAAGAAAAATTGGTAGCGGTCGTTTTGTGAATGATAATTCTGGGAGGAAAAATCATCACTATAAAGCTTCGAGTGGAAGAGACCATACCGGTGCATGGACAAATAGGTCCACACAATTAAAGGTCCATATGTAGCTATGTTAAGAACGTGGACTGATGAAAAGGCAGAGGAAAACATTACATCTTCATACCAATATGTGAATGAGCTGACCACTCGGTTGAAAACTGGCTGGAAACTTGCCAATGAAAATTTGAAACAAGCCAGGAAGAAACATGCTGCCTATTATAACAGGAAGGCGAAAGACAGAGATTTGGCTGTGGGAGAGAAAGTACTACTTCTTTTGCCTGAGAGTCAGAATAAGTTACAAATTGGATGGCAGGGTCCATATACAGTTCTAGAGAAGGTGTCTAGAACAAATTATAAGATAGATAAGAAGGGGAAAGAAAAAATCTATCATGTGAATCTCCTGAAGAAATATTTGGAAAGAGAACATCAGGAAGAGACACACTTGTTGACCTTGTCCATCGCCATGGAGATGAAAAAGGAACCACTTTCATCATTTGAATATCCATTACACCCCTGTGAGACAGCAGCACAGGTGAAAATCAGTACACATTTAACGAAAACTCAGAAAGAGAGAGTGCAACAGGTTCTAAATAATCATGCAGAGGTGTTAACAGACCGACCAGGGCATACAAACCTATTGGAATATGATATGAAACTAATAGACTCCACACCTGTCTGTATGAAACCATATTCTATTCCGTTTGCTAAGGAGAAAGCTTTGAAGGAAGAGATAGACTATCTATTGAAGGAAGGAATTATTTCGCACAGTGAGTCTTCGTATAGTTCCGGTGTTGTACTCTTAAGGAAGCCCTCTGGAGAACATAGACTCTGTATAGATTACAGGAGACTGAATGCTATTACAGAAGGACAGGTGGATCCATTGCCGGATACAAATCAGCTGTTTGCCAGACTAAATAAAGCTAAATATTTCTCAAAAGTGGATCTGAGTAAAGGATACTATCAGATTCCAGTAAAGCCTGAGGTTAGACCATACCTAGCTTTTAGTACCTCAGAAGGACACTATGAGTTTAATAGATTGCCATTTGGATTGAAGAATGCGCCTAGTGTCTTCTCTAGAATGATGAGAAAATTATTGGATCCTCTGAATAATCCCTGTATAACAAATTTTATGGATGATATCCTTATAGCAACAGAAACATTTGAGGAACACATTGACTCTCTGAACATGCTGTTTGATCGACTTAGGGAGGCAAATTTAACAGCCCGACCAACCAAATGTTGCGTTGGATGTAAAGAATTGGAATTTTTGGGACACACAGTTTATCAGGGAAACATGACCCCTGACCCAAAGAATTTAGAGAAACTACAGAAAGCCCCGAGACCACAAACCAAGAAGGACGTGAGATCCTTTGTCTCATTATGTGGTTTCTACCAGAAGTATATCAAAAACTTTAATTCCATATGTGCACCTTTAACTGAATTGACACGTAAAGGACTTCCAGATCGCATTACATGGACACCACAATGTGAAATGACTTACCAAGAATTGAAGGAAAAGCTCACAAGTAAACCCATTTTGAAATTACCTGACTTAAGTCAAGAATTCATAGTAAGGACGGATGCAAGTAATATTGGGTTAGGTGCAACTCTACTACAGAAATCAGATGCATTGGATGGGGAATTAAGCCCAGTGGCATATGCTAGCAGAAAGTTGAATAAAGCTGAAATCAACTACTCAACTAGCGAAAAAGAATGTCTTGCAGTAATATGGGCAATAAAGAAATTCAATATTTATCTATATGGGAAGGCATTTAAGTTGCAAACAGATCACAAACCTTTATCGTTTTTAGCACAGGCTAAGCATGAGAACTCTAGGTTACTCCGATGGTCTTTGCTTCTGGCTCCATATAATTTTAGCATTGAGTATATATCTGGAAAAACCAATTTGGGAGCTGATTTTTTAAGCCGCCATCCGTGTGATGAGAATCACCGTAAACCCCAGAAATAATAATAAATTTCTCTATGTGTATATAGAATAAAGGACTGACATATAATGTCTGTTTTAAGAGGGGAGGTGTCATGAAATATTCTAATCCACATATATAAATTATTAGGTAAATATGAAGCCTAACAAATAAAATTAATAAAGAAAAGAGCAATGGTAAAATGACAGTGCTGTCACAAAGAATGTACTCGAAATCCCCCTTGTTTTCTGCTTCGTCTGCAAATTGTAACGCTTTCACGTTGATAGTAAAAGCTTACTGTATTATACCCCGCTTTCTTCAATGAAACGTGTGCTGTATTTCTTGGAAAAACATTAAGAGGCAGACTGCGTAATGACCTAAATTTTAAATCCATTCATGTCTTTTTCTACATTACGTTACCAAAACGAACGAACAGATGGACAAAAGGATAGCGAGAAGGGAGAGGCAGAAAGCCGAACATTAAACACGCGTCGCGCGATACACAATTACTACTATCACGCGTGTAAGTCTACAAGCACTAACTTTTTTCAGACGGACAGTGATAAAATACACTACCCTTTCCCAGAGTTAGGTTTATAAATCATAAAAAACTCTTATTAGAAAAGATAACATTAGATGGGTTTACGGTTGAAAACATAACAGTACCCAGACAGCATATCTTCGAAACAGGAGGTAGAAAATACATATTTTGAACGCAGCCACGTAGCTCTTTTAAAGTGGGAAAATTGGGTTCCTTAGGGCTTGCTGACAAATAATATGTAAAACGTTACGCCAATAGTCCAGGAATTAATAAATTATACCCAAAATAAAATAGTGAGGCTGCCTGACAGCATGAAATCATTTCTGCTCATAAAATTTTTTATAACGTGTTTGAAAAAAACCTTACGTTACATAAATAGCCTACCATGTAAACTCCAAATTGATTGGAGCGCAACAAATGAAAGCCTAACCACGATTGGTCGAACTATAAATACTATCTTTCGTTGTTAGGGGAAACGGGAAAAGGTAACATTTTTTCAAACACTTGTCGAAACGTGGCTCATTGGCCAGTCTCGCTGATATACACACTTGGGAGCGTTAGTTCGAGACCACTTGTTTAAATGATCTTGATAAAGCAACAGTGCGTTGAAGCCAGCTCATAATTGTGTTAAATAAAAGCCTGGAACATAGGCAGATGGAAATTTGTGCCAGTTTGTGCCAGAATTCATTGCTAATCAACGTATCTGTGTTTATTTCCATGAAATTGTGGTAAGCTTGAACCATTCAGTATCTTTTAATGAAAATTGAATGTAAATTGTTAATTTATGCCTGTATATATATGTGTAGTTCAGTGGCAAATGTGAGGTAAAGCCTGTAATGCTCCAGCCTGAACAGAGGGTGTCGGAGGGTAGTAAAACGGCATGGAATGGCCAAATAGTACACTGACACCTGGATGATTGATTAGACAGAAATAATGCTGGAAGTGCAGAGGCGTAGTGACCATTAAGGATGGTAATGCTGGTATAAAGTATTTCAGATGAAGCTGACTGTTGGCCTAACGCTCTGAACGCAATGTTTGTGATGTATTGTGATCAGTGTAAAAAGAAAATATAAATTAGTTATGAAGTAGAAGGTACATCCTTCTTGATTTCAGGGACAGTGGTCTTGATGGTACTGAGCAGCACCTAGTCAGAGCTTTGCTGAATCCAGTGTCGGACAGCATACTCCTTGGTCCTTTTAGCTATCAGTGAGGTGTCTCCAGAGCCCAGAGGAGAATTCGAGCAGAGGAGTCCTTTCCTGCCGCCATCACGCCAGATAAGCTAACTTGGCCAGCTGAGCTCAACATTATATCCCCTCATCTTGAAATGACTTAGTAAAAATAATATTAAGAGGGGAAATTAATTGTCTTAATATCAGGAACTGAGAACATCTCAAATACTAATTTCCTTAAGACAAACTATTGAAGTCATGATGACAAATACCAACAGAGCTTGAACAAAACAAAACCAGTATTACCTCATTTTACTACTACACAACTGACACACATAGAACATTTGTAATAATATATGTCACTACAATATTCATATTAAATACATTCTGTACATAACTTGTAATTTAAATTGATTGTGATTCCTGATTCCCTTGTAGTTGAATCAGGACAC
Source organism: Oreohelix idahoensis (assembly GCA_024509875.1). NCBI lineage: Eukaryota > Metazoa > Mollusca > Gastropoda > Stylommatophora > Oreohelicidae > Oreohelix > Oreohelix idahoensis. The sequence continues at coordinate 1,217,291 of JAMPIV010003496.1, forward strand.
ATATTCATTCATGCCAGTAATGAATACATATTGTTATTTGAAAGTTATCAGTGCCTCCTTTAAGATATTCTCATAGAGTGTTATATGTATGTGAGTGTCACAGTGTTGTCAAGAGTAGTGGATTACATTAAATTGTTTATCTGTCTGTTGTTGTGACTTACACTTCATCATACACATACCCTAGACACATAACGTAGCATCACACTATTCCAGAATAATTCTGACTGAGATATAGAGATATGTGGTAGCAAGTAAGGTTATCTATAATACACTACTCTTAATAGATATAGATACCTTCACAGCTGATCTCAGTCAGTACACTAAGTCCCCTATAAATATTTATAACATCCCACTTCACCACACCAATCTCATCAGGGGTCGTATACGACACGCTTGTTACCAGGCGCACCAGTCGTCACTTACGACATGTTCAGAATGCAGTAATGAATATTGAGATGGACCATTTGCGAGGTGGTGGTTTTTTTCTCAATAATGAGAGTATTTGTTGTACATATAGTTGAATATTATTTCATGTCCATTTTATTATTATTTAATTATGGTTATGTGTAGAATGGTTTGTGAGAGCACGTGGGCTCACTTGGAGATATATATTTCTGTTCTCCGCTCCTGTGGGAGCATGGTGCCACCAGTGTGGTTTGCCTCCGCATGAAGTATTCATATGCTCGTGCAGTAGTGGTTTCGGTAGCAATCTGTGTTACATGGTGAGATTGCCAGCCTCATGCACAACACCATACTAGTCTTATTGACGACATGCATGAGTATGTGTGTGTGATATTTGAGTGTGCCCTTGCAGTAGTGGTTTCGGTAGCAATCTGTGTTACATGGTGAGATTGCTAGCCTCATGCACAACACCATACTAGTCTCATTGAACGACATGCATGAGTGTGTGTGTGTGGGATAGCTGAGTGTGTGCTCTTGCAGTAGTGGTTTTGGTAGCAACCGATGTTACACGGTGAGATTGCCAGCCTCATGCACAACACCTTACCAGTCGCATTGGACGACACGCATGAGTGTGTGCTTGTGTGATAGTTGATGGTGTCAGGTGGCGTGGAAGGACTGTTTGGCAGGTGAGAGCATCATTATTTAACTACAATTATTTTAACTAGTTCGTTGCTTTGTTTGCTTCTTCAGATTAGCAACTGAGCAATAGCTGGGTGTTTTGTTTGTTTAGTGTTTGGTTTGTTTAATGTTTGCTTTTGTGTGCTTGTAGTCACTGACAGGGTTGTAGAAATAAATACAGCCCCTGCCTCAGAATCAAGAGTTTTATTGTTGTTCGGGTCGGTGCGAGTGTGAAAAGAGAGTGATCAAACATCACAACATCAATATCATCATCACCATCTCGCCCACCCTATCACAATTGGCGTTGTCGGCAGGATAAGGCAGACAGTGACACTGAGCAAACAGCAAACGAACAAATATTGTAAACACCCAGCAGTGCAGTCTTGCATCAGGATGGCTTTGATCAATGCGCCTTTGAAGGTAGTGTACGTGAAGGGGCCAGAGGTAAGGTTATTTAGTGGAGAGGGGAGTCCCACTTGGCAAGAGTTTGTGGAAGATGTAGAAGCCGCGTGGAAGGTGGCGCCTTTTTGGGCAGAAGACAAGTTAGACATGATCTGGAACAACGTTACACCATGGGTATCTAGAGAATTACGGATACGTGGTGGAGCCAAGGCCAGCCCTGAGAAGTTACTGGAAATAGTGGAGGAAGCCTACAGCGAGCAACCACCAGTCGGTGAGATGACCAGGAATTTCCAGGCCGGGAGTAAGGGGTCTAGGGAATGTTCTGTTTTCTTGGGAGGCAAAAAGCCAGAGACACTGGTGCAGATAGCAAGTCCAGAAGCCCACAGTGAAGAGGAAGCACTCAAAGCAGAATTATCTCTCCTAAAGGCCCAGCTAGCACAGATGTCACAGGCCAGTTCGCCAGCACAAGAGGAGGTGCAGAGAAAGAGAGCACCATGCCAGCCGCGGGAACAGCCAACGCAAGACGAGGAGGTGTGTCCGCAGGAACCTCAACTAGACCTTCTTGTATGTGAGAGTCAGGCTGTTGTCGAGGAAAGCTGTTAGCTGACAGCCTGTCCCTCAAGGAGCTCTTTCCCTAGACGGACTGTCACAACCAGGTTGCCTTCAGGGCGCAAGCCAAGAGATGGCCACGACAACTGTAACACAAAAAGCGCCGAGAGAATTGGCCGTTGTCTAGGGGAGGAAACCCGTCCTAAGCAGATAGGAGGGAGTGCAAATCAAGGTTCAGCAGAGGAGACTCATCAAAAGCAGATTGTGATGAACGTAAGCCACCGTCCACACAAAATGAGTGGAAAACACGTCAAGAGCGATCTCCCTTCAAAGTCGACAGCTGCAAACACTGACAGGCAGATGTCACGGGCAGACAGCGACGCGGCACAGGTGAGCAAGTCTTCTAGACCACAGCAACTGCCAGTCCGACAACGTAGGGACATGACGACCAAGAGGGTTCCCAGCCGGGCTGTACCTATTACAGAAGCTCAGCCCAAAGCATCGCAGCTCAGAAAGAGTCCTGCGCAGCATCAACGATCTGAGAGGTTACAATTGAAGCGCCAGAGGTAGTGATGTTGTCGGGACGACAACAAAATCAGGAGGCAGATAAGTGATGGGGCCGAAAAGAAGACGCCCGCCCCGTTCCTGTTTTTGGGCAGATTTATCGCCCATATATTTTCGATGTGCGCGCAGCACTCCTGGATGTAAACAGTCTTCAAAAAGATATATTAATTTAGGCCATAATAAAGCCTAAACTATAATTGTGTGTTATATTTGGTAGTCGTGTGATATATTTGATAATTGTGAGCCATATCTGTGTTTTCGTGCCTGATAAAGCAAATATCGCGAGTGTCATTTAAGTGGCTAAATTAATCCGCGCAGCGCGGACTAAGTTGAGTGTTTAGGCTTAGCGGTTTATATAAAGAAATAGCGAGCGGCAAACGGGCCTATTTTGCAAGAGTCGCCAAGAAGAAACGAAGTTAGGCTAGCCTTGTGTCGGTAGAAGAGGAACGAAGACATGACATGTGAGTTTGATTTAAAAGCAGATTATATTATTTCCTAGTGAAATTACCATTATTTCCCTGTAGCTTTAGAATTATATTGAGCGTGTCTGTTGTAATGTTTAAGGAAATAAATAGATTGGTGTGTTTCCAGGACCTGATAATTTAGTCTTGAAATATAATTGAGTGGAAATAATGTGTGGGTATATTTCACTAGTGTTAAGCCCAAATCACATATGTAAAAGTTTAGTATCAAGTATTTCATCCATCAGACCGGGCAAATTTAGTAGGAGAGTGTTTTATACATGAAACTGGATAGAGAAGCAGCTATTTCACGTGTCCATTACAGGCCCACAATAAGCACTTTGATGCTATTGCTGTGGTTGTTTCGGTGACGGTAACGATGTGTTTCATGTGATGAGTTCCCAATGTCATCAGGGGTCGTATACGACACGCTTGTTACCAGGCGCACCAGTCGTCACTTACGACATGTTCAGAATGCAGTAATGAATATTGAGATGGACCAGTTGCGAGGTGGTGGTTTATTCTCATTAGGAGAGTATTTGTTGTACGAAGGACGGTCAAAAAGTAATGCCTCGTAATTTTTAATTTCATTCAATAGGCAAGAAAACATAAAATTCACATTGAAATGTAGCCCCAAGTCTGAACTTCAAAAATTTATTTCTCAATGTAGTCTCCGTTATTTGTTACAGTTTTTGTCCATCTTCGCACAAGGGCATGTATCCCTGCACGGTCAAAATTTGTGTCCTTTTTCCTAAACCACTGGCGTAAGGCGCGTTTAAGGGTCTCGGTGTCCTCAAAGTGATGTCCGCGAAGATCTTCTTTCTGTGGTCCAAACAGATGGAAGTCAGAAGGTGCAAGATTGGGACTGTAAAGGGGATGTGGTAATAATGTCCAGCCAAATTCTGCAATCGCATCAATGGTGCGTTTAGCGGTGTGTGGCGTGGCATTATCGTGCAACAGTAGTGCAGTTCTCTGATCTTTTAATGGGTAAAGTCGCCGAAGACGACAACTAAGCTTCTTCAAAGTTTCAATGTAACGGTCTGCATTCACCGTGTTTCCCTGTTCCAAGAAGTCGAGAAGAATCACACCCTTCTCATCCCAAAACACGGAGGCCATAACTTTCCCTACAGATGGTGAACTTTTGAACTTCTTTCTTGTCGGCGATGTTGTGTGATGCCATTCCATTGACTGCCTTTGGGATTCTGGTTTAAAAAAATGAAACCAAGTCTCATCACGTGTCACAATATTCGATAAAAACTCTCCTCCTTCAGTTTCGTAACGGTGCAGGTTCATGGCTATGGTTTTCCTTCAGCATTGAGGAATTCTATGACATAACGTTGTTTTAACCGAACGTCTTTGGCAGCCATTTTTAAACTGTTACTGAAACAGGTTGGTAATGCTATACAGTGCAGAAGAGTGTTTGAGGAATCCTGCTAAATTTATCAATTGCACACCGATGCAGTATTTACATACATAAAAAATAGGAGGCATTACTTTTTGACCTTCCCTCGTACATATAGTTGAATATTATTTTATGTCCATTTTATTATTATTTAATTATGGTTATGTGTAGAATGGTTTGTGAGAGCACGTGGGCTCACTTGGAGATATATATTTCTCTTCTCCGCTCCTGTGGGAGCATGGTGCCACCAGTGTGGTTTGCCTCCGCATGAAGTATTCATATGCTCGTGCAGTAGTGGTTTCGGTAGCAATCTGTGTTACATGGTGAGATTGCCAGCCTCATGCACAACACCATACTAGTCTCATTGACGACATGCATGAGTATGTGTGTGTGATAGTTGAGTGTGCCCTTGCAGTAGTGGTTTCGGTAGCAATCTGTGTTACATGGTGAGATTGCCAGCCTCATGCACAACACCATACTAGTCTCATTGGACGACATGCATTAGTGTGCGTGTTTGTGTGGGATAGCTGAGTGTGTGCTCTTGCAGTAGTGGTTTTGGTAGCAACCGATGTTACACGGTGAGATTGCCAGCCTCATGCACAACACCTTACCAGTCGCATTGGACGACACGCATGAGTGTGTGCGTGTGTGATAGATGATGGTGTCAGGTGGCGTGGAAGGACTGTTTGGCAGGTGAGAGCATCATTATTTAACAACAATTATTTTAACTAGTTCGTTGCTTTGTTTGCTTCTTCAGATTAGCAACTGAGCACTAGCTGGGTGTTTTGTTTGTTTAGTGTTTGTTTTGTTTAATGTTTGCTTTTGTGTGCTTGTAGTTACTGACATTGTTGTAGAAATAAATACAGCCCCTGCCTCAGAATCAAGAGTTTTATTGTTGTTCGGGTCGGTGCGAGTTTGAAAAGAGAGTGATCAAACATCACAACATCAATATCATCATCACCATCTCGCCCACACTATCACAGTATCATTTCATCCAATTCTTTCTCGACTTGTGCTTGAAAATGAATAAGAATAGGATATGGTCTTACTCTGATCGGATTATGATCAGCAAGTATAATGTCATGCTCAATAACATGTGTGTGTCCAGGAATGTCGGTAAGGACATCCTGAAATACTTGTAGCGTAGAAGATATTTGTCGCTGTTCCTCAAAAGACAAATTAGAAGAAACAGTAACGTTTCTCCATGATTCCGTAGAAGTAAGTGGAATCATAGGAAGAGGTAGGTTAACATCTGAAAAAGTAGTTTCCTCATCCTGTATAACCGACAGGGATGAGATATGACCTTGTTGGACTGGAGAATCGTCCGTCGCCTGAAAAATAGGCTGCAAATAGTCTGGTCGCTCATGATATTCCGTAAGCATATTTATATGGAAGGTTTTATGCCTTCCATCAATATCGACAACATAGTCGACATCGGAAATCTTCGAGACTATAGTATATGGACCTTTCCATGTAATAAGCAGTCTGTTCTCCCTAGAAGGAAGTAAACCAAACGCTTTGTCTCCAGGACAAAGTTGACGTAGGCGTCTCTTCTTATTAGCAAATAGCCTTGCCTTTTCCTTAGCAAATTCGGATGATGAAGTTGCTAGCTTGCATGCTTCAACAATTTTCTTTCTGAGAGCAATGACATACTCATATGAAGATTGTGTGTCATTGTCGATATTATCAGCAGTTATAAGATCATGCAGCAAAGACATAGGACCGCGCGGTCGTGCGCCAAAGACAAGTTCAAAAGGAGAAAATCCTGTATGTTCGTTGGGGACCTCCCTATATGCAAAGAGAGCCGCGGGTAGGACCCTGTCCCAATCCTGAGGATGATCCTCAGTTATCTTCCCCAGTAAGTTCTTGAGTGTCCTATTAAGACGCTCAACTAACCCATTAGACATTGGGTGATAAATACTACTCAGAGATCTCTTAATGTGCAGAGTAGACATTACCTGCGACATTGTCTCTGATATCAATTGTGTGCCATGGTCTGACAATATTTCCCCAGGAAAACCTAAACGAGAAAATATAAGCCAAAGAGCGTCTGCGATATCAGCAGTGGAAATGCTCTTAAGAGGAATAGCCTCTGGCCAACGCGTGCACATATCAACGCACGTAAGGATAAATTGATGTCCCCTGGCCGATTTAGTCTTAAAAGGGCCAATGATATCTATGGCCATTTTCTGAAACGGCCGGATGGGAATGTCTGCAGCCTGAATAGGCGCAGCATGCCGTGGACCTCTAGACTTTACCTCTTGACATATTTTGCAAGACCGGCAATAAATTCGTATGTCTTTATTGACAAATGGCCAAAAGAAAGATCCCAGAACTCTCGACTTAGTTCGGGAAAAACCCATGTGTCCAGCACACTGAGAATCGTGTGCATGTTGAAGAATTAAAGCTCTCATACTTTTGGGCACGAGAATTTGAGAATGCATAGTCGCGTCTGAGTGTTGTACCATACGCACTAGTATACCATTCTTCATAGTGATATATGATTTGCGATTTGTATTCTGATTCGGATCACCGTTTTTAGCGAGAAGAAAGAATTTCTTTAAAGAAGGATCTTTTTCTTGTAGTTTCACAAACGAGTCATGCGAAATCTCCAAGTGATCATCTTGGCTAACTACTTCATTAACTTCAGTAGATGAAGTTTGAGGAATAAGAGCTTGTGCTCTTGTTACCACAGCATTGGCTGTTTGCATATTCTGTTCTTCCCAGGCAGCAATTTGTTGCGGGGTGCATTCCTTAACCCCGTGAATACGCCCGATTATAAGATCCGCAATAGGGTTAGGTAGAAGACACGCGTGGACATCTCCCGTAAAGAAAGGAGTAGCAATGTGAATAATAGCGGTCGAGTACTTTTCAACTGTGCCACCAAATGTTACACATTTAACTATTTTCCCTGTGGCACAGCGAGGATCTATAAGCGATTGCTTAACCCCAATAGTAGTGCACCCAGAATCAAATAGTAATGAGACTGGGTTACTATCCACGAGACCTCTATGCAAGATAAGCGATCCTCTCCCGTCATGCGCAATTGCAGCAGGGAGAGCGGGCAGAGGGTGACCACAACTCAAAGTAGTTACCGTGGTTGGTTCAAATAATGTTGAGCATTGGGTGCATTTAGATGCTCTCCCAAAGTCAAAAGCTGCACAAGTGACAGCATTAGAATTTTTATTCTCGTTCACCTGATTATTAACACCATGAGACTCTTGTTGCACCGAGTTTCCCTGGTGATGTGATCTCTTTTTTTTACCACGATTATTATTCCCTCTTGTACTGAGATCTACCACGATTATTATTCCCTCTGAAATTATCATAGTTTGATCTACCTTGACCACCGCTCTGGTTCGAATCCCAGTTTCCATAATCACTATTGTCATTACCCCAATGATCATAGTGTTTACCTGTTTGGTTACGATGCCCCCGCGAAGGATAGCCTTGAACGTGTCTATAGTGACTACCTCTCCGCAAATTTCCATAATTATAGGACCCGAAATAACGAGGACTATCAGATCGCCTCCAGTTCTTTGAAGAAGACCCATTATGTGATGGGTTACCCTGATTCTGATCATAATTACGATTGCTCTTCTTATTGAAGTTGTGTTGAGCACCTTGGAATTTATTCATAAAATTAGGGCCATATGGTGCTGCAGAAGCAACCGGCAATTCTTCTTTCACCCTAGCATTGCTAACAGTAGCATGGGGATGTGCAGTTACATACTGGCAACAGTATTCTTCCATGTCTTTTATGTCTTTAGGTTTACGCTCATGAATAAAAGCAAGGAAAGACTCATTGACAGATGACATAACTTTATCTCGAAGTAATAAGTCCATAAGGGCTTCATATGTTTTTTTCTGTTTTAGACAGCTCAATCCAACGTGTGAATGTAAGACGAATCTTAGTAATAAAGTCAGAGAACTCTACTCCAGTTTCTGGTAGCATTGTCTTAAAACGAAGACGATAATCTTCTTCTTTTAATTGATATCTCTTAAGTAATGTTGCCCTGACAACATCATAATTAGTTCTAACAGTTTCTTCTACTGCCATTACATTACTCAATGGTTCAACTGAAAGTAACCCCATCAGTTGTCCGACATATTGTTCCTTATCTAACTTATGTGCTACGCATGTTAATTGGAACCTATCCAGGTAGAAGGTTATGTCGTCCTTAAGAGGGTTGAAAGGAGGTAATTTAACCTTATAAGTATTCTCCTTTATCTTACCCGAAGTTGATTGAGGAGCACTCATATTCATTACCTTTAATTTCTCCAACTCCAAAGCTAATAGTTTTTCCTCATGTTCCATTTGTGCTTTCCTTTCCTCAGCAGCAGCTTGAAGTTTTCTCTCCTCAGCAGCAGCTTGAAATTTTCTCTCCTCAGCAGCAGCAGCAGCTTGAAGTTTTTTTCTCCTCTGCAGCAGCAGCAGCTTGAATCTTTTTTTCTCCTCAGCAGCAGCAGCAGCTTCTTCTCTGTCTAATTTTTTTATTTTCAGCTTCAGCAGCAGCTTGAAGTTTTTCTCTCTTCAGCTTCTCTTTGTTGCTGTATTCTTCTATCTTCAGCTTCTCTGTCCAACTGCATTTGCATCCTTTTCTCTTCAGCCTTCTGTGCCTTGGCATATTGAGCAAGTGCAAACTCTTCCAATTTGTCACCAGTTTTGCCAAGGGATTTCCCTTGCTCAATAAAGACATCTAATGTAGACATCCTGTCTAATAATATGAGATTACACCTGAAAAATTGAATAAATTACCTTATCCCAACCTCAATGGGAGACAAGTCTGTAATCCTAGACTTGTATACTCACTTCACTTTATTCTATCCCAATCTCCGTGGGAGACAAGTCTTTTAATCAAAACTTGTATGATCACCTTGTTTCTTTATAATAATATGATCATAAATAACCTCTATCTGAAAAGTGTATCATATCAACAATAATAGTCCATGACCAAGTATATATATAGACTGTGTATGATAAACAAGTAGACGAAAACAATACAAAGACAAGAATGTATAACAACCGAAAACGTTCGCAGAAGTCAAATGATAAATAAAGCTTAACTAAATCGAATGTTGTAAAAAATTACAATGATAACTGCGAAAATCAAAACAAATCACAACACTATTATAAACAAAAAGGGTGTATACAAATAAATGAAAGGAAGGAGAGGCGTACAGATACAAACAAAACAAATCGAAAATCAAAGAATGGAAAAAAAAAATAACGAAAACGACATTAACACATCTCGTCACAGCTAAGAAAAACAATGAAAAATAGCAACACGCGTCGCTCGCAATTCCCGCTGTGGGAAATATGCGCCGTCCCTATAGAAAACGCTCTCGATAGAACCTCTGTTTACGTGGTATCTTCTAACGGAGTCACCTGCCCAACCAGCCCGCGAAACACACACTAACATAACATGTAAACAAAGAACATGTAAACAAAGAATGCATTAATAAAGTGTGTTGAAAGAAGGCTCAGTTATTCATAATATAACGGTACCAAGTTTCAAAAAATAACCGCCACTTATCTTAGATATAATCCTGGCCTTAGTCAACAATGATGTTTGACAATATACAGCAATGCGAGGAAGCTCCACCGTTGACAATTACAGTGATGAGAATTGTCACAACAGCTGAACTTGAATGTAAACACGAGTCGTGATCGTTCACAATGAAGGTCATCGACGAGTTTCAAACTGTTGAAGGTGTGTTGCTGTTATGTGTTGAACAGTATAAATGACCTTGTCCAGTTTCCAATGTGTGTTTATCATCAAATAATATTCTCACTCAGTCCAATGAACAGCTTTAGATCCACTGATCTGGCCTACCACAAATGTTACCGTATATTTACGGCCACCACGAATGTTATACTATTTATGTGGCCAGACGGGAATGTTATGTCCTTTCTTTTTTGTGACCACTACAAATGTTAAGGTGGGATTTACGTATGATATGTAGGAACGTAACAATCTCCTTGCTGTGTACTGTTGTAGTCCGTCCGACCTGGGCCAAGCAGCTTTGTTATGCATGAATAGCTCACCAGGCGTTGAGGCGCTGAAAGGGTGTCATGTTGACATTCGAACATCAGACATTTCTTGTATGTAAGGTACTCGAAGATTGTATGGTTGACAAGTGAGGTGGGTGTGTAGAGACACGAATGCGTATAGGATCTTTGAAATGTAAACAAGGCACCCACTCACTCACATGCAGTAGTCAGTAATTGTAGAAAACTGCTGGAACTTTCAACCATTTAATTACGTGACACAGTGACATCAACAGGTACAGTCAAATGGACGAGAATCAAGACACATCATGTATATTGGATATGACTGGCAAAACATCTGGTAAATAAAGCTTGAACCACTCATCTATAAGGACGTTATCGACAATGGTCTGTCCTTTAATAACTGTTCATAGGTGGTAATAATTAATAACATCGAACATCATCAGTTCCGTATAGCTCATAGGTATGATGCTAATAACGCTGGCTTGACAACCCATTCTTTTCCTACTGTAACTCAGGGCCCCCTGACTGAACGCGTCAGGTAGTCCTTAAACAAATATAGTTGCTTAATATGGAAGTCTGTGAACTTGATAATACAGTCAAGACTTTATCTGGCTTCACCTTTCAGGTACTTCTTCTTCTGCTCAAAGTTATAGGCCGTAATGACGGGCCTTATAATGGTTGATAAACAACTGTACATTTTTCCATAGGCATGTATTATCTTTCATGCTGAAACGTACCGCCATCCTGCGGGTTTCATAACAATATATGGTTATTGTGCTTCTATAAAGTACTTCAACGAATAGACCTAACTGGCTACGTCAAGCACACATAATGGACTCTGGATCACAAGAACTGTGAGCGCTACTCACAGGTTCATACTAAATGTTCTGCAAACTTTGCGTAATAATAAAGTAATTTTACCTTGGACAGAATTCCAAACACTACACAAATAACACCTGTCGTCATTCCAGACGAACAGAATAACTCTGGGGAAATCACTAATATGACAAGACTATCTTTTCCCCAGATAATGCAGAAGAAGAACAACGGACATCTTCGTCCGGCAGAAAACCAGCTCATAACTCACAGACGGAAGTCTGTTCGGTTCGCGCTAAAAGCTAGCGCATGCGTAGACAGAACAGATTTGAGAACAGTACCTTCGAACTATCCCGTCAAAAATTAAGAAAGAATAAACACAGGGAAGGTAATTCATAATGCCCTAATCTAAACCTGTGTCAGGGAGTTAACACTATCTAAGAAAAATATTTTCTGTATTCCTGGCAAACGTATCAGGTAATGGATCTGAAAAAGTTTTCCTGTATTCTAAAGTCTAGATGATTACTGATTTTCACCTGTGCAAACGTTTCACTGTTTTTCAGTGGATATTCAAAAGAGGTGAGAGGATCATTCTTCATTTCGGTTTCTATGGCCAAGGTCATTAAGTGTGTTCCTTCCAAATTACTTCTTTCTTGGTATTTCTTTAGGAGGTTCACGTGATAGACTTTTTCCTTTCCCTTCTTGTCTATCTTGTAGTTTGTTCTGGATATCTTTTCCAAAACTGTATATGGATCTTGCCATCCGATTTGAAGTTTATTGCTGCTGCCGGGTAGTAGAAGAAGCACCTTCTCCCCTACAGCAAGCTCCCTATCCTTCGCTTTCTTATTGTAATATGCAGCATGTTTCTTCCTGGCTTGTCTTAAGTTATCATTTGCAATTTTCCAGCCAGTTTTAAGACGAGTGGTCAACTCGTTCACATGTTGATATGATGAGGTAACAGTCTCTTCTGCCTTCTCATCGGTCCACGTCCTCAATAAGGTTACTTATAGACCTTTAATTTTGTTGACTTATTCTTCATGGCACCTGTAGGGTCCCTGACATTGGAAGCCTTATAGTGAGGACTTTTCTTCCTTTTATCATCACTCACAAATCATCCACTACCAATTTTTTTCCTGGGGTTGTCTCCCCTCAGGTTCAAATTCAAAGTGAGAGAACTTCGCTCTTTCCTGCGCAACCAGTTCCCGGTTTTCCGACCAAGGGAGTATCGGGTGGGACTGGGTGGAAGTCACTTTTTGAGCAATCCTCATACTGCCCATTTTAACAAATTCAATTGAAGACTGTGTGTGTAAAGGGGGTTTTCATTCCACTATGTCTACTTTATAATATTTATTTGTATAGTCAGGCCTAAGTTTGCCCCTTGGCGTTTCTAGGTCCTGATTATTATTTTTCCCACGTGTGGGTGTTCCCTCGTGAATTTGGCCGCAGGCCTCCACAAAATTCTCAATAACTATCTTTACGTCTGGCCAATAATAATATTTAGAAACTCTTTGGCAGATGGTACCTATTTTCTCATGGTCACCATCTCTTCCAACATGTAAGTCTCTCAGCACCTCTGCCCTATACGAGGTGGGAAGTACCAGCTGTCCGTGACCCTTGGATCCAGTTCCAGCCTTCCTATATAACAATTTATTCCTCATATAAAATTCTCCTTTATTAGGAGGGGTATGGCATTTTGGGAGTTTCTTAAAACACGGCTTCAGTGACCTATCCTTAGCCTGTGCCTTCCTCATCTCCTCTGGATGAGTATTTATAGGGTCATCTTCCTTCTTCGACTGTGACCTGGTATGCACTGTGGCCATAATCACAGGTCTCTTGGGATTCCCCAAGAAGACATAACGACACCCCAATATCAGAGGGTAGATGGGTTCGTTTATCACTGCTGCTTTGATTACTCCTTCCACATAGCGAGTTTTCACAGTTATCCTTGCGATGGGAAGTATCATGGTTGCTACGTCCTTGGTTGCAGCTTGGATCTCCACTGTTTCTGTAGTGTATTGATCTGCGTGCACCAGGTGAGAGCTCACAACAGAATCAAAATCTAATCCAGTATCATAAAGGCACCTGATGGTGACCCCATTACATACTACATCTTCACACAATGGGGGGTGATAAGGTTTCTGCTGTTCCGTAGGTTTCACCTTTAATCCCTTGTTCCCCGTTTTCATTGCAGCGAAGGAAGGAGGTTTCCTGTTACAAACTTTGGTGTCATGAGTGTCCCTCTTACATAATTTACACCATAACTTTCCTTGGTTGAAAGGTTTTCTTTCATTGAATTTCCGGTCATTGAACTGTGGGTTTCTATCTCTATGGTCATATCGTTGCCTATCAAAGTTGGGCTTACCTCGGTTACCCTGATCTCTATTGTCAAATTTATTTGAGTTTTCTTGGGCCTATATGTTTCTTTCTTGCGCCAGCTACTTCTGCCTAGGCCGCCTGATACCTCTCAGCGACATTACATACCTCACCCAAACTCTCTGCACCTTGTTCCATGAGAAATTTTCTCAGGTCTGGAGCCATGGACTCTCTTAATTGCTCTATCATGATCATCTCTTTAAGATCTTGGGTTTTCCCCAGAGCAGTCCATTTCTCCAAATAGGTTTCCAATCTGGCAGAGAATTTGTGGTATGTCTCCCCAGACAACAGTTTGGCATTTCTAAACCTCTTTCTATAAAACTCACCATTCTTCTCGTATCTAATCAACAGAGCCTGCTTTTACAAGTCATAATTGTCTTGATCGTCCCTGCTCATTTTTGCAAAAACTTCATAAGCTGTTCCCCTAAGACCCTGTGATACCTTCAAACTCCACCTTTCTTTTTCCAACCAATAAGTTGTAGCTAGTACCTCGAATCTATTTAAAAATGATTCTATGTCATCATCCCTTTCAACAAAATGATCTAAATGGAACCCCATGGCTGAGTTATAGGCCCCCTGACTGACAGTAGCATGAGAGGTAGAGGGGCTGTGACCATTTTCAGGAGCATGGCCTTCAACTCTAACTCCCTTAGTCGTAACTCGTGCTCCTTCTGTAATCTCTTATCTTCTGCTTCTCTTTGCTGTCGTTTTTCTTCAGCCTCAATTGCCCTAGCCTCCTTCTCCTTTTCAAATTGGAGTCTCTTAATTTCAGCCTCCCTATCAGCCTCAATTTGTAACCGTTTAATTTCTTTATCTGTTTCTAATTTCTTTTCTTCAGCTAATCTATCTAACTCTAATTTCCTTTCTGCGGCTAACTTCCTATCTTCTCTATCAATATATTTGTCACACTCTGAGGTTACATACTGGACCAGCTCTGGCCGATCCATGCCCATCTCTCTGGCAGTCTGCACCGCAGCAGATCAAAACTTTGCCTAGTCCGCCATCTGATCAATTCTAAAATGTTCTAACTCAATTTCTAAAATAAATAAAACTCTAATTAAATTATTCCAGGCTCTGACAATTCATCAATGTCCCAAATCTTGGGCAATATTTATAATGGGGATTCCCTGGGTAAATTAGAAATGATGTTAATGCTAAATCCCAGAACAGGACCCCAATTTATGTAGTAATATTATAAGAATTAAAAAATATCCCCGGGCGAGCGTCCCAATATATGTAGCAAGTGTAATTTGCTGGAGAGGTTATGATGTTATAAGAAAGAAAGATTGCTAAGTATGTGTGAACCGTGTGAGGTCAAGCTATGTAAGACCCTGATTCTAATAATAGATGAAAATGATGATGAGTGTCAGGGTACCTAACGCTACCTCTCTAGATCTCACACGGTGCTGTATTTTATTTCTTGTCTGTGGTGTTTGATGTGGCTAGTGTCTAGGGAATGCAATGAAATGATGATACATCAAAACAAGATAATACAACACACTAATAGTAAAGTAATAAGTTTGTGGTTTAAGTTTTTCTATGAATATGAATTCTTTTTTTTGTACAATTTTAATCTGCCTGTCCTGCCAACTCTTTTGGACAGGTCTTTGAAAATGAGGAAAATATATTTTACACCAAATGATTAACTAAAATGGGACTCTTTGTCCAATAAGAATAATAATAATATATTGTTCCTGTATGTGTATTCACAGACTGTTAGTTATTACATACTAGTGAAAGTCATTATAGGAGGAGCTGTTGTGATCATCATGCCCCCTATCTGTTAAGTTAATTTTGGGGGAAAAAACTTTATTCAGATTAACTGTCAGATGTCCCGGCTAATGGCACATCACCTTTTTCTTGTTATGTAGATGAAAATGTCCAACACTGCTCTGCAGAGAATATGTCAACACACAGAAGCTCCTTCTGGTTAATTGACGACAATATAAACTTTCACTGGAGACCGTTGGTCTTCACAAATTGTCATCAGGTTTCCTGTCACCGGTTGGTAACAGGAAATAAAACCCTGCAAAAAAAAGGACACCCTGGCCTTTTCATCTCTGATTTAGATTCCCATTAACTATTTATACATGATATGATGGGGGTCAGCCTCGTGTGCTTACAAGTGCACCAGCCCCTAACTCATATGACTTCACCATACTGTGACCACACCTCAGGTCCATATGGCGGATACGCCACTGTAATGTTACATAGTTTTCTTCAATACAATAACGTGGAAAAAACACATCTCCTTTGGTATGATATTCTTTTTTTTTCCTAACTATCAACGCTCTAGGCATGTTGATGAGTGTTCATGGAACACAGAGGCTTGCTAACATATTATGGTATAATAATAATAATCAATAACAACATTCAAACACAGTTCAATATGAGGACTCAATACTTGTTGCTACCGGCATGTCCTTCACTTTTCCCAATAGCAGTATCTAGCTTTTTGCAGTTTAATAAGGCATAAATACAAATAAATCATTATTACCACAAATTCAATGAAATATAACACAAATGACGATGACTGGCGAATATGGCCTCAGTTTCTCTGCCGCTGTTCAGCCTATTAATTTTATTTATTTATTTTACAATTAACACTTCTGTTCTCATCGTACTTGGATACAGAAAATTTTCTATACAAATGGCCACGAGCCTTCTAAGCTTTTGCTAATATCTATTTGGCTGGCCAATGAAATCAGGCCACTACCAAATTTTGAATTTATTTTTGAAAAGCAAAAACAAAACCCCAACCAATCTTGTAGTCCATTGGTCAGTCTGCCTTAGTTATGCCAATGCAAAAAGATGTATAGTTTTTGGCTAACATTTTCCTGCCTCCCCCTTTACTCCTAACGTCAACCAATCAGATTAAAACAATCCTATGCCTCTTTTTTCAAATTTGCGTCCCCAATGTTACCGATAAAATAAGCAAGAACGATAGTCTGTTCGTCACACTGTCCAAGAATATATAGTATTTCTACAATATTTTAGTTATGACTGGAGCGATTTTTGATATTGAAACATATTATTGGTCAGAAGACTACAACCTTTCAGCATATATAAGTTTTATGTCAGTCTTTAGTGTCGTTAACAATTTCGTCTTTTTCCTTGTATTTTGGGTTTTCTTATATTTTATCACAATATTAATAAAATCTATCTTCTAATACATTATAAGGACTATGGAGGATATTTATAGTTAATAATATTAATTCTATCCTCCCAAACTATCCTTTTTAGTTTAGAAAGAAAGTCAGTTTCACTTTTGGTATCGTTTTCCTTTCCCCCCCCCCCCCCCCCCATCCCTCTTTCTCTCAATACTAATTTGAATCGTCGCTAACTGCATGTCTAGCCTAACAAAGTGGCGGGGTAACACGGAGTGATTTTTCTCACGCCATAGTGCACATTTTCAAACTCAAGGTTATTATGCGTCTAGATACAATACACTACCGTAGTTATCTTTTCTCTCACTCGATTACCCTCCCCCTTTGTCTATTTCGTCTGTCGCTCCACTGAATGAAGGAAGTATTTGCATCGTGCAAACTGTTTCATGTTAATTTATTCTTCCCAAGACGGAGTGACGAAAACGCGGGCGGGTGTGGGATAGGCTTTCATTTCCTCCAGCGCGAACACTTTTTAACATACGGCTAGCCTCGCGGCATCGGTGATGATGTCGGGCAATAAACACGGCCTTTATTTAGTTTTTCTTCTACTCTTTGACTCTTTAGTGAAATAATAATGAAATTTAAGAACATGCACCCACGTGCTAATTTAAAATCTGTGATACACATTAGATCAACTAACTCAACTACTCTATATGATTATTCTTGGTTTCTTCTGGAGGGTGTCTACTTAAAAAGTCTGCCCCAACATTTTGCGAACCCGGAATATATTCAATGGTGAACGAATATGATTGAATGAGTAAAGACCATCTTAGCAAACGGGTATTCCCATGTTTTGCCTGTGCCAAGAATACTAACGGCTGATGATCTGATTTGACCACAAAAGTTCTACCATATAAATAGATCTGGAACTTCTTAATCGCCCAGACTAATGCTTTATTTAGTTTTTCTTCTACTCTTTGACTCTTTAGTGAAATATTAATGAAATTTTGATCTATTTGTATCACTGGCCTCATCACAGCAGACTATATTGATTTATGATTTAAATGTTCTTGGGTTTGCTTTCTCTCATGTAAATTTAGACAGCGAGACCGCACAGGCCGCCACAAGATTATATTTAAATGTTCAAAAATTCTGGATGTTGAAGAACAGAGTCTGCGGGACTCTATAATTGCTGGGATGCAAAGTTGTATGATCATTCTATGTGAAAAAATAGAAAAACATGAAATCGTATTCTGACGCGCGATAATTTTACAGTTAAGACTATTTTTTACACTCGCGTATTCAGTTATATATATTTAAGAAAAAACTCTCAGCGAGTCTAATGGTTAAAAACCACACACACACACACACACACACACACACACACATAAATATATATATATATATATATATATATATATATATATATATATATATATATATATATATATACACAACTGAATTGTATTAATTGGTTATAAATCCCTTAACGGCTTCAAAATTAAATTTAAGCATCTATTATATTGGGAAATAACGTATAGATATCATTTAATTTACAACTGGAAACTTTTGTGATGGGTTTATTTAATATTTTTAAATTAACACAAAATCCAGTGAAATAAAAATGAAACAACTAGACCACTGATCACTTTAAACTAATATATTTTACCGTTGCACAGAATGAATTCACTCCAATATAGCCGAAAATCCAGAGGAAATCTAGCAGGATTCTACTATAAGCTAGTGCTTCTTTAAATCTCTGGCAAACGAATGATAAGCTGCATTCTTCAGTGGTCTCAATATATATTAAATGAAATGAGAAGTAATATCTAGATGTTAAGTTTAACGCCTTATTTGAAATCAAGGAACTTTCTGATTCCTGCGCCGCCAGTCCCCGCTCTATTACCCAACTCTCTGACCGCTCGTCTTTCCCGTTCTTCTCGTTCTGCGAGCGGTTTCAGCGCTCTTCTCTGTTTCGCACTGAGATGCTAGACGAAGGCATGAAACTGCTTCGTCCGTTTTGGGGACCAACACTGCCTTTGATCGTTAACCGCTTTACTCGTTGGACTCTGGCAACGCCCTACTAGGCAGGAGGACTGGCAAAGTAGGGAAATAACTGCTTATAATCGCTCTAGAGATTGGCAGTTGGCGTGGTTTAACCTCCCCTAAGGCGAAGCGTTGTCCTGGATGCACGCATGAAAACTGTTTATCATATTAATTAGCCCACGTTGTAGAATTCCACGTTTCTATTGTGCATGCTAATGAGCCCGCGTGGAATCCACGCTGACTATTGTGTTTTACACAAATCCAGGGCTGCGATGCTATACGGGGCTACAATCCTATCATCTCACGGTTCAGGGACAGCTGAGTTTCATCCGTCACAAGAGGTAGTGCAGAAAATATGCTTTTTGACACATCAAATGCGTTTTTTATGTCGTAAAACCTTGCTCAATCGATCCCTCGATGATTATTTAATAAAATAAACTCTTACTTACTTACTTACTTAGTCGTTCCCCTTCTACCGTGAGGTGTAGAGGTTAAAATAAACTCAAAAGTAAAAAATCGATATTTTGTACCTAAAACCCGATTTTCCCTGCCGTGGATGCCCTTAAGCGTGCAACATTATGAAGGTAAAATAATAGGATACACTTATAATATCCAATCATAAACAAATTTAAGTATGCTAAAAACATAAAAGAAAGTAATGAAAACTTGTGAAAAAAGACAAACAAAATCCAAACCATTCATACAGTAAATCAGAGAATCCCTTGAAACATAATCAGATTATGGTGGCATATAATAAGAACTCGTGAAATATTGGAAGTCTGCTATTGAATGACTATGGACCTGACGTGTTATCATCGTATGCGGAAAGTTTTACCAGAGGTGAGCGGCTTTAAATCCCATAGCATACACTGCCGCGGTGAGTGAATTGTTAACGCCTCCATTATACAAGATCCAGCTTTATGAGGTGAGCAACAAGTTTCCTTCCTCACTGCCTTAACTTCCCTAACTCAAGAGCAGAATCAAATAGACTAGATAGATAGACAGACGGATAATTTCCCAAGGGTTGAGAATCGGGCGCACTGGCCCGTCTTGCATTTTGCCCGTCCTTTTGCTCATCTCGTATTACTATGTATCCAGACATTCTAAAACGAACTTAAAGTATTGATTTAATGGCAGTGAAACATTATAAAGTAGTATAACAGCACACATTTACAGTATCTGATCACAATTAAAACATAAAGTATATTAACATGAAAAACAATATCATCAGACCCTCCATAGAGTAAATTAGGTAATAATTCGAAACATACTCAGTTAGGTTGGCAAATAATCAGCACTCATAGAGTATTTGAACAGCCTACGATTGTATGAGTAGGGACTGTGTTTTTTTTCCAGGTCAAGTGGACGATTGTTCCACAGATGAGCAGCTTTACGAGGACTTGGCGTGAAGTAAATAAATGGCTGTGCTCCACATGGAGATAAAAGCAAAGAAGACTAAGACATCTTGGAATACAATCAGTATTCATATTAATATTACAGTTTTGTGTAATGTAGTTAAACCCAGTAAATGACCTCACAGAAAGAAATACTCTTTGGTCTAAACGCATTTCTTAGCTAGCTTCTAATATTTTGGCGTCAGTTGTTCCCTCTATTCATTTTAATGTAAAATTATTGGCATAGGCTTACGTTTCATAAAATAGTGATGCAGCTACAGCAATCGACTGTCATAACAGTATCAACACAAGCCACAAAAATAAACAAATACATACAAAACATAGTAAAAAATAATGACGCCAAGAAAGCAGGCAGTGCGTGTGGCTGGTGAACGGATGCTAGCATTTCACCAATACCTGCACGGACTCTAAAGGACCTTTGAACTTCAGACAGATCACAACCGCTTGTTAGCGATATTTTCTCCAGATCAAAAGTCGCGAGTACTGACTATGCAACGCTTACAGTGATGGAGTATTCTTTTAATGTCGTATAGCTTTGTGATAAAATACATGCCCACGGCAAAACATGTCAACGAGGGTGCTCTTTCCAGACTTCCAATCCGAGCAGATCCAGGGTTTGACAAGTCAGAAGCTTCATGCTTTATGTAACTATGGAGAATGAAGATGCTGTAGCAGACATCTCTTTGTACTCACAACTATTTGAAAACGAAACAACCAAAGATAAGTTACTGAGTAGAGTTCGGCAGTATGTATTACAAGGAAGGCCTGACTCTCTGTCTTGGAAGGATACTGACATCAAAGCGTATTTTGATCGTCGCATGAACATTTCGGTTCACAAAGGCATTCTCCTATTGCAAGCTGAATCGAACGGAGTGATTGCTCCTGCATCTCTTCATAAGAAAATTATTCAATAATTGCATCAGAGTGAGTTGGCACTGCGACACTGCTGGTGACCAAGCATCAATACAGACATCCAAGCTGTAACGACTGGCTATGATGCCTGTAAAGTTACTCCGACTAACGCATATCAGCGTTACCAGTCATGACTTGATACCAAACGTTCAAGGGAAAGGATATTTGTGGCCTTTGCTGATCTATTCATGGATGAACAGTGGTTGATTGTCATAGACGCATGCTGCAAGTAACCGTACATCGTGAATATGAAATCTATTACGATAGATGCAACCATACGTGCACTGAGCAAAATCGTCCCTCACGAAGGTTTTCCATATACCATCATTTCTGACAACGGGTTCACATCTCATCGGCTCTGTAGATTCTGCACATCACACGAAATTGAGCACTTCACAACATCGCAATCCCATCCAGCATCCAACGGCGAAGCAGAACGCTTTATTCAGACGTTTACGTTAGCTAAGACAAAGATTTGCTGGATAGAAATCACATGATATCGTGCGCTAGATGAATAGCTCTTCGCGTACAGGACAACACCAAGCGTAGTCTCAGACAAATCATCTGCAGAATTACTGCATGATCGTCAAACAAGGAGACAGTTATCACTAATAACGCCTCAGACAACATAGAAAAGTAGGAACAGTGGATTAAGGTCTTTAAGTTCCACGTTGGAGATCCTGTGCTAGTCAATAATGTTTCATTAAAGGGTGATCACTGGTTGCACACACATGTCCAACGCACACTTTGAAGTTTGATGTACATTGTTCGCGTGGACAGTCACCGGACTGTTAGGTGACATCAGAATCATATTAGGCCAGGTAGTATTCGCAAGCACTGCAGAGCCCCTG
This sequence comes from Oreohelix idahoensis, assembly GCA_024509875.1. Taxonomy (NCBI): domain Eukaryota; kingdom Metazoa; phylum Mollusca; class Gastropoda; order Stylommatophora; family Oreohelicidae; genus Oreohelix; species Oreohelix idahoensis. Next base: position 1,239,285 of record JAMPIV010003496.1, read on the forward strand.
ATAACCCTTAGATTGACTTTCTGCTAAATCGCGCCATCGTGGACCAACCCAATAAAGCAGCACCAAGCTTAAGGCTTATTTATCCAGAGCAGATTGCAGAAGACAGATATGTGGTTTTTCAAGACCCCTCCAGGACGATCAGAAAGGCAACTTCGTCCATCCATCAGATTTAATCCCTGCTCATAACTTGTTGGGGAGGAACTGTAGTGTTTTTATGCAGAACGACTCCGTTCCAATAGTTCTTAAACAACACCTGGATGTGGACATTAGTGCATGCGCAGTGTTCAGCATTGGTAAACCGTCTTCGTTTCTTCTTTTGAATAGGGTCTCAGTCAGTCAAGCTCCATTTGTTACTTTAGGAACCATTTAATTTTAAAATAAATCTATTTGTTACTTAGACCACGTCTAGGTCTAGTTCTTATCATAACATGACAAATGTTTATTTTTATTTGATAACTGCTTTGTTTATTACTTAATTATTTGTTTATCTATTTTGATTTTACCCGATACTACGGTCCCTCTGCACCGACATTAATTTCTTATATCTAGTAGAAATAGACCTCCGAATCTCTATGCAATTTTTTATTTTTAAAAAAGCGGAACAAAAATTGTAATGATACATTTTAAATATTATTTGTAAGGGAAATATCAAATTCAGCTAAGATATATAACGTTTATAGTTTTATATATGAAAATTAAATATTTCACATGCATATAAAACACCGCTCGACGATTAACTGTAAAATTTGCTATGGCTTATGGTCATTAATAATGATATTGGCAGCAAACATTTGGTGAGATTACACTATTTATCTGTAGTCGTTTAGAATGCAAACTAAATAACAGCTTATAAAAGTGCATTCAACTAAATCAGAACAATATAAATACATATTTAAACAACAAGTAAAACAGTTTTTAACTGCTGCACAAGTGTATAATTTCATAGCTGAAGGAACCAGAAATGATCCACCAAAAAATATACCTATCGGTACGAGATCGGCTAATATAGTATAGAAGTCTGGAAAGACGGTCATCATAGAATACTTATTATATATTGAATGCATATTACTAGAGTTTAGAATGTTTAAATGGAAACAATTTTGAGAACTATAAATTATTGCAGGGCTAAGTGTAAAAAGGTAATAATACCTATTTATTTTGAGACACAAAATGCAAAGAAGATATATATATATATATATATATATATATATATATATATATATATATATATATATATATATATATATATATATATATATATATATATATATATATATATATATACTGTATTACTGTATATATATACTGTTCAGAAAAAGAAACGCAACTTTTTTGGTGTTACTTTTATAAAAGATATTCGCTGATTGGACATCAGTCAAACTACGACTGTGTCCACCTGGTCATTAACTTCTCGTGGTTACCTGAATTGTACTCACCTCATGATTCGTGAGGTCATGAAAGAGGTCAAGGTCAAAACAACATTTTTGACAATAACTCGTGACAGGTTCATGAGAATCCCGTGAAACTTACTGAACACAAAACTCTCTACCATATAATTGAATGCCTATAAAAGATTGACGCTCCTCGAATAAATTCAGTTGAAAATTCAGTGCGCAAGTATGGCTCATCTCTCTACAGAACAATGACTCATCATCATTGGACGTTTACAGACTGGACAATCACAAAGTGTAATGGCCAGACAATTTAATGTGGTTAGAAGCACCATTAGTCGCCTTTGGAGGCGATTTCAAGAAATTGGCTCAGTGGCAGACCGGCCGCGCAGTGGAAGACCCAGAGTCACAACTCCTTCCGAAGACCGCTTCATACGGCTGCGTCACCTCAGGAATCGACTTGCATCTGCGTCCTCTACAGTCCAGTCAATGTCAGCAGCTCGTCGAATTTCAGATCAAACGGTCAGGAACCGGCTGCACGACTCTGTTCTTTGGGCTAGAAGACCATACAGAGGTCCTGTTCTTACGGACCGGCATCGCCAGAACCGACTGCAGTGGGCGAACCAGCATCGTCAATGGACTGTTGGGAATGACTGGAGACGTGTTTGGTTTAGTGATGAATCATTTTTTGTGCTCCAGCGACACGATAGACGGAGAAGAGTTTACCGCAGAGTCCATGGGCGCTGTGGTGGGTTTTGATGTTACTATGTTAATTATTAATTGTCTACAGAGTGAGGTCAGCTATGAAGGTCCCTGAGTCTAATAGTTGATGTTGATGTTCTCAGGGTACCTAACTGCTACCACCCTGCGATCTCACTCTGCGAATTATTTTGATTTTATTATGTTATATTTCTACGTGTCTAGGGTAATGGATGTATGGTGTTGTTATAATAACTTGAACATAGCTGTAACTCAATACAATGAATTTAAGTAAGACAGTAGTTTTAGTTATCAACTTAATTTACAATTTTATTTTCCTGTACCTCAATTCTTTTTGGACAGGAATATTTAACTGAAGAGAATGTAGTTTACATATACGAAATAAATAAAGAGAATTTTCTGCCAGATCAAATAATAGGAACTGTCTTTGGTGATGTATTCACATAATAGTATAGTACTGTCTAATTGGTGAAAATCAATCTTGTGCGGGGCTGTTGTTTACATCATTACCGCTAAAATGTGGATAAAGTTTTTGGAAAACTTTGCACGTTGATGAGTTGACAGGATGCAGTTAAGATACGTTCACATTTTCTTTGAGTTCAGCTGTAGAATACTAGAAATTATGACAAAGTCAGCCCAGAAGTCTTTCACTGGCTAACACGTGCAGTAACAGCTCTGCTGAGGCTTTCACTTTCCTCATATAAAGTCTCAGTAGGTCTCCTGTTACAGCTTGTAACAGGCAATGAAACCCGCAATTCAATGAATTTATTTACACAAGTAAAAGATGACTGGCAGATAATGGCACACTTCAGATCTGCCTTCGTCCAGACTGTAAAGAGTTTCTTTTCAGAAGCTTCACCTCTGCTCTCATCTTTACTGTGTCAAAATCTTATTATCAAATGGCGTCCTAGCCTTGTATTCTTTTGCTATTATCAATTCTGCCAGCCAATGGAACAACGCGTCAAATATTTGACTCTTTTTTGAAAATCCCAAACATTTTGTGGGTGTTTATCAATACGTTTACGAGTCTGCTTTTTCTCTCACTAGATAGTAATATGTTCGCGTTGGCTGGCAAATCTGCAGCTTTTACCTCCCTCTTTCCTATACTAGTGGGGTGGCCAATTAAATCAAGTCAAAAATATTTGACTTTGCCGAAGATTTTCAAACCTGAGTTATTTATGCGTCTGTCAGTCTGTCCCAATTTTTATTTTCTACCATATCTCTGTTAGTTATTGACCGATTTTAAAGACAGAGAGTGATTTTTACTCACACCATTATCCTCTACATTTCTAGATAAGTTTTATGTACTTCTTTGTCATTATTTGCATCTTTATATTTTTCTCGTTATTTATGGTGTTCTTGTACTGTACCGCCATATTAATGAAATAAGTCTTCTAAGGTTCATCTAAGTTATTACAAAGGCATATGAAGGATATTATATTCAATAATATTTATTCTATCTTTCAAGATCTTAGTTGTAGTTTATTCAGAAAGCCATTCCTAAAATTCACTTTTGCCACTAGCAGCCCCGCCCCCCAGTGTCAATTTCAAATTTACAAGTAGGCGAGATATTTTTTTCTTTTCTCCCCCTTGTCCCTTCTCTGTCCTTTGAAGACCAAGCACTGCGTTAACAAGGTTGGTTTTGCACACATTTTTTGATTTCGTGAGAAAAAAACTAGAGGCAGGAAACGCGGGCTGCAGTGTGTGTTTATTTTTGCGAAAGTGACTTCAACGCTTGTGTTTATACATTCGAATCTTCGTCGATCGTTGCAGTTTGTGAAAAAGGCGGTAGCCTTAGTTATTTTGATGCTAAAACGTATTACTCGATTTTTTGTCTATCGTTAGTTTCATTTTGGCAACAATCGTCAATAATTAATAGGATGGGGTGGGTAAATGATTTTAGTAGGGGATTTGTACCGCTTTTTTCCAAATATGCCAGCAGAAAAAAGTCACACATTTGCCAATGTTTATTGCAAGTTATATATATTTTGCCCCTTTGCAATTTTTTAAAAATCTAATGAGGTTTATAACTTGTAAAATGCGTTTTATAGATTTAGGAAGGGGTGAAATTTGAGAGGGAGGGTTAAGACGGAGTGAACTTTATCACATACCTCCCCTCTTTAAAAGCCTGCATCCAAATGCAGCTTGATAATCTGTATGAACAATCCCGATCAAATTACTCAACTAGGCTTTATGAGTGTCCGGATTTTCTGCAGATGGGTGCCTACTCAAGAAATCCGCCCCCACATTCTGCGATCCCGGAATGTACTCAATGGTAAACGAATAAGGTTGAATGAGAAGTGACCACCTTAATAAACGGGCATTATCATGTTTTGCCTGAGCAAGAAAAACGAGTGGCATATGATCTGATTGTACCACAAAATGTCTACCATATAGATAGATCTGGAATTTCTTGATCGCCCAGACTAAAGCCAAACATTCTTTTTCAATAGTTGAGTAGTTTTGTTCTGCCTTGTTTAACTTGCGGCTGGCATAAGCAACTTGGTTTAATTCCCCATCTGGTGAAGAAGACCTTTGTAACAATATGGCCCCTAATCCCACGTTACTAGCGTCCGTTCTTACCACAAATTCCTGACTCAAATCAGGTAATTTCAATATAGGCTTACTTGGGAGTTTTTGCATTAACTCATTATATGCCAACTCGCACTCTGCCGACCATTCAATTATATCTGGTTTTCCTTTTCGAGTTAAATCTGTCAGAGGCGCACACACAGAGTTAAAATGTTTAATGTACTTTTGATAAAAGCCACAAAGTGACACAAAGGATCGCACATCCTTCTTAGTCTGTGGTCTGGGTGCTCTCTGCAACTTCTCTAAGTTCTTTGGGTCAGGGGTAATAATACTCTGATTTACTGTATGTCCCAAAAATTATAATTCCTTACATCCAGTGCAACATTTTGTTGGTCTAGCAGTCAAGTTTGCCTCTCTGAGTCTATAAAATAGCATGTTCAAAGAGTTAACATGTTCTTCAAATGTTTCCGTAGCTGTCGCAAATATATTTGTTGATGGTGCACTCCAATTGACGTTGAATGAGAATCCAATTGTCGCATAAAGAGTTTTGTATAGTAAGGAAGATGTGTAGAAAGCGCATCGACCTTTATACACTAGTTTTCACAGATGTGAGCTAGTGTTGAGGGAAAGAGTTAACAGAAGGGCACAGGTTGGTGTCAGTGATTCTCTCACCTTTAGACTGCCAACTCTTGTATTTTTCTGGCGACGACTAACTCTTTCTTACTCAAATCTTTTTCAAGATGAACTAGTAGTAATAAGTAATACAAAGAGGGTTGAGAATGTTTTTCTGAACAGAACATACAATCTACTAAGTCAAACTCAGAATGATGGTGAGTTACAGAATGTACACAATTACTTTAATTACAGTAGAAATATAAAATCAATGTTGACATGTACTTTGAAAAGAAATACTAGGAAATTTAGAACTGTCAGTGTCTTTGGTTCAGATAAGAATAAGAGGCTGTTTTCCTCACTGACGAAAGTTTATTCCTACGGCTATTTCTTGGATAAGTGAATTCTGATTTTGGTCTGGGTTTTACGTAGACTTATCTGCTTGGACTTCTCCTGGGCGTCACAGTAGGTAGGGATTACCAACTGGAGAATTTGATTCAGTTGAGCAACAGTCCAAGAGATGACTAGGCTTTCCGTTAACCTGGTTGTGAAGTTGCGTTATGAAGTTCAGGTGCTGACGAGGTGTTAACTGCTTAAAGCTGTAGACTGCACAGGGTTGCTATAGACTGCACAAGGTTGCTGACTTGTGATCACCGCTAGAGGGTTTGAGACGTAAGCACTAGTTCTCTCTGTAGCATAGAGCAGCTAGGCGGTTTACTCGCAACAATTGACAGCAATCAAAATCCAGAAACTGGCTAGGATTCTGCAACTGGGCTGTGGAAGATAATGCAGGTAATCAATCTTCTGTTTTATACAGACATATTAACTACAGCCACTCTGGACGTTTCGTCTCAGAATGGTGCCGAATAATATATTTACCTGAACCGGTAACGTCAGTCTTTTCCTTAAAGGCGACTGTTCATTTGTTTACAAATTCCTGTCTAGCGGTAGTCTCACACTCAGGTCAGTCAGGTCAACCTTTGTTATAAGCAGACGCCTGGCCGTGTGCGTTCATGCGTGACTGCATTGGAGGAATATTTTTCATTCACTCGTCCGTTGAACAACACGGTTCTTCTCTCGTTCACAACAGTTTTTCTTCATCACATTCCTAATACAATTAGCTTGTAGTACTTTCTCATATCAGCCAGTACTTACATCATTATAATGCATCAATAACATTCAAAATACATAAATGCAAAATAGCTATCATTCTAATGTAAAGAAATAAAACCACAATATTAAGTATTTCACACTTTACATCAATTAACTAATCCCTTGATATTAGAGTTAGCTAATTAAGCGAATACTGAGAGTTTGCTTACCGCTCAGGACTTTATCCACAGCTTAAGAAATAGAACTTTAGTAGCTTTTACTCTCAGTCACAATATACTTGTAGATATGAGGTAGTTTGAGACTTCTATTCTATAAGCGTGCTTTCTCTTTTAGCGGTTATCAGCAAGTGATCTTAAAACTCAGCATATGTTCGCATGAAGTTAAAATATTCCTGTTCCCACGCCAAGAGTTAATTATTTCCCGTATCATGCTCAGGCACGTACCAAGATTTATCGGCGTTCTCCAGTTGACCACTGAACACGGAAATTTAATACTCTGGGAACCACTGGTTTCGACCAAGCTAATAAATCGTATAGACATCTTTAAAGAAATGCTTTTAAGTGCCTTTGTAGAAGAAGCTAGAATTTTGGATCGAATGACAGGACTATTAGCGAGGACTCAAAAAAAAACAGCTAAAGAAACGAACACAGGTGCAAATATTTCCGTAGAGAACACAGACAAATGTGAAGGAAAAGAAAAGTAAGGAATTTTAACATAATCTAGACAAAATCTTCGAGCACTCTGTGACAGAAACTCCCCAATTTAAAATAGTTGCAAACTATTCAACGAGAGAAGGTCTTTGTCTAAATTATAAATTCCTTCTGTCACCCAACTTTTCAATTCTCTCGACCTCTGTCCGCTTGCTAACGCTCCACTTGGCCATGGCTCTACATTTTGAGAATCCCTGGTCTGAGTTCTCAATGAGCTAACTTTCGTAATTTCTTCTGGGCCCGTTCGTCCGGCCAAAATGCTGTACTCATTCACCTCTTCATACAAAAGAAATTTCATCTGAACTAGTGTAGAGAGTGCACTATCTGTTGTGAGTTCATTGCGCTTTGTCTGCCATTGTTCCGTGGCCCGCTTGAATGGGCGTGCAAACCATCCTTTGTCACGGTAACAATGAAATTCTTGCTTGTGTCTCTTCCCTAAGAAATAGGAACTTCTCATGTATCTCCTTAAGTCTGCTGCTATGTTTGACCTGCTCAGGCGGTCAATATTCCCTGTCTTTCTTTCTGGATTGAAAGTTTTCCATGCCCTACGTGGGTTATAAATAGCAACTCTCAAGTTTCCGAAACATCTCAAGTTTGCAGACAACTTGTTCATTGATAAATCACACCAAGGTTGAGGGTAACTGGCGTTCAGGTATGAACGAGGCAGTTTTTCGTGGGTGAAAGTCAAATTTATAGCTGTGAGCACAGGTGGTTTAATGCGGGTGTCATTCTCTCCCTTCCACTTTCTCTCTATTCGCTGGTTATTCCCATTATCCATACTCTTCTCAACCACATTCGTATCTTGTATCAGTCTCGGCTGAATGATTCTCAGCCTGGGCTTTTCCTATCACTGTTGTGATTTTCTCAAGCAAAATTTGGTTTAGATCTTTCAATGACCCTGACGTATCTCCACTCATTTGAAAATGTTCATCTCCTTCTGTAAAACTAATCGTCTCCTTGAGATTAGGGAAGCTGTTATAGAATGGCTTCTCAGCAGAAGTATGACCTCTCTCATTTTCATCCGTGCACTGAGGTATGAAAAGGTCAGGCTTGGAGCTGACAACCTGCATTCCATTGTTTCTCTCGACGACGATATTTTCCCCGGTGGTTTTATGTTCCTCTGGTCCATCGTTTAGTAAGGGTGCTAAAATTTCCGTTTCCATGATGTTTTCACAGAAGAACATTTGTCCACCTGACGCCTGTGAACTACGTTCGCTGGGTGTCATATTCGCTTCTCTCTCACAGAGAAGGTGTGGGGTTTTAGGTTCTGGGTTAAACCCAATGATATGGCAATGTTCTGCCGGTTTATACTTTTCCAACATTCCAGTGGATAAAGTCACAGGTAAAAAAGTTTCCTCCTGAACCTGGTTTACGACCATTGTGTCTCTATGAGTCACATGTTTTATCAGACCTTTGCGTGGTTCCGCGTGTACCATTAAAGGCTGTTTTAGTTCTCCTAGAACCATGTAACTTCCCTTGTCGTTCACTCCGTTAGTGTCAACAATGAGAGGTTCCTCTGGGCTGCTATTAAGCTCTCTGTCCTTTTGTTGCCCAGATGACATTAATCGCGGGAGGGGGCCGTTACTGAAATTTTCTGTCTCCTTAGACAATTCTTTACAGTCTCCATTCCTTCGTTTTCTAGTGTTTTTGTAGTCCTGAGCGCTTTTGTTGTGGTTATGAAATCGGTCTTTTTGTGCTTTCTGAGATTTAGCAAAGGCATGTTGTTGTTCATTAGAGATGTTCGGGGTGTCTTGGAAATTCCTCTTCTGAAGTGTTCCTGACGAGAGTGTACTTTTCCTCATACTACCAGCATTTATGTGCTTAGGTACCTTCACAAAGGGGTCATGACTTATCGAGTTCGATGTCCGCCTCTCTGCTTTGCCTAAACATGGGCTCTGAGTACTAAGTTGCGCTTCCTGTGGAGCAGAGGGTGCTTCCTCTTGAAATAATGGTTCATCTGACCTGGGAGTGGGGCTCTGTGATTCCGTGGCCTCATGACTAGTCATGGGTTTCAAATCTCCTGGCGAGTTTTGAGTTTCCAGGGGCGGCGTCTTCAACTTAAGGTAGGGTTGCACTTCCGGCTGTTCCCTCTCATAAGCTGCTTCACTGCTTATGGCCTCTTCTTTCCACTTGGCTTCCTTCTCGTTCCAGTCGCAAGTCCATTTTTCATCACTCTCTATCATTTCCATCTCTGTTCTCGTGAAAAGTTCTGCCTGTTCTAAGACATGTTTCGCAATTAACTTTCTCGAGTAACCTCTTTCCTCGCTTTCCAAATAAGAGTCACTTATCCATGTATCTAGACATCTTATAATTTTTATGAAATCGTTCACTTGGTGATCTAGCAAGTATTGGAAAAAATGAGCTCTAAGTTCCGCTACTGCGTTCATTTTAGATCGCTGGGTAGGTAAATCAATCTCTCAGTATACGCTGCACTAGTTTCTAGTAATTACTAATAATTCTATGAAGTATTGTAATAATAAACCACTGATCAATTTACAGAAGCTCGAGGTAATAATATTAAGTCTACTGACGTAATGTATCCCTTTTCAAGAGACTAGTATAATTGATATTTTAATAATATACTTATCTCTACTGAATTAAGATATTATTAACTTGAGCCAGACTCAAGTATAATTGATTTATTTTTAACCCTGTGTATACTCTTATTTCTTCTGAAGTAAGTATTACAATTGCAGCCAGTCTTTCACACACAATCATCAACTTGTACACTTAGTTATCTTAAGCCACTAATTAACTTAATTAATCTAAGTAAATTAATTAATTAAATAATTAATTAATTAATTCCAGGACCATTCAGATTTCACTTTCCTTATTCTACAGTAATTCCACAATTCTGTTCAGAAAATATAAGAAGTTTCGTTATCTAGGGATATATAATAGATTCTACTCCAAGGTATTGATAGACTACTAGTTACAGATTCAACAATTCTTCTGCAGATAGGTCACCAAAGGTAAGATTCCGGACTGAGCCTCCAATTTGTCGCAGATATATTTGTTGATGGTGCACTCCAATTGACGTTGAATGAGAATCCAATTGTGGCATAAAGAGTTTTGTATAGTAAGGAAGATGTGTAGAAAGCGCATCGACCTTTATACACTAGTTTTCACAGATGTGAGCTAGTGTTGAGGGAAAGAGTTAACAGAAGGGCACAGGTTGGTGTCAGTGATTCTCTCACCTTTAGACTGCCAACTCTTGTATTTTTCTGGCGACGACTAACTCTTTCTTACTCAAATTTTTTTGAAGATGAACTAGTAGTAATAAGTAATACAAAGAGGGTTGAGAATGTTTTTCTGAACAGAACATACAATCTACTAAGTCAAACTCAGAATGATGGTGAGTTACAGAATGTACACAATTACTTTAATTACAGTAGAAATATAAAATCAATGTTGACATGTACTTTGAAAAGAAATACTAGGAAATTTAGAACTGTCAGTGTCTTTGGTTCAGATAAGAATAAGAGGCTATTTTCCTCACTGACGAAAGTTTATTCCTACGGCTATTTCTTGGATAAGTGAATTCTGATTTTGGTCTGGGTTTTACGTAGACTTATCTGCTTGGACTTCTCCTGGGCGTCACAGTAGGTAGGGATTACCAACTGGAGAATTTGATTCAGTTGAGCAACAGTCCAAGAGATGACTAGGCTTTCCGTTACCCTGGTTGTGAAGTTGCGTTATGAAGTTCAGGTGCTGACGAGGTGTTAACTGCTTAAAGCTGTAGACTGCACAGGGTTGCTATAGACTGCACAAGGTTGCTGACTTGTGATCACCGCTAGAGGGTTTGAGACGTAAGCACTAGTTCTCTCTGTAGCATAGAGCAACTAGGCGGTTTACTCGCAACAATTGACAGCAATCAAAATCCAGAAACTGGCTAGGATTCTGCAACTGGGCTGTGGAAGATAATGCAGGTAATCAATCTTCTGTTTTATACAGACATATTAACTACAGCCACTCTGGACGTTTCGTCTCAGAATGGTGCCGAATAATATATTTACCTGAACCGGTAACGTCAGTCTTTTCCTTAAAGGCGACTGTCCATTTGTTTACAAATTCCTGTCTAGCGGTAGTCTCACACTCAGGTCAGTCAGGTCAACCTTTGTTATAAGCAGACGCCTGGCCGTGTGCGTTCATGCGTGACTGCATTGGAGGAATATTTTTCATTCACTCGTCCGTTGAACAACACGGTTCTTCTCTCGTTCACAACAGTTTTTCTTCATCACATTCCTAATACAATTAGCTTGTTGTACTTTCTCATATCAGCCAGTACTTACATCATTATAATGCATCAATAACATTCAAAATACATAAATGCAAAATAGCTATCATTCTAATGTAAAGAAATAAAACCACAATATTAAGTATTTCACACTTTACATCAATTAACTAATCCCTTGATATTAGAGTTAGCTAATTAAGCGAATACTGAGAGTTTGCTTACCGCTCAGGACTTTATCCACAGCTTAAGAAATAGAACTTTAGTAGCTTTTACTCTCAATCACAATATACTTGTAGATATGAGGTAGTTTGAGACTTCTATTCTATAAGCGTGCTTTCTCTTTTAGCGGTTATCAGCAAGTGATCTTAAAACTCAGCATATGTTCGCATGAAGTTAAAATATTCCTGTTCCCACGCCAAGAGTTAATTATTTCCCGTATCATGCTCAGGCACGTACCAAGATTTATCGGCGTTCTCCAGTTGACCACTGAACACGGAAATTTAATACTCTGGGAACCATTGGTTTCGACCAAGCTAATAAATCGTATAGACATCTTTAAAGAAATGCTTTTAAGTGCCTTTGTAGAAGAAGCTAGAATTTTGGATCGAATGACAGGACTATTAGCGAGGACTCAAAAAAAAAACAGCTAAAGAAACGAACACAGGTGCAAATATTTCCGTAGAGAACACAGACAAATGTGAAGGAAAAGAAAAGTAAGGAATTTTAACATAATCTAGACAAAATCTTCGAGCACTCTGTGACAGTAGCGATGAGGATATTATCCATGAAATTTGTAATGCATGGGTTTTTCAGGGGATCCAATAGTTTCCGCATCATTCTGGAAAACACACTCGGGGCATTTTTCAATCTAAACGGCAACATATTTAACTCGTAGGGCCCTTCCGAGGTGCTGAAAGCTAGATAAGGTCGAATCTCAGGCTTCACTGGAATTTGGTAATATCCCTTACTGAGATCTACCTTGGAAAAATATTTTGCCTTATTCAGTCTGGCAAACAGTTGGTTAGTATCGGGTAATGGATCCACCTGACTCTCTGTGACAGCATTCAGTTTCCTGTAATTTATGCACAGTCTATGTTCCCCAGAGGGTTTCCTCAACAATACCACAGTGGAGCTATAAGGAGATTCACTGTGAGAAATAATCCCTTCTTGTAACATATAATCTATCTCCTCTTTCAAAGCTTTATCTTTTGCGAATGGGATAGAATTGGCTCTCATACGGATGGGTGTTGGGTCTAGTAGTTTCATGTCATATTCCAACAAGTTAGTGTGCCCCGGTTTGTCCGTTAACACGTCTGTATGATTTTCCAGAACCTTTTGAACCTTCTCCCTCTGCCCTTTTGTCAAATGATTACTGATTTTTACCTGTGCAGGGGTTTCACAGGGTTTCAGGGGGTATTCGTAAGAGGTGAGAGGTTCATTCTTCATTTCGGTTTCTATGGCCAAGTTCATTAAATGTGTTCCTTTCTGATTGCTTCTGTCAGGATACTTCTTTAGAAGGTTCACGTGATAAACTTTTTCCTTCCCTTTCTTGTCTATCTTGTAGTTAGTTCAAGATACTTTTTCTAGAACAGTGTAAGGACCTTGCCATCCAATTTGAAGTTTATTGCTGCTGCCGGGTAGTAGAAGAAGCACCTTCTCCCCCACAGCAAGCTCCCTATCCTTCGCTTTCTTATTATAATATGCAGCATGTTTCTTCCTGGCTTGTCTTAGGTTATCATTTGCAAGTTTCCAGCCAGTTTTTAAACGTGTTTTCAGCTCGTTCACATACTGATATGATGAGGTAACAGTCTCTTCTGCCTTCTCATCTGTCCATGTCCTCAATAAGGCTTGCAATAGACCTTTAATTGGTCTGCCGAACATCAATGTTGCCGGTGCCATTCGTGATGAGTTATGAGGAACTTCCCGGTAAGCAAAGAGTGCCGCGGGCAAGTATTGATCCCATGTATCAGGTTTCTCATGTGCCAACTTTCTCAGGATGGAGATAAGTGTTCCTTTGAATCTTTCCACCTGGCCGTTCCCTTGGGGATGATACGGACTAGAATGAAAGTGTCTGGCTTGGAAGGTCCTGAAAACTTCCTCAGTTAGCTTCCCCTTGAACTGTCATCCATTATCAGTCACGATTTGGTGGGGAAAACCTAACCTCGTGAATATAGTGAGTAATGCCTCTGCCACATGTTTCGAGTCGATTTATGACAGGGCTACCGCCTCTCCCCACATAGAGCCAGTGTCCACCAGAGTAAGGATGTAACTGTTCCTCGTCTTGGTACGTGTGAGAGGTCCCACAATATCCACTGCAACCCTTTCAAAAGGGGTTCCTACGATTGGCATCTCCCCTAAAGTTGCAGGTGCAGTCCAATGCTTTGGAGCTACCCTTTGGAATTCTGGGCAGGATTTACCATATCTTTTTATATCTTACGTTATCCCTGGCCAGAAGTAATGACAGGCTATACGCTGTCTTGTTGCGCTGATTCCCATATGACCACTAAAGGGAATAGCATGTCCTAACTCCATCACCTTTTCCCTATATGAAGTGGGAAGTACCAGCTGTCCATGACCAGTGGATCCAGTTCCAGCCTTCCTATACATTAGTTTATTCTTCATATAAAAATCTCCTTTATTAGGAGCGGTATGGCACTTTGGGAGTTTCTTGAAACACGGCTTCAGTGACTTGTCCTCAGCCTGTGCTTTCCTCATCTTCTCTGGATGAGTATTTATTGGGTTTTCCTCCTCCTTCTTCGACTGTGACCTGGTCTGTACTGCTGCCATGATCACTGGTCTTTTGGGGTTTCCCAAGAACACATATTTACACCCCAGTATTAGAGGGTAGATTGGTTCGTTTATCACTGCTGCTCTAATCACTCCTTCCACATAGCGAGTTTTTACACTTATTCTGGCAATGGGAAGTGTCATGGTAGCTACCTCCTTAGTCGCCCCTTGAATCTCCACTGTTTCTGTGGTATATTGATCTGGGTGCACTAGGTGAGAACTCACGACTGAGTCAAAATCCAATCCTGTATCATAAAGGCACCTTATGGTGGTCCCGTTACATGTTACATCTTCACAAACAGGGGGGATGATAAGGTTCCTGCTGTCCAGTAGGTTTTTTCCTTTTCCCCCTGGTTTCCTGTTTTCATGCATGCAGCGTAATGAGGAGGTTTCTTCTTACAGTCCCTGGTGTTATGATTGTCCCTTTTACAAAATGAACACCATGTTCCGTCCGGTCTGTAAGGTTTCTTGTCATTGTATTGTGGGTTTCTATCTCTGAAGTCACCTCTTGGCCTATCATAGTTTTGTTTACCTTTATTACCTTTGTCCCTATTATCAAAATTATTCTGGTTTTGAGGGGCTCTATTGTTTTCTACCTGTTTTCTTTTTGCTCCAGCTACTTCTGCCTGGGCTGCCTGATACCTCTCAGCGACATTTAGCACCTCACCCAACCTCTCTGCACCTTGTTCCATGAGGAATTTCCTCAGGTCTGGAGCCATGGACTCTCGTAATTGCTCTATCATGATCATTTCCTTAAGATCTTGGGTTTTCCCCGGAGCAGTCCATTTCTCCAGGTAGGTTTCCAACCTGGCAGAGAACTGGTGGTAGGTTTCGCCCGACAGGAGCTTTGCATTTCTAAATCTCTTCCTATAAAACTCACCATTCTTCTTATATCTAATTAGAAGTGCCTGTTTTACTACGTCGTAGTCTTCTTGTTCGTCTCTACTCAGCTTTGAAAACACCTCGTAAGAGGTTGCTGTAGTGGATTTTGATGGTATTTGTATGGTTGTGTTATCACCTAGTGTGATGCGTGAGGTCAGCTGTGAAGGCTCCTGAAATAAGTGTAGCTGTGAATGTACAGAAGACCCTTCTTGCTACCACTATACGACCTCACACATTTCTTTTTTTCTTATGAATGTGGCTACGTTAAAATCTAGGGTACTGAATGTAATGTGTTGTATTGACATATACAAACACACACACACAGATATTAAATAATATAATATTATCAATAAAATTTAGAACACAATGAACTAAATTCAGCTGGTGAAATTTTAGAAAGTAAATCTTTTTTTAAATTTATTTGTTCTGAACCAAGGTTTTATTTTGGCCAGAACATATGAAAGATTTTGAAATTTATGAGTGAATGGCATGAATAAATGGCATGATAAATAAAAGGTGTGTACGTATACAATTTTCACGATTAGTTAATATTTCTACAGTTCATAATTTTATTTTCCCTGGGAGAACGATGAATAGATGTGCTGTTGGGGTGGCTTCATCCCTCCCTGTCTATGCCTACCAAACATTGTCCATTAATGATGGAAGGAAATGGGATGTTTTAGTAGTAATTCACTTTGGGTGCTATGTCTATGAAGTTGGTGTAAATCCAGCAGACCAGCCTGCTTACGTAACTTTGAAAGAGTAGTTCTGGTGCTGGAATCTGGTGGCCCCGCCTCTCCGTGCTTGGGGGCAAATATCAAGAGTCTGGTGGCCCCACCTCTCCGTGCTTGGGGCTATAATAGGCTGCTCTGACAAAATGTTACTGCACGGGTCCCTCTTGTAATATACAACACATTTGACACCACATTGGTGCCAAATAAAAAAACTCACAGCTCTGCAATCAAAGTATTAGTTATGTGTCAGAATTCCATCCTCTAAATTAATTCTGGACACAACACCACACAACAACAACACCATATAGACGGGTCAGATCTCTCTGACCATACAGCACATCTTACCAAGTTGGTTTCACATAGGATAAGTTCTCCCAGACTACACATTCCGAAATATGTTTATTAGCTTCCTGCCATAAAATAGGATAGGTGATATGTTTCACTGTTCTCAACACTTAATCACCCCTTCCTAATCCTTGCTGGAGTTTATATATTGTTTGTCCCTAGACCCTGAACTAGGGCGGGGGGTCTAGAGCAAATCCTTACTTGTTGTAAGGCTAGATTTCGATATGGCAGTATCAAATCACTCGAAACATTAAATAATATTTAAAATATACAAAGAAATAATTTCAATCTTACCAGATTATGAATAAAGAACACAGAAATGCTAGCAAAACTCAGCTGAGCTGCTGGCTACAGTATGGCGTCCCTGAACTTATTTCAATTTACTTCATTGGAAATCACCACACTTAAAATTTACTGTGTCTATCACTGGACAACTATTGAGGAATGGCAAAAAAGCGCGTCTGAGCGCTGATAATATGATTGTCTGTGGCCAATCAATGCCTTGTGTTTTTTCAAATTCAAATTTCCTACACTAAAGTCATTTCAGTCATGCTTCAGTCAAGTATGGATTTTTATCTGTTAGTCCGTCCGTCTCTACTTGCGTTTTCACAAAAAACGTACTTGGTTTTTGAACCAACCTATCCGTCCCCTCTACAAATTTTGTCTTTAAAGTTATTTTTAGCCACAGCTCCCACCAATGTCCCTCTCTTTCATTCTAACTAGATTTGGACACTTGAGTTTAAAGGTCGCGGTTTTTGTGCAAATTAGTAACATGTTTGATTCAATGCAGTCTTTCGCTGATGTGAACAACACAGTCTTTTGTCAATGTCTTCATTATTATCTATCCGTCTGTATAAATAAAAGCATATTATTTCACTGCTCAAAATGGGCCATCCGGCCAGCTAAATTTTATATTCCTAACATTAGTATTAAGAAAAAGTTACTTTTTAAGGTTAGTGGTTTTTTTCGAAATTATTTTCTAGAATCTTCTGTGAAACGTGTGCCGCTGCATTCAAATAAAGGACAAAATATCGCAAAAGCGTAAAAAAATGACTGTTGCGTATAATAACTATGGTCCCTTTTGTCGATTTCGTTACCTTGTGTCAACTTGGGGACGTGACTTTTCCTCCGTTTCCCTCCCCCCCCCCCCCCCCCCCCCAATTGCATCTTTTTAGCCTTGCTAGTTTCATGCAATTTTTCAGTCATATTTTTTCCTTTTTGATCCGCCGTTCTCATCCCGTTCAAATGGTAACCGTTTTGACTTCCCGTCTAGCAAGTCAATTTTTATGGAAGGTAGTGACCCGCGGTCAGGGCGATCATGTACTATCAGCAGCTTACGCATTATGTTTTTATCCTTACATGTTATCTTTGGAGGTATTTTAACGTTGTATCACTGTTAATTTTACGACACATCTCCCCACTTGAAAACATGCCTACGGCAAGTTCCAAAACCAGTGATACACATAGGTAAAATTACTCCTCACGTCTGCCACTACTCTAATTTTGATCACAGGGGTGCCGACTGAGGAAATCTGCACCAACATTCAATTTGCCTGGGATATATTGGATACTAAACTGATAAGGTTCAAGCAATAAAGACCACCTCAGCAATCTTGCGTTTTCATGCTTAGCCTGAGATAAGAATACGAGAGGCTGATGATCCGTCTCGACCACAAAAGTCCTACCATACAGATAGATTTGAAACTTCTTTATTGCCCAGATTAACGCTAAACATTCTTTTTCGCTTGTGGAGTATCCTTGTTCCGCCTTATTCAATTTGCGGCTTGCATAAGCGACTGGTTTCAGTTCCCCATCAGGTGAAGATGATCTTTGCAACAAAGCCCCTCCGAGTCCTACATTACTTGCATCGGTTCTTAAGACAAAGTCCTGTGTCAAATCAGGCAGTTTGAGAATAGGCTTGCTAGTGAGTTTTTCCTTTAACTCTTGGAACGCTAGTTCACATTGTGCAGTCCAAATAATTTTATCTGGAAGTCCCTTGCGAGTCAGATCAGTCAGAGGAGCACAAATAGCGTTAAAATTTTTGATGTATTTCTGATAAAATCCGCATAACGACACGAATGATCGCACGTCCTTTTTTGTTTGTGGCCTAGGTGCTCTCTGCAGTTTTTCCAAATTCTTAGGATCAGGGGTCATATTACCCTGATATACAGTGTGCCCCAAGAATTCCAACTCTTTGCATCCAATACAACATTTTGTTGGCCTAGCAGTTAAGTTCGCCTCCCGAAGCCTATTAAATAACATTTCTAGAGCTTCAATGTGTTCTTCAAATGTCTCTGTGGCGACGAGAATATCATCCATGAAATTCGTGATACATGGGTTATTCAGGGGATCCAACAATTTGCGCATCATCCTTGAAAATACACTCGGAGCATTTTTCAGTCCGAATGGTAGCATGTTGAATTCATAATGTCCATCTGAAGTGCTAAAAGCCAAATAAGGTCTCACTTCAGGCTTCACTGGAATCTGGTAATAGCCTTTACTAAGATCCACCTTTGAAAAGTATTTTGCCTTGTTTAATCTGGCAAATAACTGTTTGGTGTCTGGTAATGGATCCACTTGTCCTTCTGTGACAGCATTCAGTTTCCTATAATCTATGCACAGTCGGTGTTCCCCAGACGGTTTTCTCAACAAGACGACACTGGAACTAAAGGGTGATTCACTGTGTGAAATGATCCCCTCCTTCAATAAATAATCTATTTCTTCCTTCAATGCCTTCTCCTTCGCGAACGGAATAGAATAGGCTCTCATACAGATTGGGTTTGAGTCTACCAGTTTCATGTCATACTGTAGCAAATTTGTATGGCCTGGTTTATCTGTTAATACATCTGTATGTTCCTCCAGAACCTGTTGAACTCTCTCCCACTGATTTTTAGTCAGGTGCTTACTGACTTTTACCTGTGCTGCTGTTTCACAAGGATGTAATGGGTATTCATGTGAGGTGAGTGGTTCCTTTTGCATCTGAGTTGCAATAGCCAAGGTCAATAAGGGGGTGCTTTCCTGGAGTGGTCTGTCCAGATACTTCTTTAATAAGTTTACATGATAAACTTTCTCCTTCCCCTTTTTGTCAATTTTATAGTTTGTTCTAGACACCTTCTCTAGAACCGTATATGGACCTTGCCAACCAATTTGTAATTTATTCTGGCTGCCGGGTAGTAGAAGAAGCACCTTCTCTCCCACAGCTAGTTCTCGGTCCTTTGCCTTCCTATTAAAATATGCTGCATGTTTCTTCCTGGCTTGTTTCAAATTATCATTTGCCAGTTTCCATCCAGCTTTCAAACGAGTGGTCAGTTCGTTCACGTATTGATAAGATGAGGTAACAGTCTCTTCCGCCTTCTCATCTGTCCAGGTCCTTAATAAAGCTACATCTGGATTTTTAATTTATCATACGTATTTTTCATGGAACCCGTCAGGTCCCTTCCATTAGAAGCCTTATAGTGAGGACTTTTCTTCCTAGAATCATCACTCACAAATCGACCACTACCAATTTTTTTCTTGGGTGTGTCTCCCCACTTTAGATTGCTTATGAGAGATCTTCGCTCTCTTTTCTGTTCTTCCAGTTTATATAAGTCTGACCGAGGGATTGTCATCTTATCCTGGGTAAAATTTCTTCTTTGTACTCTTCGCATAGTGGCCATGTTAATCCATTCAAGTGACGACTGGGTGTGAAAAGGGGGCTTCCATTCCACTTTGTCTACCTGAGTATAATTAGTTTTCCTTCCAGGCCTAATTTTGCCCCGTGGCGTTTCTAGGTCCTGCACATATTTTCCCTTTGTGGGTGTTCCCTCATAAAATACGCCACATGCTTCTACAAAGTTTTCAATGTCGACATTTACGTCGGGCCAATAGTATTTGCGAGCAACTTTTTGGCAGATGGTACCGACTTTTTCATGGTCCTCATCCTTTCCAACATGTAAGCTCCTTATTAAATTTGCCCTATATACCTTGGGAAGAACCAACTGTCCGTGACCAGTGGATCTAGTTCCGGCCTTCCTATATAGCAATCTGTTCTTCATGAAATATTCCCCCTTGCTCGGAGGTGTGTGGCATTTGGGCAATTTTTTAAAACATGGCTTGAGTGTCCTATCCTCAGCCTGCGCCTTTCTCATCTCCTCTGGATGAGCATTTATAGGTTCACCTTCTTCCTCCTTCTTCTGTGACCTGGTCTGCACTGTCGCCATGATCACAGGTTTCTCGGGATTCCCCAAGAAGACGTATCTACACCCCATATCAGAGGGTAGATTGGTTCATCTATCACTGCTGCTCTGATTTCTCCTTCCACATAGCGAGTTTTCACCGTTATCCTTGCGATGGGAAGTGTCATGAGTGGTATGTCCTTAGTCGCCCCTTGTATTTCCACTGTTTCTGTGGTATACTGACTTGGGTCCACTAGGCTAGACTTCACAACTGAATCATAATCCAAACCTGTATCATAAAGGCACCTTATGGTGACCCCATTACAAATAACATCCTCACAAACTGGGGGGTGATAAGGTTCCTGTTGTCCATTAGGATTAACCTTTAATCTTTGCGTCCCCGACTTCATTGCAGCAATGTTTGAAGGTTTCCTTCTACAAAATTCGGTGTTATGGTTATCTCTCTTGCACCATTTACACCATCTTTTTCCTTGGTTAACCGGTTTCCTTTCATTATTTTTTTGGTCATTGAACTGTGAGTTTCTGTCGCGATAGTCATTTCTTGGCCGCTCAAAGTTTGTCCTACCTCTATTACCCTGTTCTCTATTGTCAAATTTATTAAATGGCTGTGGAGCTTTAAAATTATCTATGTGCTTCTTTTTAGCACCACTTACCTCTGCCTGGGCTGCCTGATACCTCTCAGCGACATTTAAAACCTCTCCCAATTTCTCTGCACCTTGTTCCATGAGAAATTTTCTCATGTCTGGAGCCATGGACTCTCTCAATTGCTCAATCATGATCATTTCTTTAAGATCTTGGGTCTTCCCCAGAGCAGTCCATTTCTCCAAATAGGTTTCCAGTCTGGCAGAGAATTGGTGGTATGTCTCCCCAGACAACAGTTTGGCATTTCTAAATTTCTTACGATAAAATTCCCATTTTTTTCGTACCTCAATAACAAAGCCTGCTTTAACATGTCATAATTGTCTTGGTCTTCCCTGTTCATTTTAGCAAAGACTTCATAAGAAGTACCTCTCAGTCCTTGTGATAACTTTAAACTCCACCTCTCTCTCTCTAACCCATATGTAGTAGCTAATAACTCAAAACGTCCTAGGTACCCCTCTATGTCATCGTCTTTTTCAACAAAATGGTCTAAATGAAACCCCATAGCTGAGTTTGAGGCTCCCAGACTGGGCGTAGCATCTGAGGCAAAAGGGCTGGCACCATTTTCAGGAGCCTGGCCTTGTAATTCCAGCTCCCTTAGTCGTAATTCGTGCTCCCTTTGCAACCTTCTATCTTCTGCCTCCCTTTCGGCAGTCAATCTTTTTTCTTCTGCCTCCCTTTTCTGTCGTTTTTCTTCTGCCTCCAATGCTTTAGCCTCTTTGTCAGCCTCAATCTGCAACCTCTTAGTCTCAGCCCCAATTTGTAACCTCTTCTCTTCAGCCAACCTTTCAGACTCTAATTTTCTTTCAGCCTCTTTTTCTAATCTTCTTTCTTCCCGTTCAATATATTTATCACATTCAGCCGTTACATATTGAATTAAAATCTGACCATCCATTCCCATCTCCTTTGCCGTCAGCACAGCAGCTGATCTAAATTTTGCCAGCTCCGCCATACTTTTTAGACAATTTAGTAATGTACAAGATAAATCTCTAACCACTAAAGTACTTCTAATTACTATAGTCTAACTAATTATAATTAACCAGTTAACTAATTAATTATTACTGGCTGTGAAGATTCACCAACTTCTAATTGCCCTATTAATTTAAAGGGACACTTTTAATTTTAAGGGAATTTTACAATTTTTGTTCCCCTAATTTTATTTCTCCCACCAGGAGATCCTTATATTACTGTTTATGCTAATTATCCCTGGACAAGACCCCAATATATGTAGTGGATTTTGATGGTATTTGTATGGTTGTGTTATCACCTAGTGTGATGCGTGAGGTCAGCTGTGAAGGCTCCTGAAATAAGTGTAGCTGTGAATGTACAGAAGACCCTTCTTGCTACCACTATACGACCTCACACATTTCTTTTTTTCTAATGAATGTGGCTACGTTAAAATCTAGGGTACTGAATGTAATGTGTTGTATTGACATATACAAACACACACACACAGATATTAAATAATATAATATTATCAATAAAATTTAGAACACAATGAACTAAATTCAGCTGGTGAAATTTTAGAAAGTAAATCTTTTTTAAATTTATTTGTTCTGAACCAAGGTTTTATTTTGGCCAGAACATATGAAAGATTTTGAAATTTATGAGTGAATGGCATGAATAAATGGCATGATAAATAAAAGGTGTGTACGTATACAATTTTCACGATTAGTTAATATTTCTACAGTTCATAATTTTATTTTCCCTGGGAGAACGATGAATAGATGTGCTGTTGGGGTGGCTTCATCCCTCCCTGTCTATGCCTACCAAACATTGTCCATTAATGATGGAAGGAAATGGGATGTTTTAGTAGTAATTCACTTTGGGTGCTATGTCTATGAAGTTGGTGTAAATCCAGCAGACCAGCCTGCTTACGTAACTTTGAAAGAGTAGTTCTGGTGCTGGAATCTGGTGGCCCCGCCTCTCCGTGCTTGGGGGCAAATATCAAGAGTCTGGTGGCCCCACCTCTCCGTGCTTGGGGCTATAATAGGCTGCTCTGACACAATGTTACTGCACGGGTCCCTCTTGTAATATTCAACACATTTGACACCACATTGGTGCCAAATAAAAAAACTCACAGCTCTGCAATCAAAGTATTAGTTATGTGTCAGAATTCCATCCTCTAAATTAATTCTGGACACAACACCACACAACAACAACACCATATAGACGGGTCAGATCTCTCTGACCATACAGCACATCTTACCAAGTTGGTTTCACATAGGATAAGTTCTCCCAGACTACACATTCCGAAATATGTTTATTAGCTTCCTGCCATAAAATAGGATAGGTGATATGTTTCACTGTTCTCAACACTTAATCACCCCTTCCTAATCCTTGCTGGAGTTTATATATTGTTTGTCCCTAGACCCTGAACTAGGGCGGGGGGTCTAGAGCAAATCCTTACTTGTTGTAAGGCTAGATTTCGATATGGCAGTATCAAATCACTCGAAACATTAAACAATATTTAAAATATACAAAGAAATAATTTCAATCTTACCAGATTATGAATAAAGAACACAGAAATGCTAGCAAAACTCAGCTGAGCTGCTGGCTATAGTATGGCGTCCCTGAACTTATTTCAATTTACTTCATTGGAAATCACCACACTTAAAATTTACTGTGTCTATCACTGGACAACTATTGAGGAATGGCAAAAAAGCGCGTCTGAGCGCTGATAATATGATTGTCTGTGGCCAATCAATGCCTTGTGTTTTTTTCAAATTCAAATTTCCTACACTAAAGTCATTTCAGTCATGCTTCAGTCAAGTATGGATTTTTATCTGTTAGTCCGTCCGTCTCCACTTGCGTTTTCACAAAAAACGTACTTGGTTTTTGAACCAACCTATCCGTCCCCTCTACAAATTTTGTCTTTAAAGTTATTTTTAGCCACAGCTCCCACCAATGTCCCTCTCTTTCATTCTAACTAGATTTGGACACTTGAGTTTCAAGGTCGCGGTTTTTGTGCAAATTAGTAACATGTTTGATTCAATGCAGTCTTTCGCTGATGTGAACAACACAGTCTTTTGTCAATGTCTTCATTATTATCTATCCGTCTGTATAAATAAAAGCATATTATTTCACTGCTCAAAATGGGCCATCCGGCCAGCTAAATTTTATATTCCTAACATTAGTATTAAGAAAAAGTTACTTTTTAAGGTTAGTTGTTTTTTTCGAAATTATTTTCTAGAATCTTCTGTGAAACGTGTGCCGCTGCATTCAAATAAAGGACAAAATATCGCAAAAGCGTCCAAAAAATGACTGTTGCGTATAATAACTATGGTCCCTGTTGTCGATTTCGTTACCTTGTGTCAACTTGGGGACGTGACTTTTCCTCCGTCCCCCCCCCCCCCCCCCCCAATTGCATCTTTTTAGCCTTGCTAGTTTCACGCAATTTTTCAGTCATATTTTTTCCTTTTTAATCCGCCGTTCTCATCCCGTTCAAATGGTAACCGTTTTGACTTCCCGTCTAGCAAGTCAATTTTTATGGAGGGTAGTGACCCGCGGTCAGGGCGATCATGTACTATCAGCAGCTTACGCATTATGTTTTATCCTTACATGTTATCTTTGGAGGTATTTTAACGTTGTATCACTGTTAATTTTACGACAGTTCCCCTAAGCCCTTGGGACAACTTCAAACTCCATTTTTCCCTCTCCAAACCATAATTAGTCGCTAGTCTTTCAAATCTAGAGAGGAATGACTCAATGTCATCCTCTTTTTCTACAAAGGGGTCTAAATGAAACCCCATGGCTGAGTTGGAGGCTCCCTGGCTTGCAGTAGTATCAGAGGTAGATGGGCTGTTACCATTTTCTGGAGCATGGCCTTGCAATTCTAACTCTCTTAGTCGTAGCTCATGTTCCATTTGTAGTCGTTTCTCTTCTTTCTCTGCTTCAAATTTCTTCTCCTCTAATTGTAGCCTTTGATTTCAGCCTCCCTCTCAGCCTCTATTTCCTAGCCTCCCTAGCATCTTCTAACTGTACCCTTTTAAGTTCTTTGTCTGCTTCTAATTGCATCCTCTTCTATTCAGCTAACCTCCTATCTTCTCTCTCAATAAATGTATCACATTCTGATGTTACATACTAATCAGAATTTGCCCCTCCATTCCCATCTCCTTTGCAATCTGTACAGCAGCAGACCTGAATTTTGCCAAGTCGGCCATTTGTTCTTGTACAAAATTCTAATAATTTAACTGTATTAACTAACAATTTTTAACTAGTTAACTATGGGCAATGACAACTCATTAATTCTCCACACTGACTAATAAATTTTAGTAAAATGGGGATAACCTGGATCTCTAATGTTACTATAAATTAAAATCCCGGACCGGACACCAATATATGTGGTGGGTTTTAATGTTACTATGTTAATTATTAATTGTCTACAGAGTGAGGTCAGCTATGAAGGTCACTGAGTCTAATAGTTGATGTTGATGTTCTCAGGGTACCTAACTGCTACCACCCTACGATCTCACTCTGCGAATTATTTTGATTTTATTATGTTATATGGCTACGTGTCTAGGGTAATGGATGTATGGTGTTGTTATAATAACTTGAACACAGCTGTAACTCAATACAATGAATTTAAGTAAGACAGTAGTTTTAGTTATCAACTTAATTTACAATTTTATTTTCCTGTACCTCAATTCTTTTGGGACAGGAATATTTAACTGAAGAAAATGTAGTTTACATATACGAAATAAATAAAGAGAATTTTCTGTCCAGATCAAATAATAGGAGCTGTCTTTGGTGATGTATTCACATAATAGTATAGTACTGTCTAATTGGTGAAAATCAATCTTGTGCGGGGCTGTTGTTTACATCATTCCCGCTAAAATGTGGATAAAGTTTTTGGAAAACTTTGCACGTTGATGAGTTGACAGGATGCCCTTAAGATACGTTCAATAATGCTAAAAATACATGTGCTTTTGAAAGGATACGGTATGTAAGATGACAGAGAGAAGAAGGGCAGAATGTAAGACGGGCCTGCGTGCCCAATTCTTAACCCTTTGAAAATAAAGTTCGTTCGTTCGTTCGTTCATTTGAGACGCAAAGACAACGAGAAAAGTAACTGTTTACCCCAACTCATCTTGATGAACCTAAAAAAAGTCCCTGAGTCATTCAGTTGCACACCGTTTGAAAATTTCACGAGTTCTTAGAACATACTTCTGAATATGTCTCAAATCACTAATTTACTGTACGAAGAATTCGATTTTTATGTCTTGTTGTTGTTTTTTTTAATGTTTATTTTTATTTACTTTATTTTTAAATTCATTATTATTATTACTATTATTATTATATTTTATTTTTTTTTTAAATTTTATTTTAAAAACGTACTTTAATTATGATGATTATTGCAAATGTAATATTACTTTTATAATGATAAATGCCTTAATTATGCTTAAAGTAAATGTGAGGATGAAAGGATATAGTATACATGACGAGAGAGAGAGAGAGAGGAAGGGCAGAATGTCAGACGGGCCTGCGTGCCCAATTCTTAACCCTTTGAAAATAAAGTTCGTTCGTTCGTTCGTTCGTTCACATTTTCTTTGAGTTCAGCTGTAGAATACTGGAAATTATGACAAAGTCAGCCCAGAAGTCTTTCTCTGGCTAACATGTGCAGTAACAGCTCTGCTGAGGCCTTCACTTTCCTCATATAAAGTCTCAGTAGGTCTTACAGCATGTAACAGGCAATGAAACCCGCAATTCAATGAATTTATTTACACAAGTAAAAGATGACTGGTAGATAATGGCACACTTCAGATCTGCCTTCTTCCAGACTGTAAAGAATTTCTTTTCATAAGCTTCACCTCTGCTCTCATCTTTACTGTGTCAAAATCTTATTATCAAATGGCGTCCTAGCCTTGTATTCTTTAGCTATTATCAATTCTGCCAGCCAATGGAACAACGCGTCAATTATTTGTTTCTTTTTTGAAAATCCTAAACATTTTGTGGGTGTTTATCAATACGTTTACGAGTCTGCTTTTTCTCTCACTAGATAGTAATATGTTCGCGTTGGCTGGCAAATCTGCAGCTTTTACCTCCCTCTTTCCTATACTAGTGGGGTGGCCCATCAAATCAAGTCAAAAATATTTGACTTTGCCGAAGATTTTCAAACCTGAGTTATTTATGCGTCTGTCAGTCTGTCTCAATTTTTATTTTCTACCATATCTCTGTTAGTTATGGACCGATTTTAAATACAGAGAGTGATTTTTACTCACACCATTATCCTCTACATTTCTAGATAAGTTTTATGTACTTCTTTATCATTATTTGCATCTTTATATTTTTCTCGTTATTTATGGTTTTCTTGTACTGTACCGCCATATTAATGAAATAAGTCTTCTAAGGTTCATCTAAGTTATTATAAAGGAATATGAAGGATATTATATTAATAATATTTATTCTATCTTTCAAGATCTTAGTTGTAGTTTATTCAGAAAGCCATTCCTAAAATTCACTTTTGCCACTAGCAGCCCTGCCCCCCAGTGTCAATTTCGAATTTAGAAGTAGGCGAGATATTTTTTTCTTTTCTACCCCTTGTCCCTTCTCTCTGACCTTTGAAGACCAAGCACTGCGTTAACAAAGTTGGTTTTGCAAGCTTTTTCGGATTTCGTCAGGAAAAAACTAGAGGCAATAAACGCGGGCTGCAGTGTGTGTGTGTTTTTGCGAAAGTGACTTCAACGCTTGTGTTTATACATTCGCATCTGCGTCGATCGTTGCAGTTTTTGGAAAAGGCGATAGCCTTAGTTATTTCGATGCTAAAACGTATTACTCGATTTTTTTGTCTATCGTTAGTTTCATTTTGGCAACAATCGTCAGTAATTAATAGGAAGCAGGATAACGCTCGACCTCATGTGGCACAACTCACCACCCAGTTCCTCGCTGACAACAACGTCCAGACCATTCCGTGGCCAGTCATCAGACATGAACCCCATAGAACACTTATGGGATGAACTCGACAGACGACTCAGCCAGCGAGACGTGGCTCCAGCCAATCTCCGACAGTTGTCTCTTGCACTGCGGGAAGAGTGGGCAGCCATCCCACAGATCCAACGGCTAATCGGATCCATGTCAAGGAGATGTCGTTCTCTGATAGAGGCCAGAGGAGGCCATACACCTTACTAAAACGGAGGCCTCAGTCGCAAAGAATAAAAGTACAAACCAAATTTAATGAACATCATTTCATTGCTAAAGTCTGAAAGTTTCTTCGTGCCAAGATTGAAACATTAATTCCGTAAAATAAAATGTTGGTACAAGTTTGAAATTTGGTGTCCATTACCACTGCAATAATGTTGCGTTTCTTTTTTTGAACAGTATGTATATATATATATATATATATATATATATATATATATATATATATATATATATATATATATATATATATATATATATATATATATATATATATATATATATATATATATATATATATATATATATATATATATATATATATATATATATATATATATATATATATATATATATATATATATATATATATATATATATATATATTGCCACAAGATGGAATTTGGGGCGACCTGTTTTCGATCTCTCTTTCACTACTGCAGTAATCAGTTAAGTTTTTGGTACTGATTTTATTTGCGTGATTTTCCATGGTCGAACCCTTTTCTTTCTGTTTGCTATGTAGCAGAGAGTTTGTTTGTTCAAACATTTGACACTCCTTGTTGATGATAAACACATCATATTTGCTAGGAGCAGCTGAGGTAATATTGACCGTTAGACAAGTTGTATATATGATATAAATGTAAAAATGTTTATTTTTCTTACCCAAAATATTGACACATCAATCTCCGCAACTGGAAGAATCATAGGCTCTTTGCTCTTCCGGGGCTGTGTATTTCTACAGTTTCACCAGTGTATTGATGGGCCTTTATCAAAGGTGGGGAAACTAGACCTGAGTACTCTATGCCCGAATCATATAAACAAAGTACTGTGTTAGCGCCAACAGTTACTTGTTCACTAATGGAGGGCTGACTGGGGTTGTGGTTGCATACCTGGAAGCCATGGTTCCCTGTCGACTTCGTCAGCAGGCAAGCGACGTTATAAGGGCCGGTTTTAGGCCTCTTACAGTCCGATGTAAAATGCGTTTTGGTTCTGCACGATTTATACCATCGCTTTCACGTTCGCTGGGCTGAATTACTCTGTTTCTGCCTATGGTGATCCTGTGGTGGTTGTTGTTGTTATTGGGCCGTGTTGTGTGCGGTGTTGGGCGTACTCTTGGAGTCAGTAAAGGGGCGCTCCTCTCGTTTGGGGTGACTATCGTGTGGGTGCCTTTTAGACCGGTTCATTTTGGACTGGGCGCTCAGGTACCGATCAGCAAACAGTACTACTTGATCCTGAGAACGTAGCTGACAGGGTTGAAAATCAAAGAAGAGTGGAGTAAAAAGTAGACTACCAGCAGATCATCATTAGCCTTGGCAGAGAGTGCAGAGCTTGGGGCAATGGAAAAGAAGAACTGGAGATTAATCAGCTTATAAGTGATCATGCTGGGGATGATGACGTCATTGTGCACAGTGATGGGTCTGTAGTGCGTGGTGAAAAATCAGGATGGGGCTTCCCTGCGAGAATAAAAGGCAGGGTCGTCGCTGAACAAAGTGGAGCCTACATAACAACAACCACCAGCATGAGAATGTAGGTAGAAGCAGTTACTACAGCACTGAGGTGGCTGTCTGAAACTCCATCAACCAGGGCAGTTATATTGTCAGACTCTCAAGCCATGCTTTCGGAAAGTTCAGAACGGATGGCTGCGGCAGGAATGGAAAACATCAATATAATCCTTAAGTCTTCAAGCTGGTCATGCAGGGGAACGTAGCAATGAGAGCGCTGACAGACTGGTCTCAAGAGCACCCATAATGGGGACACTGGACATGGATAAGGGAGAGATACTAAGGGCAATTAATGATCGCCTGCTGGATAATGACACTGCAATGAATGAATAAAAAAGGCTGAGACTGTTGGAGTTTGACATCAAACGTGGGACTAGCAGAAATGGAAATGAGAGAGGATGCATCCGTCTTATGTACAACCAGCGTGCTACATGTACAATTAGCATTTATACGCTTCGACATTTGCTGAGGGAGACTGAGCACCTATGGGTTTGCCGGAGTGCAGTGAGGTCGATTCTGATTAATAACAACAATATTCTTCTGTATTATCCGATGTTAGTGTGTTTATCGGTATACAATTACTGTCTTGTGGTGTACTAACAGAATTCTATCTGATATTGTCAAGAACCCTTTTACTATTCTTGAACTTTCAGCATCTAAAATTACACCTACTCTTGTTTCATGCTTATTTGATAAGTTATAATGATTTTGTAGTTATTAGAATATACTTCACCTCTTCCAGAACATTGAATTTTATATAGTCTTAATACGTTTGCATTCATTTTTTTTCATTTCCCTCTAGATATTACCCAATGTTCACTTTAGCTTTAATGTCCTGACATACCAAGTTCCTATGTTATCGTTAATTCTCATTTTTCTAACAATACGTCGCCTTAGTACTACTTTATCCCATCTTATCTCCATTTTTGGCAAAAAACTCAACTGAGGTAATAAACTGACGCTATAAAGATTATACCAACGGGCTGATCACCCGTTTGCCAGTCACTTCGATTACGGAAACAACAGCAAATGGATTGATTTGCCGTTGCCCTAAAGACGCCAATAGGCGTGATGGGAAACAATGGCAAAGAAAACCTATCTGCTGTTGCCCTAAGACGCCACTAGGCGTAATGGCCACTGACTGCTTTGACGGTCGGTGGCTAAGGATGGAAGAAGAAGAAGAAGATAAAGATTATATTACAAAATATCTTAGTTATCTATTTCAGGAGAGTATATTTTTTCAGAAGAATAATATTGCTTTCAAAGTTTCTTGGATTATAATTATTCTTTCTCCACGAGAATCAATAGCAATTATTAAGTCCGAGCACATTTACACTGCTCTATTTTTTCTCCAGACCCGTCAATCAAACTAGTCGCAGTCATCACGTGATGTTGTGGATCACTATGGAGACGCGAAGAAATACCCGATATGTTTTCTTCCTCTGCTGTTTCAAACCTGATTCAATGGTAATCTCCAAAAGAACGTTCCCAATCGTTCTGCACAGAATATTCACTTGGAGTTATTTCCCTTCAGCAGTGTTTCTTGCTTTTGCAGTGTTTTGTGGACATGTATCGTAGTGTGCAAGTATCGATTGTAATTAGGAACGGTCACACTATTTGAGATGCAAAACGCAGCGATAATTATAAACAAAATACATTTTTTTTAAAGGGGGGAGGGCATGGTGTTAAAGCATAAAGCTGTTTGTTTATTGCTCAATTGACTTTTATTTGCCATAATTAATTTTTTATAATACCCTCCCCCGACGACAGACTGACTCACAGACTGACGAAGTATTACATGTCTAACTTACTAACGGGCTGATTCAACGTGCTAAATGAGCTGGCTGCTACAATAGACCTAGCAAGGGTGAAGGCGAATAGCAAAGTCAGGCCGAGCACCGCAAATACATACTTTCTGAGAGCAGGAAAGTCAGCATACCCCAAACCGAGTAAATCAGGTAGCAGTTTACCATCTCTTCTTGACTGTGCAAATGACTGGGAGATGGCAGGAGACCTTCTTTGGTTAGGGGCATATCCAGAGAGTGTCAGAACATCTCGAAGACGCCCAGATATAGTGCTGCATTCTTCATCATCGCATCAGGTTATAATGATTGAACTGACCGTGCTATTTGAATCCAGATTGGACGAGCAACATTCGTTCCAAATGGCCAAGTATAATGATCTGACTGCGGACCTGAGACACGGTGGGTTCACTGCAAGGGTCATGGCTGTTAAGGTGGGTGCAAGATGGCTCGTGGCTGCCTCTGTGTATGATCTGTTAAAACTGTTGGGGTTGAGGAAACAGTCAAGAACAACGGCACTGAATAGGCTAAGTGAAACTGCGGAAAAGGCATCATTCTGGTTGTGGAACAACCGCAATGGGCTATGAAACTCGGGAAAATGTGTTATCAACATAGGGGTTACTTTCACAAATGCCTCCAGCTGGCTGAAAATTGTGAATTTTAAAGCAGCAACCAGGGTTTAATTCTCTACCCAAGACAACAGGAGGCTGACACTTGGGAGTCACCCAAGTGGGCCCGCGCCCCCCCCCCCCCCCTTAAAGTGTAAAAGAGAGTAAGGAACCGAAACACTTGATCGATGGGCGACTCTTTCTGATGATCAGATTGCCTCCTGTTGTATCGCTTTGTATAGAGTTTCCTATCGTTGACTAACGGACAGAGTGACTAACTGGTGTACTCCTTATGTTTGACTGGCGGACTGACTGACTGACAACGGATAGACTGCTAATTTGACGGAACGACTTTCGTACATCACTTCGTAAGTCGGTCCGTTAAATTATGAGTCTGCCCTTTAAAAAAATAATTATATTTCTTACTTGCAGCAACGAAAACCGGACAGGCGAAGTAGATTATTATCTTCTACTTATACAGTCGCGTAAATTTCTCAGACACTTACTCTAAGACAGCGGTTTTCAACCTTGTTGAGTCCATGGCTCCCCTGACCAACTTCATTCTTTCTGCGGCTCCCCTGTGCGGCGCACTGGTTGAAAACCGCTGCTCTAAGAGATCCACCCTCGGACACCTTCTCTGAGTGATAATTCCAACTGATTCAATTTCTGTTTTGGGGTAAGCGACACTTGGTTTTTTTTTTTTTTTTTTTTGTAGTTATAATTGGGATATAACTGAGACTACTTTTTTAACCTGAGCTAGAATGATTTTATCCATAAATTAATAAGTGAAATGGTTCTTTTGCTAAGCAATTTAAACGCAGGGGATAGAAACTCGTGTAGAAAGGGACATATCTCATACAGTTTTTTAAGATAAAGTGTTAAACACCTACTACGTTTGCGCCTCAGTTCTTTGTGTTAAGGGCATCCACGGCAGTGAAAATCGGGTTTTAGGTACAAAATATCGATTTTTTTTACTTTTGAGCTTATTTTATTAAATAATCATCGAGGAATCGATTGAGTAAGGTTTTACGACATAAAAAATGCATTTTATGTGTCAAAAAGCATATTTTCGGCACTACCCCCAATCTATGATTTGCCAATTTCTGGCGAAAATGCCCGATTTTGTCTCTCAAAAATACCTTAGTTACGCTGAGCGGATCGCGACGAATTTGGTATCACTAAAAAGGGATTTTCTTTGTCTCCCGGATTATAGCTAATTCGAAACCTTTATTTCACATACCTCTGCATTCACAATTTTCCATCGTTTTACGCTAACTTCCTTATAAGGAGAGGTCACGCAGTAACCCCATTCTCTCAGTCAAGACCCATTCATGAGGCATTGGTGTTTATCTTTCTGGTTGGTCATTAAAACGCGCTGCTTTATCTGTTCAAATCTGGAACATAACGACAGGTACTTCCGCCCGTAAACAAATAAGTTTGTTCCATTGAACGTGGTACAACCTTTTTCTCTTGATTACGGACTAAATCTCCTTAAAATGTTTTCTATTACTTCAATATGGGAAGAAAAGGTAAGAAAGCAAAGCAACTTTCTGCCGCTAGAGCACGTCGAAAGTGTGTAATTTCCAGCAATGTTACGACCGAATCAGCGATGGATGATAACCAACCTGATGTAGGCTTATCGTCAACGTGTCTGCATACCAGTATCCGATAGGCCTATAGTTCAAATCGCTGATCAAAAAGTACCTTTAACCGCTGGCCTAATTCGATCCGATATAAAAATGAACTTGAGCGTGAGCAAGAATGGTGCTTCTCATAACACAATTATGAAGGGTCAGCCGGAATGATGGAGGTAAAAGCCTGTGAGGTTCCCTGGCTTCCAGTGGGAAATCACAAGCTACGCTACACTGTTTTGCAATCAGATGGCGATTCCAAGGCCTACAACAGACTCTGCGACATCAAACCGTATGGTCCAGAAGTTGACATAACCAAGGAGGAGTGCGTCAACCATGTCGCAAAGCGATTAGGCACTGCACTGAGGACACTCATTACTGACAGCAGGAAACAAAATGTCACCCTTGGGGTAAATGGCCATGGTCGTCTGACCAAAAATACCATATGAAAACTGTGTATTTATTACACCAGAGCCATCCGCCAACATAGTACAGCCCCAGAGATGAAACAAGCCATCATGGCTTCTCTCTACCATGGATATTCAACAAACGACAAACCCCAACATAATTTGTGTCCGCCAGGCGAAAACTCCTGGTATTTCTATCAGGCTTCCATGGCCAAAGGAGAAGCTGCTGGACCCCAGGAGACCCTATGATAAGACTCTTTTTTCTTATTAATGATGTCCACCAAATGATAAATATAAGTGGATGGAAGCAGACATCATCATCATCAGTTGATAAACTCTTAATACAAGACCCTTGCCCTGAGCAAGAGACATGCTGAGAAATCTGAAGCTCGCTCGAACATCACCAGAGTTAAATACTGTGTTGTTGTGTTGCTCGTGGTTCGAGTATGGAATGTCAACTTGACCTACGCAGTGGTGTGTAGACATAGATGGAGTGTATAATGTGCGAATGATAGGAAGAGTTCGTGGTGTTGACAAATGTTCTTTTCTCACACTCATGTATGGCTGGAAGTCATCGACACCAACGACTGTGTACCTTTACTAAAGTTTAATTGGACGTACACACTCGACAGCACAGATAGTGACAAATCACAGGTTGGCATAATACATCATGGTACAGTGGATAAATGGTCTTGCAATGTTATGTTACATGGGCACTCATGTAGAATAATAGTATAATGGACTGTCAGTAGCCAAGCACTCAGTATTGCCCATATATATATATATATCAACTGAGTTTACTGACAAAGCACGTCAGATTATAAACAATATCCAAGATGGCTTCTAGACCTAATCTCGTCTAGCGAAGATTCCTTAACATAATGTCCAGCACAGATTTTTCCCATATAATTATATTGAACCGCTAGCAATGGGTTCTCATGTGTAGCAGTGATCTCTGGACTAATCAAGCGATAATACGGGCATCCCTTTTCTCTTCTTGAAAGTCACTACATGTTTGGTTCCAAGATGGCTTCACTCGTGAGCTGTCACTCACGTTTGGATACAGATAATGAATCTGTCCTAAAGTTAGTCATTCATTAAACATTTCATTGCTCTGTAGATTTGATCATGAACAATTGACTGCATTCTACAGAATATAGTGCTGCTAGGAATCAGAATCGTTTTTTTCATCTAGTTAGATGTATCCTCTCAGACGTACAAATCATCCCTACCGAAAAACGGTGGCTTCGTACGAGAGTTCAAAAGAGTATCTTTATTACCTTGGTTTTTCAGAAATATGAGTTTGCCATTCCTTGGCAATAAGAATGAACACTGGGGTAAAGCATCCACGATAGGTCTAGACGACTATCACTTTCCCCAAAAACCACTGAGATCACTTTTTCCCCGGCATCAAGCCGACATAGAAAAACACAGCCCATCATCAGGGCGAAGCCAAAACACACCTCTCTCGCGACACATCCGCCGAACAGCCTTTGACCTCTCTAGAGACAACAGAACATATAGTTCGACTTAGATATGTAAAGATATACAGATATAAGACAGATTCGTCCTACACAGACAAACAATACACATAAATTCAGGCCATAGATATTCGAAGCAAGAACAATCTATTACTACCCAAACAAAGAATAAATCGCAGTAAAACTGGATTCATCCGCGGAGTTCGATCGAAAGAGACGGCACAACTTTCAAGGGAAGTAACTCAATAATGACTTTCCCTTAAGCACTAAACAATATCTATTTTCTTTACAAAATATTTGCGAACATAACAAGTATACCAATGTATAATATTGTAAGATATCAAAGACTGCACGTAACAGTCTTACCACACCTCCCGGGAAAAAAAAATGGAACATTTTTTTTCTTTTTGAAATACATCTAGGAGCAACGTACAATAGGCTCACAACGCATGAATAATGCGCAGATGAAAATATCAGGAATACATATAACGCCTAATATGAGGCTAAGGCGACTTATGGAGCGACTGGTGAGAATGTGTCTCATAAACTGAGAGAAATTATTTCTCTATAAGTATATTTTTCCAGGAAGAAGTCATCAAAGTATAATACAATTCTGGCAATTACACGATGCCTAAAAAATTCATACCATCATTTCGTATTAGATATCTTACATTTATAATTTATGAAGAAAAAATCATCAAAGCACAGCGGTGAATAAACATCAATGAACCGCTATGTAGTGATACAATCATTATATTATTAAATTACAAATTTGTATCTATCATGATATAGAAAAGGAACTACTATAGAACTAGACATATCAAGAAGTCTAAGCCCTAATAGTTATGTGGAATCATGTGGGCATCTTGACAGAATGTCTGCCATCACATTATCTGATCCACGAATAGCTCGCACAGAGAAATGAAAAGGTTGAAGAGCAATTGCATATCGAGTAGACCTCGAGCTCTTCAAATTCTTACTCTGTATAGCAGTAAGAGCTTTTTGGTCGGTTTCTACTATGAAATGTGCGCCCAGAAGGAATCTCTGTAGTTTGAGGATCGACCAAACCATAGCTAATAGCTCACGGTCTAAAACCGAATAATTCCTTTCTGCCGCATTAAGTTTTCTGGAAATATACATTACAGGATGCAGAGTTCCAGAGTACTCTTGCATTAGTGCCGCTCCAATCCCAGTGGATGAAGCGTCACTACGAAGAACGAATGTTTTATCTTTAGTGGGTAGCACTAAAATAGGTGGTGTTGAAAACAATGTTTTAATCTTATCCAGAGAGCATTGGCATTCCTGAGACCAGTGGACCACATTAGGCGAACCTTTCTTTAGAAGTGTTGAAAGAGGTGCCATGATAGAGGATAGATTCTGAATGAATCTGCCATAAAATTGAATAAGACCTAACAGACTTCTCACCTGTTTTTTAGTCTTAGGGATTGAGATGTTAAGTATCTTACTAGTATTATGGTCCTCTGTCTTTAGGAAACCATGACCAACTCGGTGGCCTAGGAAAGAAATTTCGCTAAAACCAATATAGGCTTTAGAGGGTTTCGCTGTCAGGTTGTGCTCGCGCAAAGTAGACAGCAATTCATCTAACCCTGAATAGTGATCTTCCCAAGTATCGCTGAAAAGACAGATGTCGTCTAGATATGCAATGACATCTGACCGATAAGATAGGATTCGGCGCATCATGCGTACGAATGTAGCTGGTGCGTTCATAAGACCGAAAGGCATAAAATTCCATTGGAACAAACCTCTAGGTGTTGAAAAAGCCGTGAGAGGTTTGGCGCGTTCAGATAAAGGAACTTGCCAATATCCTTTAGACAAATCAAGTTTAGTGAAAAAATGAGATTTGGAGAGTCGAGTAAGTAGTTCTTCCAGTAAAGGCATAGGTTCAGCATCGAACTTCTTTACCTGATTCAATTTTCGATAGTCAACGCAAAGACGTATGTTATTGTATTTTTTACGCACAATAACCATCGGCGAAGAATATGCAGAGGTGGATGGTTCGATTATTTTCAAATCTATCATCTCATCCAACTCTTTCTCGACCTGTGCTTGAAAATGTATAGGTATAGGATAAGGTCTAACCCTAATAGGAGTATGGTCAGTTAGAACAATGTCATGTTCAATGACATTCGTTTGTCCAGGGATGTCAGTGAGTACATCCTGAAATGTTTGCAACATAGTTGAAACTTGTCGCTGTTCTCCTAGAGACAAATCAGGAGAGACAGTAACGTTCTTCCATGATTCACTAGAATGAAGTGGGATCATTGGAAGAGGAAGATTTACATCTGAAAAACTTGTTTCCTCATCCTGTATCACGGACAGTGATGAGTAATGACCATGTTGTACTGGAGAATTGTCCGTTGCTTGGAAAATGGGTTGCAAATAATCCGGACGTTCATGGAATTCAGTAAGCATATTGATGTGGAAGGTTTTATGCTTCCCATCAATATCGACAATATAGTCGACATCGGAAATTTTCGATATTATATCGTACGGACCTTTCCAAGAAATAAGTAGTCTGTTTTCCCTACAAGGTAGTAATACAAATGCTTTGTCACCAGGACAAAGTTGTCGTAAGCATCTCTTCTTATTGGCAAATTGCCTTGCCTTCTGTTTCGCAAATTCAGAAAAAGAAGTTGCTAATTTGCATGCTTCGATAATCTTTTGTCTCAACGCGATGACATATTCGTAGGATGACTTTGTGTCATCGTCAATATTGTCAGATGTTATGAGATCGTGAAGCAACGACATAGGGCCACGCGGACGCGCGCCAAAGACGAGTTCAAAGGGAGAAAATCCTGTATGTTCATTGGGTACCTCTCTGTAAGCGAAGAGGGCCGCAGGTAAAACTCTGTCCCAGTCTTGAGGATGATCCTCAGTTATCTTCCCTAGTAAGTTTTTAAGTGTTCTATTAAGGCGTTCGACCATACCATTAGACATTGGATGGTAGATACTACTTAAAGATCTATCTATCTGCAGAGTAGACATTACTTGAGACATGGTATCTGATATTAGTTGGGTGCCATGGTCTGACAATATCTCTCCGGGGAAACCCAAACGAGAAAATATAAGCCAAAGAGCATCTGCAATATCAGCTGTAGTAATGCTCTTCAGAGGAATAGCCTCTGGCCAACGTGTGCACATATCAACACACGTCAAGATAAACTGATGTCCTCTGGCAGACTTGATCTTAAATGGACCAATAATGTCTATGGCCATTTATTGAAACGGCCGAATAGGAATGTCCGCCGCCTGAATGGGTGCAGCATGCCGTGGACCTTTGGATTTAACTTCCTGACATACTTTACAAGATCGACAATAAATCCGTATGTCCTTGTTTACCAATGGCCAAAAGAAAGCCGCAAGGACTCTTGACTTAGTACGGGAAAAACCCATGTGTCCAGCACACTGAGAGTCGTGAGCGTGCTGCAAAATTTTAACTCTCAAATTCTTGGGAACCAGGATTTGAGAATGACTTGACGTAATGGAGTCTTGAACCATACGTACAAGTACGCCATTCTTCTTTGTAATCCACGATTTACGACTTGTGTCTTTATTAGGATCACCTTTAGTTGCAAGAATGAAGACTTTCTTCAGGGTGGGATCATCTTCTTGCTGTTTTATAAACGAGTCACGAGAAATTACCAAGGGATCATCTTGGTTATGCACTTCATTATCTTCAGTAGATGAAGTTTGAGGCATATTAAGAGCCTGAGCTCTAGTGACTACAGCGTTAGCAATCTGCATGTTTTGCCTTTCCCACGCGGAAATTTGTTGCGGAGTGCATTCTTTGACTCCATGAATGCGACCGATGATGAGGTCAGCGATCGGATTCGGGAGAAGACATGCATGTACATCTCCTGTAAAGAAAGGAGTAGCAATCCTAATGATAGCAGTAGAGTATTTCTCTAATGTGCCGCCAAATGTTACACATTTGACTACTTGTCCAGTGGCACGGGAAGGATCTACGAGTGACTGCCTAACACCAATTGTGGTGCATCCAGAATCAAATAGCACAGAGACTGGATTGTTATTCACTAAACCCTTATGTACGACAAGAGAACCTCTTCCATCATGCGCGACTGATGCCGGAAGAGCAGGAAGAGTATGGCCACAGCTTAAAGTAGACACTGTGGTTGGCTCAAATAACGTTTTGCATTGGGGGCACTGAGATGCTCTCCCAAAATCAAAAGCGGCACATGCCATATTACTAGCATCATTATTATCTTTACTCTGTTTATAGGCTTCATGGGACTCTTGTTGTGCAGAGTTTGCCTGAAAATGGGGTTTATGTCTTTTGTTTTGAGATCTACCTCGGTTATTATCACCTCTGTAGTTATTGTTACCTCTATTGTAACCCCTATTTGGGTTTGAGTCATAGTTTCCTTGGTTACCATTATCATATTCATTATAATGAGTATCTCTGTAATTATGATCTTGTTGACTCCAAGACGGATAACCCTGATAGTTTCTATAATTACTTCCTCTACGGAAATTCCTATAATTATGACCACCCCTGTGTCGAGAGCTATCAGCTCGTCTCCAGTTCTTTGAAGAAGAACCCTGAAATGATTGGTTACCTTGGTTTTGATAACTATTATGGTTACCTTTTTTATCAAATCTGTTTTGAGGTCCCTGAAATCTGTGTGAATAATTGGGATTGTATGGTGTTGCTGAAGCAACTGGCATACCCTCCTTAATCGTAGTGTTGCCAAAAGTCACGTCGGGGTGTGCAGTGACATATTGGGAACAATATTCTTCCATTTCCTTTAGAGATTTGGGTTTACGCTCATGTATAAATTCCAGGAATGGTTTGTTAACACATGACATAATCTTATCTCTGAGCAACAAATCCATAAGTCCTTCATACGTTTTTTCTGTTTTGGAAAGCTCAATCCAACGATCAACTGTGAGACGTGCCTTTGCAGTGAATTCTGAGAATTCTACACCTGTCTCAGGCACCATCGTCTTAAACAAAAGGCGATAGCCTTCCTCACTTAGCTGGTATTTTTTTATCAAAGCCGCCCTAATGACATCATAATTATCCTTATCTGCTTCTCCTACAAGGCATAATCTAGTCAAAGATTCACCTTTCAAGTTTTCTGCTAATTGATTAGCGTATTGTGATTTATCCACATTATGTGTACGACAAGAACGTTCAAATCTATCCAGCCAGAATGTAATATCGTCACTGGATGCCTGATTAACATTAATCATAATTGTCAATCTCAATTTCTCTAACTCAAATTCATGTTCTCTTATTGCTTTTTTTTCTTCAGCCTCTCTGTCTAATCTTTTTTGTTCAGCTTCCCTGTCTAATCTTTTTTGTTCAGCAGCAGCTTCTCTTTCTAATTTCTTTTGTTCAGCTTCACTGTCTAATCTTTTTTGTTCAGCAGCAGCTTCTCTTTCTAATTTCTTTTGTTCAGCTTCAAATCTCCTTTGCTCCACCTGCATCTGCAATTTCTTTTGTTCAGCAGCAGCCTCAGCCTCTCTTTCTAATCTTTTCTCTTCAGCCAGAGCAGAAGAAGATGGATGAGGAAATGGAAATTCGCAGGATGCAGCATGAGGAATAAGAGAAGGAGAGGGAGAGACAGCATGAGAAGGAAAGGGAGGAGAGACAGCATGAGTTAGCTCTTAAAACTCTAGAATTCCAAAGTCGTGGTGCTGCCTCTACCTCCAGCAATGGAGAGTCTTCTCCTCATTCTTCCTTAACTGATCATTCTAACACACAATCTACTCATTTAACTGCTATGTCTTTTCCGCTAGAGTCTTTCCCTTGTCCAAATGAGAAGATTGACATATGGCTAGAAAAATTTGAGAAAATTGCAACCCTGTACGGTTTAGAGAGGTCGCGTTGTTGTGTGAAACTTTCCCAGGCCCTCAAAGGTTCTGCGTATGATGTTTACGCCAAACTGGAGACCAGCCAACAAGACAACTATGATGTGTTGAAGAAAGCGTTAGTGGAGCGCTTTGAAATGAATGCGCGAAAGTTTCTGCAACTGTTTCGCAACAGCAGGAAGGAGAGCTCTAAAACTTTCCAGCAGTTTTCATCTCGTTTAAAGGGATACTTGACAAAGTGCCTTGAGCTTTCTCAGCTCCCCTCTACCTATGAAGGTCTTGAGGAATTTGTTTTAACCGAACAAATAAAGAACACTTTGTCTGCTGATACCCGGAGATTTCTAGCTGAGCAGGGTGCAGAAAAGCTTGAAGACATCGTAGAAAAGTCTGAGCGATATCACAATGCGCTGGCTGAACTACCGGCCACAAAACGTAAACCGACAGAAGAGCATTTTCGGAAAAATAATCTAGACCAATCTTCTCATATTCCTCATGTTTCTAACCAAAATAACCACAGAGAAACTGGACCTCAAAACCCCCCTCCTGAAAAATCCAAGTTCTGCAAAAACAAGTACACCAACCACAGTAAGCAGTCTGATCAACCAGACCGCCCTTCATGGCAGCGTGGCCAGAAAGGTCAAGGTGGCAAAGGAAGAACTCCTGAGCACGGGACTAATAATCAGAGTGAGCACATCGAGCCTAAACGCATCGGATGCTTATTAACAGTCTCGCAAGGCGGAATTATTGACAGTGATTCCCAACC
This sequence comes from Oreohelix idahoensis, assembly GCA_024509875.1. NCBI lineage: Eukaryota > Metazoa > Mollusca > Gastropoda > Stylommatophora > Oreohelicidae > Oreohelix > Oreohelix idahoensis. The sequence continues at coordinate 1,281,349 of JAMPIV010003496.1, forward strand.
TGTAGAGGGAGACAGACTCTCTACGCGAGGTACTGTTATATTGAACGGTTCTCAAACTTCTTGTTTATTTGACACGGGGCTTTCGTATGATTGCATTGTTGCCAGAAACCTGGTTAAACCCGGTCAAGAGACAGAAGAGACCGTCGAACTTTGTTGATTTCTGTAAGGGTGATGCACCTACAGCGCTTCCCATTGCATTGGTGGAGATCCACTCTGATTTTGTCAGAGGTGGGATCAAAACGGCTGTTATGGATGACCCCATCTACCCAGTCATACTTGGCGGGAGATACGTGTGTATTGGGAAACCGCAAGAGCCGATTGTGGCAGCAGTAACTACAAGAGGGCAAACCAAGAAGGAACGGGAGCCTGCGCCTAATTTGTTACCCATGTAACTTAAAGAAGCGCAACAAAAGGATCCTACGTGGGCACCCTGCTTTAGGAAACTGCCCATGGCTAAGGAACCCAGACAGCACGGGGACATTTTTTCTAAGGATGGCGTACTTTATCACAGAACGGGCAAGCCTGACCAGGTTACAACCAGCTCCTACTACCGAAACAGTACAGACGCCAAATCCTAGAAATGGGGCACTCTATTCCTTCAGCGGACATATGGGACAGAACGCCACAAACGAACGGATAACCACTCATTATTGGTGGCCAGGATTAAATACTGATATTATCAGGTATGTCAAATCCTGTGCCCAGTGCCAACGTGTACCACCCAAGCAACGGACATCCCCAGTCTCTTTGGGTGAAATGCCAATAGTGGGAACACCATTCGAACGGGTTGTGATCGACATTTTAGGATCCTTAGAAAGAACTAAAAGAAGGAACAGGTTTATCCTGACCTTAGTCGATACATGCACTTTATGGGCAGAAGCTATCCCGCTAACATGCGCAGATGCCAAGCATATCGCAGAAGCCCTCGTGCAGATTTTCACTCGGTTGGGATTCCCTCAACAAGTGTTGACGGATAACGGATCTCCATACCGAAACCTGTTGATGGATGAGATCGTGAAGATCTTGAGGACCAAACACATCTACACAAAGCCTTATACTCCGGCCGGAAATGGGCTCGTGGAACGTGTTAATGGAAACCTCAACATGATGTTAAGTAAACTGGCACAAGTGAAACCTGAAGATTGGGATCTTTGTATTCCTGCAGCTTTATTTGGCTACAGAGAATCTCCTCATACTTCCACAGGATTTCCGCCAGTTATGCTTTTATTCGGCAGACCTATCAAGGGGCCGCTTGAAGCCTTACTTTGGTCGCTGACAGACCAGAAGGCTGATGAGACAGTTGTCTCAGCAAGTAAATATGTGTCGGATTTAAAGGAATGGTTGAAACTAGGATGGGACCTAGCAACGACCAACTTTAAGCGAGCACGCACAAAGCACGCTAACCGATACAGGAAAGTCGCGAAAGAGAGAGAATTGGAAGCAGGAGAGAAAGTTTTGGTGTTACTCCCTATCGGAAACAACCAACTGAGGATCGGATGGCAAGGGCCGTTTACGGTCCTGAAAAAGATTTCTAAGGCTAACTACCAGATCTCTATTCAAGGAAAGGAAAAGGTTTTCCATTTAAATCTGTTAAAGAGATACTTGGAAAAACCAGTACCAACCTCCAACCATCTCCTGACGATCGCCAAAACTGACGAAGATGACGATAGTGGCAGGGAAACTCCACTGCACACACACGAAATCTTTTAAAAATGTCAGAAGCGGCGACGCTCTTTCAAGCGCGCATGGGAGACATTCCAGAGAAAGGAAACTTTGGGAGTAGACTTGAGTAGGAATTGAAGAGAGATGGAGGGGGGAGATGAGAGGGAAGAAGACAGACACCCTGAAGCTACGGATATAGGAAATTTATTTCCATAACATAGACATGGAGTGCTTCCATATCTTAAAGGGGGGACGTTCTGTCACAGAGGTTTTATGATCATTAAATTGCCTATATCCTCTTCTTTTTCTTTCACCCGTATCCTCTATTTTTTTAAATCACTCTTTACCTTTTTCCTGTATTTTTCGCATCCATTCGTTTGCGACAAATATTTTCTTTCCCATACTGGTAAACGCATTTATGACATAACGTGTCAGAGAGCGTTTAAATGCATTCTATTGCATTAGATGTCAGTGGACGATAGAACGTGTGAATACTCGTCTGGGCAGACAGAGATAGCAGACAGGCGTCTGTACTTTTCTCATGTCATGGGCGTTTCGTCAGGCTAGGTGTCATACCGTCTAGCATTTTCACCTGACACTAACGTTTCTCTCAGAGTGAAGTGTGATATGACACTCACACAGCGCTCGGGAATGAGACACATAGTCTGGGTTTTTCCATGACACGCACGCTTCTCGGTCAGTTTGTTAACGTAGGTGTGAAGACGCACCGGTGGCACTTACGGCATGCGTCTAAGTTACGTAAGTGTTAGGAAAGACGAGAGATTGCGTGGTTTTGGAAATAGGGCACATTCTTTGTGTGTGTTTCATATATCTTAAACGAGAGTTTGAGACTTAATTCACTCAGTAACTTCGCAGTCAAGACTAGAACAAGCCTTCGTTCGATTCCTAAGAATCTCTGTTAATAGAGATGGCATTTAGTTTGGTCGAAGTGGTTTAAGTTCTTAGTAGTTCTGTGTTGAGGTAAATGTTATATATATTATATTAATATCTAGTATTTTGTGAAGTGTTTAAAGCGTTAAATCGCTTATTTTATTTCACTAGTTAGATTTGGTGCAGAGCGCTTAATTTATATAGTCTGTATTATTTTATAGTGACGAGTTACAGTGGAAAACTGAAATTATATTTCTAGCTTAAACTCAGTCGGCTATTAAGGAATTTAATTTTACTGCTAAAATAATCAGACGAGAATAAACTTTCTAAACTAACTTTATTAATGCTAGATGCTTCATGAGTGGTGACGGAACACGTAGGTATTCCTAATTCATGATGATTGATTTTATGTATATAACGTATTTCACAGGAAAGTTTAAATGATAAGTCAAGCGGTACGCTTGCAGTTTAAAAATGTAAGTTATAATCCGAGTACGTAGCATGTATAAGTATTTTATTTGTGGTTTTTTCTTCCCTATTCAGTGAAAACTGGGGTTAACCCAAATTTTGCCGGCGTTTAGTACAAAGACATACCTGTCACAGAGATAAACATTTTTATCTTTTAACCACGTGGGTTTACAAGTTAACACCTGTCTGACAGTGCGTGTGTCTTCATAAATAGACAGAGTACAACTCTCACTAACGGGTTTTATTAAAGACTAAATGTTTTATACTGGGCCTTTGAGCCAGATCATATTTTCTGCACAAACTCTATGTACAAATTTAGCCGTTGTGGCAAGTAACATATTAACGTCAGTAACATTCCGACGGAGTTTCGACTAGTGGTGTGGTGACCAAATATAGTCCTTTCCAGAGAGTAGACACCGATCTGGCATTCCTCAATTCTAGAAACCTAAGCTATTAACACTGTGCTCGTTGTTAATGTTTCGTGCCTGGACAATTTTAATGTGACCTAAACAGACATCCGAAAAATAAGAACACCCAAAGAGTCGTTCCCGGAAGCAGAGAATTCATCCTGTCTTTTTGGAACTGGGGATTTCTTGGTCAAAGACTGTCCTTGACGAGTCTGTAGGTGAATGTCCTAAAAATTGTATTACCAGAAGTGGCTATCTAAGCTGTGAGTATGAACATGTGCACGTGGGCTCGGCTGAATGAATAAAGTGAATGCAGGACGGAGTGATTTTTTTATTGTTGTAATTGGGCACCCATTTTGCTATCTTAACTTTCTGTATGCAAGTATTGCTAATCATATTTCCCTTAAAATAGAGCAGAGATATCAAGTCTGTCCATTCCTTAAGAAGGGGAAATATTAGACCTAATCCTATGTATCCTTGTTTCCTTGGGGCTATCACTTTCTTCCAACAGGACTGTGGGCATACCTCGAGGGATAAGATCTAACTGTGGGTCTATCATGCCAGTAGCAATTCCTTGATTTTTTAATGACTATTTGTATATGTTTTGATGTAATTTCTATGTGTTGTGAAGAAATTTTAGATGATAATTAAAATTTATCTTGAAATTAATCAGCGTGTTGGTCAGCTCGTTCTAGAATATTTATATAATCATTTGTTATAGTTTCCCTACAGCTGTACGTATAACTGTCGTCTTGTATGTGCGTGCACGTGAGTGGTTAGAGATATATTAATATGTATATATGTGTGTTCAGACTGTCTGACTCCTCGAAAGCTGTCGTAGAAGATAGGTGAGAGAGAGAGAAGATTTCTCGATCTCAGAGACAGCCTCTTGATCACATTCTACCATCTCACTTGTGAGAATCTGTTGCTTTTACTACTTCTCACTGTGACTATCACTTATTCTAATCTATTCAGAAGGGACCAACCCAAGTCTTAATTCCCGTATCAAAAATCTACGACATATTTGTACAAACTCACAAACACATCGGTGAACTTATTTCGTGGCTAATGCCTTTCCCACCATATTGTCTCCTCTGACAGGTTATCGGTAATATTGATACAGAGATGGGCCAGCGGAAACGATTACATATTATCACTTGTGTTTTCCTGCATCCGCCATACGGTCAAATACTTATCGCTGGCAGCTTAGACAAACAATATCACAGATCGTCTCTATCAAAGGTAGCTAGACGACTTAGGTAATAAACGTATTAACCGGTGATCTGTCTAATTAGCGTAGTCATGCTATGATTCACATGGTGGAACGCAAACAAGTCTGGGAGCGGCTAGGCAAAAATGTAAGAGTATAAAATATGCCAAACGATAGCACGATGAGGGAGAGAGAGAAGAGCGCAAAAGTACATGCACAGCACGTTTTGTGACACACCCCGTCACCTAAGATATTTCATTAAATATCCCCGTTTGGGCATGAACTTGTACGTGGTGTATGACCCCTCTACTGCTGTTCTGGGTGACAGTGTTCTTCTCCTTATTATACCGTTGGCGAGTGATTGAATTGTTCGCTTGGCAATATGTACAGTTTAGTACGTACTGACGAACGTCTTCCCATCGTTTGGGCCAAAAGTAAATATCTTTAAGTTTACTCATAACGGAGGGTCTTAAGAGGAGAGGTACCACGAGTTGTTTCCCCCGCCTCGTCCGTCGATAAACAATTCCATCTTCTTTGTGAAAGTTCCAGCTGAAGCATGGGTTATCTTGATCTGACTCTGTTCAGAGTACGGCGTTAGGGTAATGTCATCCTTCTGCGCTTGTTGTAACTCGTTTACTACACAGAAATATCGAGTTGAGGTACGAGTTATCCAATGTTGGGTGTTGGATACTCTGCTCAAACTCTTTCTTGGTAGTTTCATCCTTCTGGTTGTCCAGGTTAAGGCGAACAGAACAATCTATCACAAACTGTCGAATATCGTGTCGCACACCTTGCCAGAAGTGGTTCAAGGAGACATGTTTTACTAGGGCATACAAACCTTTAAGGGGTTGTGGTAGGGTCGAATGAATTTCTTGCACTTGGCGGGTGTGATGTGGGAGTTGGACAGCTAATTGTCTATTGTTCCTTACCCGTCTATTAACCAACCCTTTATATTGTAAAATGCTCGCTGAGGAGTATGGGAGTAATTACCATACAACTTGGCAAAACAAGGCTTTAGGGTTTTATCGGCCGTTTTGCCTTCTTCAGCTCTGATATGTTCGGACTATTGACAGAGTGGAGCTCATGGGCCGCCTGAGCGTTTCCTGTGTTCTCTCTCTCTTGTGTCGCCCTGGAGTCACGTGATGAATCTCCAAGAAACACATATTTCCTCCATAGGGTAGACTAAATCATCAAGAACTGCGGCATTAATTTTAAAACGTACATATCGGGTTGAAACATCAATTTCCGAAACCGGAAGAAGCATTAGATCTCTACTCTTTCGGGACCCCTGTATTTCTACAGTTTCACTAGTGTACTGGTGGGCCTTCAACAAAGATAAGGAAACTAGAGCCGAGTATTCTAAACCCGAATCATATAAGCACCGTATGGTTTGATTACCAACGGGTACTTGCTCAGTAATAGAGGGATAACTGGGGTTCTGTTCATATGCCTGCGGGTCATGGTTATCTGTCGGCCCCCTGATCAGGCATGAAGCATTATAAGGGCCCGTTTTCTGCTTCTTACAATCCGATGTAAAATGTGTATCGGTTTTGCACAATTTACAATTTCGTCTGCCATTTCCCTGAGCTGAATTGCTCTGTTTCTGCCTGGTGCTGTTCTGCGGTTGTTGTGAAGCTTTGTTGTGTGAGGTGTTAGTGGTACTTTTGGATTCAGTGACGGGGCGCTCCTCTCGTTTGAGGTGACTATCGTGTGGGCGCTTTTTAGCCGGCCTCATTTCCGACTGGGCGCTCTGGTACCGATCACCAAACAGTAATACCTGATCAAGAGTTTCGGTCCCGTGCTCCGCCAGGAACCGTCCCATCTCAGGGTTGAGTGAGTCCTTGAACTGCTCCACGATAATTATCTCTTGGAGCCCTTCGTACCATTCGTCGAAGGCGCTGAGTGATCCACACTTCTCAAAATACATAGCCAGACATGTAGCATACTTCTTATAAGAATCGTCTTTCTTGGCTTCCTGGAATTCGCTCTTAAAAGTTTGTGTATTCAGCTGAAAACATTGAAGCAAAGCTTTCTTCAACAAATCGTAATTGTTGTTGTCTTCCGGGGCCATTTTGAGGAAATCGTAAGCAGGTCTTCTCAGGCTCTGAGATAGCTTAATGTTGTATCTCCCCCTATCTAATCCAAAGGTTGCAGCTAAAGACTCAAACCTAGCAAGGCAGAAGTCTATTTCATCTAAAGCCTCAGAGTAGACATCCAATTGAAAATAGGATGCGCTCGGAAATGCAACGTGAGAGATATTTCCCCCATCACTGCCTTGAGAACTCCCCGACCCATTAGTGCTGGAGATAGATTCGATTCTTCTACTTTCGATCTCCAATTCTTTCAGTCTAATGACTCTGTCGGCCTGTTCCTTCCTTTCTTGGAATTCCATTTACTTTTTCTCTTTCTTTCTTTTTCTGTTCTCTCGCCATTCTTCTCTCTTCCCTTTTAGCAGCCTTCTCTGCTTCGATCCTGTTTTTGTCCTCTTTCACAGAAGTGACATTGCCTCCTAAATACCATCGCAATAAGGAAGCTGAAATTTTTTGGTCATATAAACAGACATAATAGTCTGGAAAAAACAATGATGGAAGGCATGGTCCCTGGAAAAAGGGGAAGGGGTCGACCTAGACGACGGTGGACCCAGGACATCACAGAGAGTCTGAACTTGTCTTTGGCTGATGCAGGTCGACTTGTCCAGAATCGTGATGCGTTCAGAGCAGCTATAATGGAGACAACGTTCTGGAAGAATATGTCACATGATGATGAGCACAGAAGTGGCTACAAAGTCTGACAACTCACGGCCAGATAAGTCTATCTCTTTAGCAATACTTAAGTAAAAAGTGTAGAGATTTTGTGATTCGGCAATTCTTGTGCAAGGAGATTGTTTACAGGCTACACGAAATTACACTTGCTACTTAACTAAAATAAAGTTAGCCGCTCTAAATTCAAAATTACTAGCTGACTAAAATTATCAAATCCACAACCAAGACGAAAACAAAAAAATAGGCTTCAGCAATGGACAGTTTTTTCCTGTTTCGATTATATTTAGAGAAGTTTTTGATTTTATCAATTATTAACTTTACTCCTAAAAATGTCACCTTATTTATTTATTTATTGCAAGACTTATGAGCAGATCTATCTAAACTAATAACTAACAATACTCTTTCGGTAAATCCATTATTTCTGTCAGTATTCTAGGGAAATTAACCTTCAGGTTTCTTAAACAAGACGAGGTACGCAATTGTGAATTATCACACTTGCGTATCCGAATTCAATTACAGGACGTGTCGCCCTGTTGTCACGGATTGCCTCCCCTTAGCTCTGCAGTAGTGGTCCACAAGTTGTCAACACTCAAGAGTATCTAATATGAGTCTTCAAAGGCGTCTACCTTCGCACAAGATTACTCTTGGCCTAGTTGTAGATAGAAGGATAATGGTTCTTCCTTTTGTGAAGAATTAAGCAATGGTTTTAGCCCGTTCAAGCTCCCAGCTGGTGTAAATCCAGCGAAATTCTTAGTATAAGTATTTGCTCTATCGATGTAAATATATATATATATATATATATATATATATATATATAATATATATATATATATATATATATATATATATATATATATATATATATATATATATATATATATATAATAGAGTCTTGCTCATACTTTTGCTTTCATACCTATAATAACTGAATCAACTATGATTGTTTTGTTTAGCAGGTTAAAATAACGATGGAATGATGGTGAATTTTAGATGTTGTTACGCCTCGTTATTGCACACAGACAAATGCCCGTTTAGGAGATATATATATGTGCGCACCAACGAGTAGTACGATAATGCACTATTTGTAAACAGCGCACCCTTGGTATTGGTTTGACGTAATAGGTAGCAGAAGTGTGACGTAGGATACGTCTGCTCTTAGAAGCAACTTCTTAACTTTCTGCCTTTTTTGGCTTGTATCGTCAAGCCGTGTGGATATGTATTTCATGTGTTCCGTGAAAATGGAGATATTTTATAAGTGCTTGTAGCCTTCTTCGATATGATGATGATCGCTACTGATATATTTATTTGCCAGTGTTGGTTCGCTACGTTCAAGGAGGTACCGTAACCCTTTTAACAGTTTTTACGATGTCAAGATTTTATGAAATTATATTTCATATTCATATCAGTCTGCTGTGGAATATTGTCGGCCAGATCTAACTAAGCACAAATGATATTATAAAGGACAGACAATAAACTGTATCACATCATCTACTGATCATATTTTATATAAGATGTGGAGCTAAATGTTCCTGTGTTTAATACGTCATTAAACGTTAAAAATTGTTGGACAGTCTTTGCTGCAGATTTGTTTCAAGTTACAATTTTTATGGTGTTTGATGTTTGCATGTTGTATCTGCTTTCAACCTTCGCAAATCACAACATGTATCCTAACTCCAGCAATACATCGTAACACTACATTGGTGCTCCAGTACGAGGATTCGAAATCCAGAACTTTGTAAATTGTCTGCGATTTAAAGATGCATCAGCAACTCTAAAAAAAATGTGCTCCTGCAAGTTACCATAAATCACCTTGCACAGTGAGGACTCTGCGCACCTCGCCGGCAGACGTCTGCAATTCCCCGGGCAGAAATATTTTTTGTGCATCAAAATAGCCTGAACATTCGAAATATTTTCATCATTATGCAGCATGATAAAGAAAACATCTACAGTTCTACATACAGGAACCATTTCGTCACCTGTTGGTGTTAGGAAACTGCTCGGCACAACAATTTATTTAATATTTCAAGGCCTCATTCGATGTCGCATTCTCAGTTCACCTTCCCGAAGAATTCAGCCGGCATGAACATGGTGTTTCTTCTGCCAGAATGATATATGTACCACATTGGACAACGCTCTGCTCATATCATTTTACAATGTCGTCAGAATGCTCCTGTTTGGAGGACAGTTTATAAGCTAAGTGATCAATTTTTTCAATAAGTTTGTGTTACTGCATTGTTTGGGCAAAGCCATTCTCGTTTTTTCTTTACTTGCTGCATGTTTTCTGTTATCTGTTCATTTTAGCAGGTCGGTTGAGTGGCGCCCTTGTCAGGGACTCATCCCGTGGTAACACAGGCCCACTCAAGGAGTTCTTTAGGACATTTGCCATTGTTTTCCCGCAGTGGAACCCTGCTTAAAAATGCTGTGCGATTTGTGTCCACTACGAGATTACTGTAACTACTGTATGTTTAGCTGTGACGTCTGTTTTTCATCGTAGTATTGTCGTTGTTGTTTAGTCCTTTTGATTCGTTTGTTTACATTTCTTGTTCGGCCTTGTTAGTCTCCTCTTGCTTTCATTTATTTCTACACATTTATCTGTCGTATCTGTTTTGTCTGGTTCTTTGGTAATAGTAAGCCTTGTTGCATTTTTATACATCTTTCTTCCTTAGTTTCCAATAAGTTTTCTTTTCATTTGCTTACTACTACTGTCTTGTTGTTCCAGTTGTCTTGTTAACTCCACATTTTTCTTTCTTTATTTTTGTCACTATTATTTTACCTTTTTTTAATACCATTAATAGTGGAAGAATTTGCATTGGTACGGTTAATAGCTCAGTATTAACTGTATTCGGACCTAGACTAGGTAAGTCTTAGACAGCCAAACACCATGTTTACCTTGAACTACTTTGTTAAACAAGGAAAGGGCTTTGGTATGGAAGGCGAGCCGTTGAAAACATTTTCTCTTGCTGAGTATGCAAAAGCAGCGGAAAAAGATGAGAAGAGAAGACAAGAAGAAATGTCTATTGCTGTAAAAAGAAGACAAGAAGAAATAGCTGAGAAATTGCAATTGGCTAGGTTGCAACAAGAAGAAAAAGATAAGGAAAGGCAACATGTAGAAAGAATGTTAGCGGTGGAACTTGAAACACTTGAGTTACAAAATAATGGCAAACAGAATAATGTTGAGGTTGAGAGTTCCTCAAATAAAAATAACTCTTGTTCTTTTAAGATTCATTTGCCGAAAATGTAAACCTAATGCTAATGACAATTCGTGTTTCTCAACCGTTTTGAGACTGTTTGTGGAGGGCACAAGATTGATAAATCTTCATGGTGCAGCAAATTAATGGAGATATTGACTGGAGATGCTTTAACGTCAGTCTGCACTATGGACGAGCACAATAGGAATAATTATGATGCTGTCAAGATCTTGTGAGTAAAGAAGTACCAATTGGATGAAAATGGCTATCGACTACGCTTCAAGAGAATAGTATCTGACTCGAACTAGGATGTCTTTGAATTCAGTGCATCAATCAAGTTTTGTTTGAACAGATGGGTTGAGCTTTCAAAGATTGATCAAACATATGATGCTCTCATGGATCTTATTTTAAGGGACAAGGTAATGTCATCCATCAGTCAGGATTTCTTGTCATATTCGCAAGACCGAAAACCTCCCAATTTGTCGGTTGTGGAAGAGTTGGGACGCCAACTTATAACGGCTCATCCCGGCAAAGTTGTAAGCAACTCTGAGATAAAAGAGGCTTTACTTGTTGCTTCGGCACGTCACGAAATACAAACAACCCAAGACACAGATCACGAAGTGTCGACAGGAATTTTGGTCGTTATAATGATCAAAACTGTGGATCTTTCAGAGGACGATATTATTTTGGCAATCGCTCTCTTCGGACTAGAGGAAACTTCCGTCAATTTGATGGAACACAACACAATTACAATCAATTTTGTAGATGATGGATAACAGATAATAATTCCTTCAGGAACAGGGGAAATCGATTTTATGAGGATAATAACAATCAATATGCTCCTTCTCAACAATCTGGCAACCCTCAGAGTAATAGAAATCGAGGGAATTATTCTCATCAAAATAACCGCTCATACCTCTCTCGTAGTGTGGACCTATCAAATTGCAATGCTCATTCTGCACAAAATACTAATTCTGCAGTTGTAGCTCAGAACAATGAAACTTTCAATCATGCTAATGCTTGTTTTGATTTTGCTAATGCATCAAAATGTTTTGAATGCAGTACTCTGTTTCAGCCTGATGTGATTTCCAGACTGTTCTGTGATCACCCACTTCCAGCATTAAGCTCTCATGGCGGAAAGGGATCACTTAATTTTCACGGGTTTGTTGAACGTCAAGGCGGTATCAATATGGAAAGACACAGATTGCATAACAGAAGAGTGCGAAAATCTTTAGTGCACTCATCATGCTTCACAGTAGAGGTGGTTGAGTGTGTAACATTTGGTGGTACTATTGATTATCCCACAGCTATGGTGGATCTTGCCACCCCATTTTTCTGGTAAAATTAAAGTTTGTCTTCTTTGACAGCCCGTCGCTGATATCTTGATTGGCAACATTCATGACAGTAAAGATTGCACACCTGAAGAAATATTAGCTTGGGAGCGTCAGCATTAGCTGTCCGCTAATGCTAGGGTACACGTACAGGCCCCGGAACATGATGATATTTGGTTAAATGATGATGATGAAGATAGACACTTTCCAACTACTATTAATAAAGATTCATTTGCTGAAATACTAAAGAAGGATATATATGTGGTGGTTTTTGATGTTATGAAATGTTGTTGTATTTGTTTCTATTGTACTGAATGAGGTCAGTTGTGAAGGTCCCTGATTATAACAAAGTTTGGGTTGAGTATATCAGGACACCTTTCTGCTACCACCTTATGACCTCAATCAGACCTATTCTTGACTAGTATGTCTGATAGCTACGTTTAATGTCTAGGGTAATGCAAGTGAGGTGTGATGGTAATTAATTACACAAACACACACACAAACACCAATATTAATCTATGTGATCAAATCAACCAACACCGGTTGTTAAAAGTTAGTAATATACAATTTTTTCTATAACTTTATTAGTCCTATACCTAAGATTCTTTTGGTTAGGACTACCAAATCACATGAGATCAATTTAAATATATACATAAATGAGAGGCATACTTAATTAAATAAAAGAGGACAATTTGTCCTTAATCATATATATATATTGTAGTTTTTATGGTATTGCAAAATTTCTAACTATTTCTAAAGTGTTATGAGCTTGCTGGTTGGGATGTTAACATCACGCCCAGTCTTTGTCTCAATGTTTCTTTTCTCTTGATTCACTTTACTTCTCGACAGATAGTTATTTATATTTTCTTTCAGGGTTTATGAAGTGGACAAGTTGATAAATTCTCCTCGTACCAGGGCTTGTTTACTTAACTGGCACTGGAGGAGTGAACATAGATGTATGATCTACCAACAGCCACTGTTGATCTTGTCCCAAAAGAAATAGGGTAGGCCGCGAGTACCTCTATTACCTCTATCTCTGCTGGAGTAACTTTTTCACACAGGAATCTGGCACCTGGCTAGTGCCAGACACAAACCCTGTAAACGGAAAATTATGTTCTGTTTTAGCATAATACCTAATCCATCAAGTTTACAAACAATACAATATTTAACCTAAAAGACCTGGATCAGATCTCTCTGACCAACTCAGCATATCTCCATAAAATGAGGTAACACTTTGTACAAGTTTTCATATTCCTCTCCCTAATGTCTGCAACGCCTCTGCCATTCTCAATGATCTTTTTCCATACAATGTGATAGGTGATGTGATTCCTGGTGACAACCAATAAATATTTTACTACTACCTCTCTGGTAGCTTGATAACATGATGGAGCAACAAATAGGCTTGTATAAGTCTACTAATGACTTCTTTACTTACAGTCGTAATGTTTTCTTCATTACCCAAGTCAAACAACATAATTAATAGTATAAATAATGTTAATAATTTCGGTCTTACCACAATTCAAACAATACACACACAGGAACGTTGAATTAGCACAACCCCAGATGTACTGCTTGCTGGACTATGGCACCCTTATACTTTTTATTAATTATATCTATATTCAAGGCACGACACACTTCTCAGCTCTCAAGCGTCCTGCTTTTATGAACAGTCTTCTTGAAAATGGCACCGAGCCTTCAACTTTCCCAGTAATCTAAACTGTTTCGACCAATGAGATCTAACTACTAGGTATGTCAATTCAAATTTTTAAATCTAAGGTCCAATTTCGGTCCAATGTTAGTGTACTTCTGTCGGTCTGTCCGTCCGAACTTGGCATTCGTCAAAAATAGACTTGTTTTGGCCTAACTCTACAAAAAAAATATTCAGTTTGAGCCATCCCATAATTTCTTTCCCCCTTTCAAACTCCCCTCCAAATCATATTACCTCAGTCCTAACGTTCCCCTCTTTTGGACTTTGCCCTACCCTCTCATGCCTCTTTTCAACAACTCGTGCAAAAATACGTTACCGATAGCGAATGTCAGAACACCAGTGTGTTTGTCACTGTGTCTGTGACTATCTAGTTTTATGACCATATCGTGGCTGTTAGTTGGACTATAGGGTAAATGAAAACATATTTTTTGTCAGGAGACACTATGGCGCCCGAATATATAAGTTTTATGAGCCTATGTATAATGGTTCAAAATTCCATAATTTTTTCCATGTTAGTCTTCAATAATATTGAAATCTATAAACTACCACCTGTTCACTTTTTTCTACCGCTATTTTCAAACTAAAAACGACAGTCTCCCGTATTACGTCAGAAATACGTCAGTTTTATAAGAGCTAAGGTTGTTTGCGTGACCCAATTGCCGAACATGTTTTGAATTTGTGTCGTATTTTCAAACGGCTAACGACACTATCGCGTTTTCGCTAGGTTTTATATTCAAACCACGCGTGCAGATGGTATCATTTTTCTGTCTCCCCCTCTCTTTCACTCCGTCTGAACGAGTAGGCTTTTCGTGTCATGTTATAAATAGTTTTTCAAGGACACTAGAAAACGATGGTACTATCTTTTTTTTCCCACAATACTGTCTGCTAAAATCAACGCGCTTGCGGCGTGGGTGAAGACGAAACTTCATAACTCCACTATTTTCATTTCTACCTTATTTTTATACTTATAATTAATAATTCTATGGGTGTATCAATGTACATCATCACAGAATCTTTGACAAGTTTCTTTAAATGGGTCAGATCAGATGATGTGAGTTCAATAAATATAATAAGTAGCAGAAGTGTGACGTATGCAACGTCTGCTCTTAGAAGCAACTTCTTAACTTTCTGCCTTTTTTGGCTTGAGTCGTCAAGCTGTGTGGATGTGTACTCCATGTGCTCCGTGAATTTGGAGATATTTTATAAGTGCTTGTAACCTTCTTCGATATGATGATGATTGCTACTGATATATTTATTTGCCAGTGTTGGTTCGCTAATCTCAATGAGGTACCGTAACCCTTTTAACAGTTTTTACGATGTCAAGGTTTTATGCAGTTCTATTTCATATCAGTCCGGTGTGAACTTGGAAGAATATTTTCGGCCAGATCTAACTAAACACATATGATACTATAAAGGACGGACAATAGACTGTCTTGTCTTGCAACTATCTTTTCAAGTAATTTACCATAGACATTCTGTAGTGTGATAATTCGATAGCTGCTGAGCAGCGTGGGGTCTTTGCCAGGTTTAGAAAGTGGCCGAAGGTAACTGTGTAGCCAGTCTTCCGGCACCTCAGCATTCTATATGCAGGTATTGAAATCGTTCACCATATTTATAATGGCTGTGTCGTCGAGCTCTTTAATGTGATGGAAGTGTACACCATCAGGACCCGGAGCAGTGTTTCTGCTGGTTTTCAATGTGTACACCACGTTCTCTTTAGAAATGATATCGAAGTATATCTGGCCCCTTAGATCATTTTCCAGAATACTGTCCTTTATTTTCAGGCGGACACTTTTGTCACCTTTATCCGTTTGACCCACATATCGATTGAATAAGGCTCTTCCCTTCTCTTCGTCCGACTTTAGGCTTAGTCCTGTGGAGCTTTTGATATTAGGGATGGGTTGGCTCACACTTCTCCTATTCATGCTTTAATGTAAGGACCATAATTTCTGTAGGGTTTTTCCCTTCCCACCTGTGTCACAAAGTCCTCCCACTTTATCCTTGGACTCCCTTGCCAAGCTCTTGAATCTATTATTGGCTCTTTGCTTTTTCTACTTCATCTCTTCAACCTCTCCCTCATTCGTGATTCTTCTGTTTTGTGCTTTTGCCATGCCTTTATTGCTCTTCCTTTTCTATCCATGCGTCCTCCACTGTCTTATTCCACCAGGGAGGTTGGATGAAAGGTATTCTCGCTGTCTTTTATTTGGCATTTTGACGCAATGTGTATAAAGGGTTGTTACAGACGAGTAGGCCTGTAGGATACTTGGAGGTCTGTTTAGGTTATATTTTCCTAGGAAAAATTCTCTGAAATCCCGTTGAAAATTCGTATCGTACCTGCGTTGTGCAGCGTGTCTTAGCATATCTTCAGTACTGATTTTCTTCTGCATACGCTTGTTGGATGTGCCGATATATCCTGTCTACCTAGATTAGTCAGGTTGACGCATTCTTTGAGTTTTCTGGAACGTCTTGATGCAACCCTGTCAACATTAATTGGTAACAAATACTTTTCCTACAACACATCCACTCTCTTGCGCAGTTAACAAATCTCAGAGTCGTTATATAAAATTCCATTAACATGCTTATCATTTATTTTCAAAAGTTCCACTGTTCCTCTTTTCTTCACAATAGTAGTTTCTCCAGTGCTACTATTTTATCCTTACATTCCTTTTCATGCTGGACCCGAAGTTGTTTCTAAGATCTGCAATATCTTTTTCCCCTATTATAATATAATACAATATAATACAATATAATACAATATAATACAATATAATACAATATAATATAATATAATAGTATAATAGGGAACAACAGAAGTGATTGCGTCATTAATAAGCTGGATTGCCCTTGGTAAATTTACGGTGTTATAATTTTCTGGTCGCACTAATTACCCCTGTCATCAAAGAATCATTTTTGTGGTGCTTAGCTGGCAGGGAGGATAGTGTGATTTGCTTCCATAGCTAGGTGAGGTTACCGCACGGAAGGTCATGGGTTCGAGCCACTCATGTCTGTTGTTTTTCTGTTGTCTAGTTTTCTACTTCTTTATTATTCACGAGTGTGATGAGTTACTGTTATTTTTATTTTCAACTCGCCCCGTTCTGTTTCATTATTATTGTTGTTTCCTTTTTTTATTCTAATTCGTTCTAGTTTCTGAGTTGTAAACAATTCTTGGTTATTCTTTATGGCTCTAGCATTGTAGGATCAACAACACCACCCCTTTTCTTTTCAGGGATGGGTGTAAACCCCTACCCGTGTGGTAACCTGGGCTAGTGAGTCATTCTTGTTGATAGATGGTCAAATAAATTTACGTAACATTGCGTACATTTTTCAGCGGGCTTCGTGAGGAATTTATTCTTTGATCCCCCAGTTCCAGGGGAGGAAATAACTCTTCGTCGCTCGTACATTTGAAGTGTTAGTTACGTTGGGTAACGGTTCGTCAGATGTTAAGATAATGTTATGGTGTTTAAAGGGAAGCTGTTACGATTGTTTTCGATTTTAATTTAGGTAGCAGTCATGAGATTACGTCAAAGTGGGGTAGATGCGGTTTTTAGGAAATAATTCTAGATCTATGACTCATCGCGTCTGTCTTGCATCAGAAAATTGATACTATTTAGAGGACCGGGACTGCGAGTCGGTACTCAGTCCTGGAATTGTGTGGCCGTGAAGGGTTACAGACATATTATTCAGTCTTCCCGTATAGTGGGAATATTCTGAAGTCTGGGTATGTACGTAGAATAAATAAGCGGTGTGTAGGAATTTTAGCTAAAGGATTTTAGCAAGTCAGAGTAAGCTTTCTTCTGGGATTTAATTTTAATTTTAGTCAGTAGTTTGCCATCAATTACCTGACCTCTGCCAGTGTATTGTAAGTTTCAGTGGTAATTATAAGAAGTATATTTCTTCTGAGATTTATATCTATTTTTAGTCAGTAGTTTGTCATCAATTACCTGACCTCTGCCAGTGTATTGTAAGTTTCAGTGGTAATTATACGAAGCATAGCCAGTGAGGTTCTCTGTGAAAAGTGTGGAATTATTATTAATATATATATATATATATATATATATATATATATATATATATATATATATATATATATATATATATATATATATATATATATATATATATATATATATATATATATATATATATATATATATATATATATATATATATATATATATATATATATATATATATATATATATATATATATATATATATATATATATATATATATATATATATATATATATATATATTTATATTTATATTTATATTTATTTATATATTTATATATTTATATATTTATATATTTATATATTTATATATTTATATATATACGTGGGGCGTTCAGAAAGTAATGCACCACATCGTTTTTCTCAGGAGCTGTTTATTTAAAAAGCATGAAATTTCTACACAATATACATGGATATGTCATGTAAACATCGGTATTATTCAACATAATCCTCATCAACTTGTACGGCTTTATGCCAGCGCGAAACAAGTGCATGTATTCCTAGCCCGTATCAGATTTTGTCTTGATCATGTAGCCATTTCTTCGCTGCATGAATCACTCCTTCATCATCTTCAAACCTTGTCCCACGGAGTGCATCTTTAAGTGGACCAAATAGATGAAAATCAGAGGGTGCCAAATCGGGACTATAGGGTGGATGGGGTAGTACAGTCCAACCCAATTTGGTGATTGCTTCCCGTGTTGCGAGACTTGTGTGAGTGCGCGCATTGTCGTGAAGGAGAAGCAGGTCTACTGGATTCTTGTGCTGCCGAACTCTGCGAAAACGTTGATTGAGTTTTTTGCAATGTCTTAATGTAAGCTTGCGAATTGATTGTCTCTCGTCTTGGCATAACGTCCACAAGAATCACACCTTCAATGTCCCAAAAGACAGTGATCATGACCTTTCCAGCTGAAGGAAATGTCTTGAATTTCTTTTTTCTTGGTGATTGCGGATGATGCCACTCCATTGACTGTCTTTTTATCTCAGGTTCAAAATGATGTGCCCAGGTTTCGTCACCTGTAACGATATTAGCCAAAAAGTTCTCTCCATCAGCATTGAAACACTCCAACAATTCAGAAGAAATTGCTTTCCTTTGCAATCGGTGGTCATTTGTGAGACTTCGAGGAACCCATCTTGCGCAAACCTTAGAAAATTCGAGAGTTTTTATAACTGCATTTGCACTACCAATGCTGACTGACAGCTGTAAGGCCAATTGTTGAGTAGTGATTCGCCTATCAGTAAGAATAATGCCCTCAGCGCATTTCAACATTTTTGCGTTGGTGGTTGTGGCAGAACGTCCACAGGACGGTCGATCAAGCAGCTCCGTATCTCCACTTCCTGATTCTTTGATTCTCTGAACCCAGCGACTGACTGTACTCCTGTCGACTGCAAAACTTCCATACACATCACATAGACGCTTGTGGATATTCACAACAGTTTCCTTCTCTGCAACGAGAAATTCTATCACAATTCGCTGTTTATAACGCAAGTTGCTAACACGCTCCATTTCAACGGTTTAGGGCAGCCGTATTATTTTGCCGGTTGCGGTGCGATTTGGTGTACACAATTGGCACATGCCATATTTGACGTGTGCAAAATTTCATGCTTCTATCTTCATTATTAGCTGAGAAAAACGATGTGGTGCAGTACTTTCTGAACGCCCCTCGTATATACCTATTGGAATTTAGGATCTTCGGCTGGTGCAGTACTGTGTAATATATTAAGAGTACCAGACTATGTTATGATAACTTGGGAGATAAGAGTGTATGAGCTCGGAAGTTTTGTTTAACTAAAGTGGCCATGGGTATTTAAGTTAGTGGCTGAAGGATACGTTGGGTGAAGGATATGCTAGTGTTATGATAATGGTGTTTGCATGTTGAGTATAAGTTTAATTGGGCTTATTTTAATAAACCTTGCATAAGCTGCCTCTGATAAAAGTGGAGTACACAAAAAGGCGTTTTGTGACGGCTATGGGCCTCAGCCGCGAACTGGCCTCAGATCAAATCAGGTCAGCCAGCGTCTGTGTTAAACGTAAGAGGCCAGCATTGTAGAGTGCAGGAGAGGAGACAGGGAGAGAGCTGCGTGGTGGATTTATTATGGAAGGAGAAATAAAAGAGAAACGGGGTGTATATAATAGTGTGTTTTTAATGATTGTGTATTAGACTTTTAGTATTGTGGTATATTTGTGGTTATTGTTGTTTCAGCAATTCACGGCTTCGTAGGCCCCCTACGAGTACAGCGGACTTTGCCTTCCCTTAGTAAAGAGAAGCAAGAGACATCACGGTACTTGATAGCTGGGGTACGCGCTCAGTAACAGGCGCCCCTAGCTATTTCTTCAAAACGGTGGGGTATCAGGGAGTCTCCTGATTTCGGAAAAACATATTCATAGCGCGGAATTGTCTGCAATTTGGAGCGATTGGCTCCTACAGACAATACACGACATGCTAATTTGCCTTGTATTGTTTACATACTGCCACAATAAAGCAGTGGGCCAAAACACGAACCGGGTTAATCGTCGTTTGTGTATCCAAGTGAGTGTAATCGATATTGGCTCGATTTCAGCCGAGGCACTTAGCTATAGAGTGGTCAAGGACTCCTTCATCAATTATTCTGGGGAGGATAGAGGGAGATCATGCCTCTCAATTATTAACGGGAGGAGGTACCTGACGAAGAGTAATGCATCTGAGCCTTATAAGCAGCAGACGATAGCGACCAGAAGGAGGAGAGAGAGAGTGGTCGTGGAGAGTTTTTCCAGGAACAGTAGTTTTTTTTAATTCACCTGGGAGGTGAGCCTCTGAGTAGATGCAGAGGTCTCTATGCAGACTTCAGAGTGTAGACTTTAGTGTGCTGAATGTAGTGGTGGTGCATTTAGTAGGGTAGGACCGCCCGGAGTGTCTTGAGACCTGTTAGTTAGTTTTTTTGGTTATAATTGCTTCTCAGTCCGGTCACCCGGGACAGAGGAGAAGGTGGTGGAGTGTAGTCAGAGGTTTGTGGACCACCACAGTTTTTCTTAGTTTAATGTAACAGTGGTTCAGTGGGTGGAGTCTCTTACAGAGAGAACCCTCCCCCCATCCCACACAATTGTTTTGCTTAAACTATATTTGCCTGTTTTTCCTGTAGGTTTGAAAGCAGGTGTGCAAAATGTTGATAGATTTTGGCATTACTTAATTTTGTTCTTTTTTCAGCTTGTGCGAACTTTGCACGAATTGTTCGTTTGTTGACGTCGAATTTATTTTTGTTAAATGTTTAATAAATTTAAAAATATGCACTGGATCAGTTTATCTTTCTCTACACTGTACCTATAATTCTTAGTTGTGCAGTTGTGTCTGTGGTAGATTAGTTTATGTTACGCAGTTTGTAATTATGACGGATTAGCCTGGCATTGTATGCCAAATGAACATTCGTAACTAGCAGCAGGAGTAAGACTAGTGTTAACGAATATGATTTAGCTAGCAGCAGACGTAAGCCTAGTGTAACAAGGATATTAGACGACTAGCAGCAGATGTAAGCCTAGCGTAAGGAGGATATTGAAAAACTAGCAGTAGAAGTAAGTCTAGTGGGAAAAGGGCTATTATTAAACGAGCAACAGGAATAAGTCTAGTTAGCCTATGAATTTATGCCACGGGATGTTGGCCGAAAGGAACTGACCGTTATACAGAACTATATATTAGTGAACATATGCTTTAATGAAGAATAAGAACTCAGGCAACACGTACATGAACTGTGATTGTGAACTATGTTTTTGAATAGTTGTGTTTGCCCATGACATGAGAGTGTTAATTAAAATGTTTTAAGTCGTCAAATACTGGTCTTATTAAATGCCGTATTCTGAGTTGAATTCCATACTGTTTTCTTCAATCATAATGATCAGTGACACTTAATTGCCTAAACACGCTGTATCTCACACTGCTGATTTAATAAGGCAAGAACAGACAGGTCAGTCAATACTTATAATTTTAATATGAAGCATGTTCCAGTATCAACGCATCACACGGGTTACTAGAGACAATAACGATTCTAACGTAGTGCCCAACGGAATCCTGTAAAATAGATAAATGAATCCAGCGGACTTTGACATTCTAAGATCAGAATACGCACGCAACATCTTGGTCATCCAAAGTATATAGAGCCTTAATCTACAATGGTGTCAGAGGTTGTCAATTAGTCCATAACATATTCTGGTGTCAGAAGCGTTTGGATTTCGTAGAGACTACCGTCCCCATAAAGTATCGAAAGGAAGTCGAGCTAACGATTAACTTTTAGAACGTGAATATTCATCCAAGACAAACCGGCAACTCTATTGCGCATGTCAGTATATGACGTCACTGTATCGAGGCCGTCATTACTAGCAGACAACACATTCTGAGAGAATCCTATCTTCACCTACTACAAGAAGCTGAACCATTTCAAAGGAACGATATTCATCAACTTCAAGTATCTGAATCGTTAGAAGAAGTGTGTCTTCATCTACAGCATCAACAGCTGCAACGCAGATCAGTACGCAGATCGGTAACCAACGTTCGAAAACGGTTGAATTCTCTCAAACGATCGTACTACCAAGGTCAAGGTCTACTATCAATGGTCATCAGCTGCTGTCTAGACCTGAGTGGAACTGAAGCTTGGATTCACATGCACTAATGTATTTCTCAGGATATGCAGGACAGATAAAAAGATAAGTTCTTAATTTTATCGAAGCGCTTGAGCACTTTCATACTGTCCCTGAACTAGCTTTAGTCTGCAGTTTGTCGTTACTTTGCTTGCTTTCCTACTTATCATTTTCTGTGCCCCATCCATATCTATCTGTTTATTCGTTTATTCGTCGGGAAGGCTGGAAAGGGTTTAATATTGACTGGAATTTTCTCTGGAAAAATTCAGTGAATGGTAACGTCTATTAGGTTCTCATGCTTATATTAGCTGACTGAGGATCTGACTTTTAGTCAGGATATAAATTGACTGAAGCCTCAGTTCGCAATATAACCATACTTGTGTGTACTTAGTTATTACGTCATGTAACTATGTCATCTTTATTTGCATAGCCAAATTTCGGTATTGTGTACAATTGCTTTCGTGTGTTATCTAAAACTCCTCTGTCTACATGTTAGTTGGAGACGACTTGTCTCGTTATCTTTTTGTAATGTTAATTCTTTACTTTCTTTTGCTAATTAATACGTATAAGTCTACCTTATTTACTTTATAATCGTAAATTTGTGTTGGATAACTGAGATATCATTTCATTGTAATTCATTTAATTGTTTTTCATTGTCCTTTGTCACTTGTACTTGTATATTGTTTGTTATTGATTAACACATGTACATAACATATTGAGTTCTATATCTTGGTATATAGTAGATATTATTCGAAGGTATTCGCAAACCTATAAAGATGTCGACACTGGAAGACTTTATCAACAGTGGAAAGAGTTTGGGGAAATCAGGATCCGAACTTCAAAGTTATGCAGAGACCAAATTTGAAGAACATTTATCGCGTCTTGAAAGGATAGAACAACTCGAGGCTATTAAACGAGCTGAAGAAGTTGGAATTGGCCCAAGAAAAAAAACGTAAGAAAAAAGAATTGGCTCAACAAGATAAAGAAAGAGAATTTAAGGAGAAAGAATAAGCCCAAGAAAGAGAACTTAAGGAAAAAGAATTGGCTCAACAAGATAAAGAAAGAGAACTTAAGGAAAAAGAATTGGCTCAACAAGATAAAGAAAGAGAACTGGAGAAAGAGAAAATGCAGTTAAGAAGAATGGAACTTCTTCAACTAGATCAGGCTCATAGAAATGCCATGGAGCTTGAGGCACTAAGACTTAATGCAGAAAAAGAAAAGGTGTTGGAATTGGCTAAATTTCAGTCTGAGCAGGCCAAGACCTCAGCTGGTACAAATGTTTTCTACCCGAAGCTGAAAATGCCTAATTTTGATCAATCTCGTGATTGCATTGATTCTTTTTTATCTAGGTTCATCATAAAAGTCACCGCCTTAAATATACCAAAAGAAAGATGGAGCAGTCTTTTACTTGATTTTTTGACTGGCGACTCACTTAAATGTTTCATGAGTCTGGATGAAAAGAGTAGAAACGATTTCGACGTCGTAAAAGAGGTACTACTAAGACGTTTCCAGTTAACTGAGTCTGGACTCCGGAATCGTTTTCATATGGCTAAGCCAAGTAAAGATGCAGATTTTGGCGAATTCATTGCATCAATTAAACATTTTTTTAGCAGGTGGATTGATCTCTCTGGTATTAATAAAACTTATGAAGGTGTCATTGATCTCATGTTACGAGATAAGGTTTTAACTGCATGCAGTAGTGAATTAGAATCATTTTTGCAGGAAAGACATCCTAATAATATTGATGAATATGAAAAATTCGGGAGACAATTCGTGACCGCACATCCGAATAAAGATATTCATAAATCTTCTATTCGAGATCCTTTGCCTGCGTGCTCATCACACCTCGATCATAGACCTCGATCGAAGAGCGTTGATGGACGTTATCGTTCAGATTGTCATCAGTCTGAGAGAGGGTTTTATAACTTTCGGCGTCATCGCTCTCCTTCAAATTCGTATCG
Source organism: Oreohelix idahoensis (assembly GCA_024509875.1). Taxonomy (NCBI): domain Eukaryota; kingdom Metazoa; phylum Mollusca; class Gastropoda; order Stylommatophora; family Oreohelicidae; genus Oreohelix; species Oreohelix idahoensis. The sequence continues at coordinate 1,305,553 of JAMPIV010003496.1, forward strand.
AAGAGGCTATAGAGGGTACTCACCTCATGATCTTGGGTATCACAAAGGCAGGGATTATGATGATTCACATCAGAAAGGGTACTATGAACAAAGATCATCATATGGTAGAGATTGCAGGAATGATAATTCCTCTGATTTTGATTATTATAAGAAAAAGTCGGTCAGTAAGAATAAAGGTCAAGTCAGATCTCGTTCGAGAGACAAAAGTAAACATAGACATGCAAATAATTGCACTGTCAAGAAGGACAAAGATAATGATGATATTGATCATGCTAATGCATGTATGGTAATGAATGATTCATGTTTTGAGTGTCAATCGCAACACATATCTAAGGCTACAAAGAAACTTAACTGTGGTCATATTATGCTTACAATGTCTGCATGTGTGAATATGGGTTATTTCACTTTCCATCGAGGAATATTATCTGGAAAAACAGTTCAAGTTTTGAGGGATTCCGGCTGTTCTACCATCGGGATAAAGCACTCGCTTATCGAGCCCTCTGCTTTCACAGGCAAATCTGTCAAGTGTGTCACTTTTGGAGTGAATGTAGAAAGTTTCCCTGTGGCACGAGTATACATTGATACGCCTTTCTACACAGGCACTGTTTATGCCTGCGGGTTGAAAGCGCCAATTGCTGAGATAATTGTGGGAAACATACCTGGAGTTAAAGATTGCACTCCTGAGGAGATTGCAATGTGGTTTGAATCTCACCCACAGGTGGCGAATGCTGTTGTAACCAGGGCACAACAGTTAGCTACAGACATGGCTACACCACCTACCCCAGTCATAGATACAATTATGTCTCCTATTAGTGCTGTAACACCTTCTGTTTTTGCAGAAAAACAGAAGAGTGATCCAACACTACAATGTTTATTTAGCCTAGCAAATCAAAAAACTACTAAACACACAGGATCGTCTAAACATTGGTTTAAAATAAATAAATCTATACTTACTAGATACTTTGACAATGGCAAAACGATCATACATCAAGTAGTAGTTCCTAAGGAACACAGACCATTGGTCCTACAAACAGGCCATGACTCCCCTATGGCAGGTCATATGGGGATCAAAAGAACATTGTTTCGTATTACGTCACAATTTTATTGGCCTGGGGTTAACAAGGATACCAAGTTGTACTGCAGATCTTGTACAACATGCCAAGGTATAGCACGTAAGGGCAGATTCCATACGGCACCCTTACAAATTACGGACGTGCCTGAAAGACCATTCAAAAAGATCGCAGTAGATATAGTGGGTCCTTTGTCAATTACTTCAAATAATGGATTTCGTTATATTTTAACTTGCGTAGATCTTTGCACGCGTTGGCCAGAAGCCATACCTTTAAAAACCATCACGACTGCATCTGTATCTGATGCATTATTTTCCATATTCTGTCGTATCGGTTTTCCAGAGGACATTTTATCAGATCAAGGATCACAATTTACGTCCAATATTATGAGGGATCTAGAGTCCATTTTATCTGTCCACCATTCGTTTTGTAGTGCTTATAGGCCACAGTCGAACGGTGTTTGTGAGCGCTATAATGGTACGCTAAAACAGCTACTGGCTAAGATCACTGAAGAGTGCCCGCGTGAATGGGACCGTCTCCGTCCGGCGGCATTGTTCGCTTTTCGAGAAGTACCCCAAGAAAGCACGGGCTTTTCTCCATTCGAATTGGTCTATGGGTCGAATCCTCGCAGACCAATGATGATACTTAAAGATTTGCTGGTTGGAGCATCAGTGGATACATCCACTCGAAACAGCTATGAGTTGGTTATTGATCTCCGACAGCGAATCATTGATGCGTGCTCTTATGCATCTGAAAGTATCAAAACTGCTACTCAAAAATCAAGGTTATTACATAATCAGAAAAGAACTTTAAGATTTTTTAAACAAGGTGAAAAGGTTTGGTTATTATTGCCACATAATGACAACAAATTATTAATATCATGGCAAGGTCCATTTGATATTATCAGACAAGTCACAGATGTTGATTTTTCTGTAAACATTAGAGGGAAAATCAAAACCTTTCATGTCAACATGCTAAAATTAGCAGTAGAAAGACCACAGGAGTTAATTCCTGTCATTAACTCTTGCAGGCCGGAATTTTTTCATCAGTTTTGCCAGAATTATTTTTGTACCTTAAAGCAGTACCTTTATAAATTCTAAAGTTTCTGAGTTATTACACAACAAAGACACACATATTATACATCACAGTAAAGATAAATGAATGTAGAATTAGAATATGAAGGATTTTTAGTGATATTCTACATATAGTATTCAGTTATGAGTCATAACGAAAATACGGAACAAATTTCACAGAACACAAAAGTGACGTTCCCAACGTCGTTTCGGCTTCTAGGGGTTTTGCGGATGTACGCTACCAGCGTCGTTCCGGCCTTTAAGAGTTAACTCTATTAGTGATTCTTCACATCATGCTGCTTCTTTTGCAGTTGTTCATGAAGAAGATACTACGTCATCTATTCCTTTACACTTTCAATTGCCTTCCTTACAATCATCAGAGTCTTGGAAGGATGTGACTATTTCATCTTCGTTATCTTCTACACAACAATGTCAAGTTCGGGAAATTCTTATCTCTTTTAATGATGTTCTGACTGATCTTCCAGGTCAGACATCACTTATCTCCCATGACATTATCCTCACTGACTATTAAACTAAGACCCTATCCTATATCTTTACACCACAAAGATAGGGTAGAGAAAGAGTTAAAAGAGATGATACGTTTAGGTGTTATATCTCCTTCGGAATCACCATATGCATTCCCAATGGTGATTGTTAAGAAAAAGGATGATTCCTTGCGTAATTGCATTGATTTTAGGTGACTGAACAGAATTACAGTTACAGACGCCGAACCAATGCATCTATTAGAGGATCTTCTATCACAAGTATCTAACGCTACTTTCTTTAGTAAATTAGATCTTTCTAAAGGCTATTGGCAAATTCCACTTGCCAAACATGCTAAGCCATACACAGCGTTCACAACTCCATTTGGTCTTTTCCAATGGAATTATATGTGTTTTGGTTTAGTAAATGCACCTGCGATGTTTGTGCGCATGATGCGCCGTCTTCTTGGCGATCGTAAAGATGTCATCACGTACATCGATGACATCTGCTTATTTCATGACTCTTGGGAAGACCACATTGATGGTTTAACTTCTCTTCTACATACCTTACTTAAACACGGTTTGACTGTGCGACCTTCAAAGGTCCAAATAGGTTGTCAGGAAATATCTTTTCTTGGTCACCGCATAGGTAACCACAAACTATATCCTGATGACAATACAGTCAAAAGAATTCTAGATATTTCTACCCCTTCGACTAAGAAGCAGGTTAGAAGCATTTTAGGCTTAATTAACTATTATCATAAATTCATCTCGCACTTCACACAACTATCTGCACCTTTGTCCGCACTGCTGGCCAAAGGTAGTCCTAATAAGATACATTGAGAACCAGTTTGCGAAAGCGCCTTGATAACTATTAAGAAATTATTTTCTAATAAACCTATTTTGTTGTTACCAAATATACGTATTCCATTTACACTTCAATCAGATGCCTCGAGTTATGGACTTGGTGGCTGTTTATTGCAAAGCTACAAGGGAACACTCCATCCGTGTTTCTTCGTGTCAAGAAAACTGACTTCAGCTGAACAGAAGTATGTGACAGGTGAACGTGAGCTCCTGTCCGTGTTGTGGTGCCTCGAGAAGTTGTCAAGATACCTCATCGGCACAGACTTCTACATCTCGACAGACTACAGCCCTCTTACGTATATTACATCCAGAACTATGCGGAATTCGAGAATTCATAGATGGTACTTACTTCTCCAGGAATTTTCGTTTACGATTCTGCCTATTGCTGGATCAGACAATAACTTAGCGGATTCACTATCGCGCAATTTCTCTGAGAAAAAAATGGATTATTTCTTTAGTTACCATTTTGATAATTGCTAGTACTTATTGTTATAAATTTTATTGTTCGTATTTAATGATTATTGTAATCATAAGTGGATAGTACTAATACTCATATATTATTAATACGTATATGGTAGAGGCGTACATCTTCTCCACCACTATCACACGTGCCACAAGTGTCACGTTTGGGAGTGAGGGGGATGATGTTGAGGATTGCTTCATGTCTGCAGCATGGCGCAGTCCTCAAATGAATATATTAATGATCGATGATGTCGAGGATTGTTGCATGTGTGCAGGCATTTGAGTTTGGTCGACTCGAATGGGTGCACCATGGAACACCGCAAATGAATATTAACGACATAGAATGCATATCTCTATGCATGACGCGTAGGACTTAGTAACGTCATTCGAATCGTGGGTTTTGACCCTAACGGCAGTGTGTTTTTACAAGTGTGGCCTAGCCACTATGATATGCGTGGTATAACCACTTAGGATTGTGTGGCATTGTCCACTGAATTTATATGTGTGGCTGGGAAGCCAATTTAGCAGTGTGTTCTTGGATTAAACGTAAGTCGTATCGTTTTAACGCAGTTTGTAATTATGGCGGATTAGCCTGATGTATGCCAAATGAACATTCGTAACTAGCAGCAGGAGTAAGACTAGTGTTAACGAATATGATGTAGCTAGCAGCAGACGTAAGCCTAGTGTAACAAGGATATTAGACGACTAGCAGCAGATGTAAGCCTAGAGTAAGGAGGATATTGAAAAACTAGCAGTAGAAGTAAGTCTAGTGGGAAAAGGGCTATTATTAAACTAGCAACAGGAATAAGTCTAGTTAGCCTATGAATTTATGCCACGGGATGTTGGCAAAAAGGAACTGACCGTTATACAGAACTATATATTAGTGAACATGTGCTTTAATGAAGAATAAGAACTCAGGCAACACGTACATGAACTGTGATTATGAACTATGTCTTTAAATAGTTGTGTTTGCCCATGACATGAGAGTGTTAATTAAACATGTTTAAGTCGTCAAATACTGGTCTTATTAAATGCCGTATTCTGAGTTGAATTCCATACTGTTTGATTCAATCATAATGATCAGTGACACTTAATTGCCTAAACACGCTGCATCTCACACTGCTGATTTAATAAGGCAAGAACAGACAGGTCAGTCAATACTTATAATTTTAATATGAAGCATGTTCCAGTATCAACGCATCACACGGGTTACTAGAGACAATATCGATACTAACGTAGTGCCCAACGGAATCCTGTAAAATAGATAAATGAACCCGGCGGACTTTGACATTCTAAGATCAGAATACGCACGCAACATCTTGGTCATCCAAAGTATATAGAGCCTTAACCTACACTGGTGTCAGAGGTTGTCAATTAGTCCGTAACACTAAACTAAGGGTACCCAAGGTAAGGTCAAACGGTGTAAGTTCGCTGTGTCTAATTGATGATGATGTAATTCTCAGGGTCCCTATCCGCTACCTCTAAGATCTCACCTTGTATAAATTAATCTCTGTAATGTTGTTTTGCTAGTGTCTAATGTAATGTATTTTATGTGATGAAAGAAAAATGTCAAACAAAACTTTAACCCAATAAAATTAAAGTAAGTAAGACTTTTGATGAAATTTAGGTAATTATTTTTTACAATTTAATCTCCCTGTATCTCCATTTTTTTGGGACAGGGATTGTCAAGCTCAATCGAATTTTTATTTACACTATTTAAAATAAATAAATTGGAACTCTGTCCATGTCTCTTGTTTATACAAAAGAAAATCACTGAAGAAATCCACCCACTGTTCTGGTTACCGGCTTGTACTGATCACTGTTAATGTGTTGGAAAGACTGTTAGGTTCATCCCTTCAAGATGATTATATTATTATTATGGTTATTATGGTGGAACTTTATGATATCAATAAGTTTGTCAGTGCCTTTTCTAAAGGACTTAACTGGCATGGATTGAAGAAAACAGTTGGCCCATAGGTCCTTAGAATCAACAAATGTGGTGCTCCTGGTCGAAGGTGTGGGGCTAGCTACAACTTGAAAGCTGAGCGATCACTCCCAAGATTTTCGTCCCTCACCAGGTTTCCTGCCACCAATAAGTATTCTGACATATAGCCCTCACGTAAGAATTTCACATAACATAAGCTTGACTAGGCAGTAAATGGGTTCTACCACTGCTTTAGTGTTCCAGACGGAAAGCTTTGGTCACACAGGCTCTCCCGCTGATGTCAGCTTAGTTAGTTTAAATTTCAAATGGCCGACTTTGCAAGCAATTGTTAATTCTTATTGCCCAATCCTCAACTACGCCTAACCAATCAGAACGCGCGTCAACAAATTTTAACTTTTTCCTCAAGCTACCAAATTGAGCAGTTTATAAGTGTGTTCGCTCGTCTGTTTTTTTATATATATTATATATCTCATTTATTTATGGACAGATTTTTAATATCAAAATAGATTATTAAGCGGCCAAATGCCCTCTATCTATCTATATAGGTTTCATCTAATTATTCTTCCACATTTTCATCTGTATAATATTTAAGTAATTAAGGGTGCTTTTTCCGAACTGAAAATATTACTAAAATAAAATTTTCTATGTCAAAATAATATTATTACGGGGAAATCTTTATGTCACTATACTAAGCAATATTAACCCTATATTTCAAGATATCTCTCTCCTTTTAATTCTCTTTAGTTTTTGAGAAATAAATTATTTAATTTTATTCCAAAGCACAGATTAGGCATATTTTCTCCTACAACCAAGATTTTATCGTCACTATAAAACGAGGTAACAATACGATTGGTTGTTAATTTTTACGACGTTTGTTCATAAATATTGGGAGGAGTAGTGATAAGGATGGTTTTAGGCTGACCACTGGCCACTATGAACATTTACAGGTGTAAGTCCAAGTCTTTGATAAACTGTAGCCAAGTAAGTACCACCCCTATCGACACCAGGAATAATATAGGCTGTGGTGATGGTGTCTTGTCTGGTTTGTTGTTGGTGTGGGTGTAGGTGTGACGTAGTTTCACAGTTCCACAATACAGAAGTTATGACATGTATAAGTCATAGAAATGTTAACTGCTGGTGACGTTTCATCCTTTATTTCGGACGCCATAATGACAGATAATGATACATCCATTTCACAAAAAGAATCGTGGACATGACAGTTCATAGTATTCTTCTTCTTCTTCTTCTTCGATCCTTAACCACCGCCCGTCAAAGCAGTCAGTGGCCATCACGCCTAGTGGCGTCTTGTAGGGCAACAACAAATTGATTCCACTTTGCACGGTCGGTGGCCATCCTTCGTACAGTGCCCCAACTCTGGTTCATTCTTTGCATCTCAGCCTCAACAGTCCTCCGCCAAGTTGTTTTTGGTCGGCCTCTCTTTCGCTTTCCTTCAGGGGTCCAAAACATAGCTGTTCTTGTGATGGCATCGGGGTCTCTTCTGAGGACATGACCAACCCAGCTCCAGCGTCTGCCAGCTATGATGGTGTGCATGTCCTCTTGCTTGCTACGAGTAAGCCGATCTTGGTTGGTGATGGTATTCGGCCAAAAGATGCGGTGAATTTTTCTTAGGCATGTTGTGAAAAGAGGACAATTTTGACATTTCCTTCTCTGTGACTCTCCAGCATTGCGCACTATAGAGAAGCACAGAAAGCACGCAACTCTGGTACAATCTTAATTTTGTGCTTGTGCTGTATTGGGAGGACTTCCAGATGTTATTTAGGCTAAAGAAGGCTGTTCTTGCCTTATTCATTCTGATGTTGATGTCTTTGCCTGCCCCACCGTCTGGTGTTACTATGCTTCCTAGGTATGTGAAGGTATCTGTCTGTACCAGTTGCTGATTCCTTACTGATATGGGCTCAGGGTTGCTCACATTGAGCGTCATGACCTCTGACTTCTTTAAATTGATGTTCAAGCCCACCTGCTGGCTAATTTTATTACGTCTATCCGTTTTTTCCTGGATGTGTTGATGTGAATGTGCCAGCAGTGCAATGTCGTCTGCATATTCTAGATCTTCCAATGTAGAGAATGTAGTCCATCTTATTCCTCTTGGACTGCACTCTGTTGTCTGGCGCATCACCCAGTCTATGACTGTTAAAAATAGAGTGGTTGATAAGGGGCATCCCTGTCGTACTCCTGTTTTCACCTCGAAGGTTAGGTTGCTCTGCCCAACACTACACGTAAAGTTGGCATAGAGGCTTTTTATGATTGACACTATGCCGCTTGGGATTCCATAAGCCCTCAGTATTTTCCATAAACTGTCCCTATGTATGCTGTCAAAAGCCTTTTCAAAATCAACAAAATTTATGTAAAGCTGTCTTTGCCATTCTGAGCACTGCTCTATAATGTTCCTGATAGTGAATATATGGTCTACACATCTTCTGTTCTTTCTAAATCCTGCTTGTTCTTTCCTCAGTTCATAGTATTCAGCATTATTAAAGTTTCTTCATGGATCTGCATACATTCTCTAAGTTGATATCATCATCAGTTGCCATCTCCACAACGAAGGTTGGCTGTAATGGATCTCCAACGTCTTCTGTCTCTTGTCTTGATGGTGCACTCTGACAGACTCTTTCCTGTCCATCTCTTGATGTTGTCTTCCCACTTATAGCGCTGTCTTCCCCTTGCACGTTTGCCTTCAACTCTCCCTTCTGTTATGGTCTTCTGCAAGGTGTTATGCCTTTTTATGTGGCCAAAGTATTTTAGCTGTCGAACTTTGACCTCCCTCATTAGTTCTCTTTTCATACCTAGATTTTCTAGGACCTGCTTATTTGTTTTCATCTCTTTCCATGAGATACGCCCCATTCTTCTATATATCCACATTTCAAGAGCCTCAATTCTTTCTTCCAAATGCTTATTCATCGTCCATGTTTCTGCACCATACAGAAATGCAGAATATATATAACACTTTATGATTCTCAGTTTTAATTTGTGAGATAACTGTTTGGATGTCAGTATATGTTTCATGTTGTTGAATGTAGCTTTGGCCATTCCTATTCTCTTCTTGATTTCTGTTTCACATCTGCCATCTTCTGTTATTATATGACCGAGATATACGTAGCTCTTGACTTGTTCCAGGATTTCCCCATTTACGCTTATCTTTAATGTGGGTTTATCGTCTGTTTTGCTAATTATCATAGTTTTTGTTTTCTCAATATTAATGTCGAGTCCATATTCATGACTTATACTGTTCACTTGCTTCACTAGTTCCTGTAACTCCTGTTCGCTTTCAGCTAACAACACGGTATCATCTGCATATCTAAGGTTGTTTATTGACCTTCCACTGATGTTCAGTCCTGGTATTTCCTGTATCTGTTTGAAAATTTTTTCAGTGTATAAATTAAATAGGCAGGGGGACAGCACACAACCTTGTCTGACACCTCTTTTTATGTCTATGTATGGTGAATAATTCCTTCCAGTTCTTACTGTGGCAGTTTGCTCCCAATAAAGGTTACTGAGTATTCTTATATCTTTTCCATCAATACCTTTGTCTTCGAGGCATTCAATTATTTTCTCATGATGGACTCTGTCAAAAGCCTTCTTATAGTCAATGAAGCACATATACATACTTTTTTGGACCTCTGTATATTTTTCTGCTAATATTCTTAGGCAAAATATTGCCTCTCTTGTTCCACTGTTCCGTCTAAAACCAAACTGTTCTTCCTGGATTTCGCTGTCTACTTTACTTTTTATTCTTTCCTGTATGATTTTGAGCAGTATCTTAATTGCATGACTCATCAGGCTGATTGTTCTGAAGTCTGAACATTCTGTTGCATTTGGTTTTTTGGGCAATGTTATAAAAACTGATGTCTTCATGTCGTGTGGTATATATCCTGTATTGTATACATCGTTGCATATTTCTGTGATTGTATCTATACCAAAGCTCTCCAGAGCTTCTATCATTTCAATTTTTATGTTATCCATGCCTGCTGATTTTCCTTTTTGTATCATATGAATGGCATTCTCTACTTCTGATCTGAGAATGTTTGGGCCTTCATTAGAATCTGGTGATGGTTTTTTACCTCTGTTGTCCTCGAATAATTCTTTTACGTATTCTGCCCATCTGTTTGATATGCTTTCTCATCAAGTAATATTACACCATTTTTGTTCTTGATACAGCTTCCTCCTTGTGCAAACCGTGACCGATTTGATAATTTCTTTATTTCTTCATGCATATCTCTTGTCCTGGGCTTTGCTTCCAAGTCTTCTATTTCCTTGCATTTTGTTTCTATCCACCGTTCTTTTGCTTCTCTACACATAGTACGTATGTCATTGTCTATTGTTTTATATTCTGGAGTGTTTTTTGCTTTCTTTCTTTCGGTCATTTTATTCAAGATGTCATCTGTCATCCAAATTTGATTTTTCTTAGACTCCTTTTTAGGTAAATTTGCATTTGCTGATTGTATGCTTGTTTTTAAGCATTCCCATTTTGCGGTTGCTTTTTCTTCTGGGTTTTCTCTTCTATACTGCTCCATGCTTTCTGTCAATAACTGTTGATATTTATTTTTGACGTCGATTAAATATTTCTGTTTTATATCTGGTTGTTTCAGCGCTGATATTTCTATCTGGGGTTCCTCCTGTCTTCTGTTTCCTGCTCTTTTCAGCTTTATATTTACTTTGATGACGACTGGATTGTGATCTGAATTTATGTCGGCGCCAGGATATGTCTTTGCACTTGTGACACTGTTCTTAAATCTATGTTTTATCATGATATAGTCGATTTGATTTCGTGTTATATCTCCTGGGCTTTTCCATGTGTATAATTTCCTTGGGTGGTGTTCAAAAAAGGTGTTACATATGACCAGCTGGTTTTCTTCACAGAACTGGATAAGTCTGTCTCCTCTATCATTTCTTGTCCCTAATCCATACTGTCCCACTATTTTCTTGTATTTTCCTTTTCCTACTTTTGCATTCATATCACCCATTACTATCAACACATCTGTTGATTTGACTGGTTTAAGTGTGTGTTGTAGCTCTTCATAGTATTCTTCTATTTCTTCCTCGCTGTGATCTTTAGTTGGTGCATAAGTTTGTAAGATTGATATGTCGAATGGCTTTGCTCTCATTTTTAGTAACATCATTCTGTCATTGTGTGTCCAGTATCCACATACGTATTTTTCTAACTCCTTCTTTATCAACATTCCTACCCCTCTTTCATGTTTTTCTCCGCCTGAGTGTATAAGCGTGTACTGGTCTCTTTTTATGTAGCCTGTATCCAAAAGTCTTGCCTCTGCAACTCCCAGTATATCGAGTTTCATGTCTGTTGCTTCTAATATAAGATTGTCAAGCTTTCCTTCTCCGTTCAGAGTTCTAACATTCCATGTTCCTATTTTTAGGCTTCTCCTACTAGTTTTTAGGTGGTCTTTCTCAGAATGCTCCCTTTCAACAGAATTTAAGGAACACTCGTCATTATGTACTTCCTTACTCATTAGAGGAGTTGCCTCTTCCCTGTTAATTTGTACAGTAGATTCTTCCCCAGGGGACAGAGAGTTCTCTACATATCGTTTCTTATCTTGTTGTTGTGATCCCATTACATTCTGTAGGAAGTACGTGGTAAGACCCCAATCTCTTCCACGGTGGCTAGCCATTGTCTTTTTCTATGTCCGACACGCCTCCAGTGCGCCACACACTTTGCTGTTTCGCTTTGCGAGCCGTTGATCTTCTCAGATTCCTCCGCCTCACTCACCGTCTCAGTCTTTGTGTACTAGGGATGGACATTCCCTTGAGTAAGATTGCTCCTACTCCACCCATGTAGTTTAGCCAGTCAGCCAAGACTGTTGCCCGGGATGTGGCCACCGCCGTACACAAGCGGTATTCGAGGAGCCATACATGAGCTAGATAAAGAGAGGAGAACCAAATAGGATCCTGACTATCCTAAAAAGGACATGGCTGTCTCTCACCGTGAGGTACTATCCCTCTCTCTTTATCCTACATAGATAATCCTAGCTGACGATAGCCTCAGCTTCATATCATAAATATTCATAAATATCAGTACTCCTCTCTGATGCTGACTGATCAGATGTAAAAAAATAAGTCTATTATTGTCCGCAACAGAATGGCATTTCAGGAAAACAGGTCAAGCTGACCTTTATAGCATCCCTAAGTCTAACCCTCGATATAGGCGCAATCGCTGGCATAGCGAAGATCCTAGAACATAGAAATTGTTCTCTGGGCCTAGAGCGACTCGTATATATATATAGTTCTCAGGTATGAAGATACCTGGGGTGTAATTCCTAGTATAAGAACCTCTCCTTTCTGTAACACACAAGCGAGCAGAGAACGACAAAATGTCAAACATCTAGGTAGATCACAGAGTTCAATAAAGGAGGCTATTACCTTGCTTCAGAATCAACACCACAAAACATACGCCTCCAGGCGTTTTCGAATCATATAGGGAAAGCCTCGTTAGCTAAACTAACTCACTAGAGGACTACAAATTCCCTATCAAAATCACAGACGCAGCATGGCGTCCTCTCTGATCAGTACATCCTCTCGAATCCCTGGGCGGAAGACTATTCTAACTCTCTTAAAGTCCAGACATGCGCAGAACGCATACGCCTGAGTAACACTCAAAACGAGACGATGAAGGAAACATTCCAACAAAGCTATGTTCAGAAATCACGCCTTATATGGACAGCAAATAGAATCTCAACACTGGTTTCAATCATTCCAAGAAACAGTTGACCGATACTACCATATAAGGATAATGACTACATATCGTTATAAAAAATGGACTAGCCAGACAACCAACAAGAGAAGGTAACTACCATTAAGAATGTAATCACAGTCAAACAAGGATTATCTACCTTTGATCAAAAAATTTAAAGTGTACAATTCATACAGATTAATTACACACAGTCTTAGAAAAAATTCTGTGCGTAACAGATTACCGCACCCCCAGGAAAACAAATGAAACTTTTTTTTTTTTAATCCAAGAGCCAGAAACACCAGGCTCGTAACGCACGTATGATGCGCGGATATAATGCTTAATATGAGGCTAGCTCGACGCATGGAGCGATAGCTGAGATTATATCTCTGATTCTTAGAGAAAATATTTTCCTAAGTGTACACGTATATTCCAGGGAGGTGCCACAACATACGCCACAGTGATGGCAACATCATAATGTAAGCAAAATTATACTCACATAAATACAAATATGTTATCATAGTATGAAGTGTAATGAACTACATATTTTAAACCACAAATACATTCATGATACAATGCATTACTAATCAATACTAATAAATCAGCTGTTCCTCGTAGACATGGATATAATCGTTCCAAAGTAGGTAAGAACTTGACATACTTCATGGTTGACATAATGTCCATACTCTCGCAGACGTCAATGATGTGCTGCGAAAATATCAATAACACAAATCTTTATGGTATATGCTAAATTTCTTAACCCATCAATCAAAATACAATATATAAATTGTGGCCATGTGAACGTTTGGCCCATATATTGCTAACTAAGCCTTCTTCCGTTATACCAAAATCAGTAACAGAACAAGGCATTTATACAGTACAATGCTATAAATTCCCAAAATGAGCACATATGTGCTAATATATCCTTATAGTAGAGAACTGTTATAGATCTCGACGTTTAACAGGAAATATATAACAGAAGAATTAAGTGGAATCATGTGGGCATCTAGACAGAATGTCTGCCATCACATTATCCGAACCACGGATAGCTCGCACCGTGTAATGAAAGGGTTGAAGAGCTTTGGCATATCGAGTGGACCTCGAGCTCTTCAAGTTTTTGCTCTGAATAGCAGTAAGAGCTTTCTGGTCGGTTTCCACAATGAAATGCGCGCCTAGAAGGAATCTTTGTAACATGAGAATTGACCAAACCATAGCCAATAATTCACGGTCTAAAACCGAATAATTCCTTTCTGCAGCATTTAATTTCCTAGAAATATACATCACCGGATGCAGAGTATCCGAATACTCCTGCATTAGTGCTGCCCCAATCCCAGTGGACATTGCGTCACTTCGAAGAACAAAAGTCTTCTCAATAGTAGGTAACCTAAGGATAGGTGGAGATGGAAATAGAGTTTTAATCTGGTCCAATGAGGATTGACATTCTTGAGACCAGCGGATCAGATTAGGCGATCCTTTCTTCAATAAAGTAGAAAGAGGTGCCATAATGGAGGACAGATTCGGAATGAATCGTCCGTAAAATTGTATCAAACCTAAGAGACTGCGCACTTGTTTTTTCGTCTTAGGGACAAAAATGTTTAATATTTTTGAAACATTGTGGTCCTCTGTCTCTTCTAGCGAAGGCATAGGTTCAGCATCAAACTTCGTAACTTGGTTCAATTTGCGATAATCAACGCAAAGGCGAATGTTATTGTCTTTCTTTCGAACAATAACCATGGACGAAGAGTATGCTGAAGTGGATGGTTCGATTATTTCCAATCGTATCATCTCATCCAATTCTTTCTCGACTTGTGACTGAAAATGGATAGGTATAGGACAGGGTCTGACTCTGATAGGATTATGGTCAGTAAGTACTATGTCATGTTCAATGACATGTGTGTGTCCCGGAATGTCGATAAGGACATCCTGAAATGTTTGTAACATCGAAGAGACTTGTCGATGTTCATCAGCGGAAAGATTAGGAGAAACGGTAACGTTTTTCCAAGATTCCGTAGAATGAAGTGGGATCACAGGAAGAGGGAGATTGACATCAGAAAAAGTAGTTTCCTCATCCTGTATAACTGACAGGGATGAGTAATGACCATGAGGTACTGGAGAATCGTCCGTCGCCTGGAAAATAGGCTGCAAATAGTCAGGTCGTTCATGAAGTTCCGAGAGCATATTTATGTGGAAAGTTTCATGCTTTCAATCAATATCGACAACATAGTCGACGTCGAAAATTTCAGAGACTATTGCATACGGACCTTTCCATGCAATAAGAAGTCTGTTCTCCCTTGAAGGAAGTAGGACGAATGCTTTGTCACCTGGACAAAGTTGTCGTAGACATCTGTTCTTATTGGCAAATAGCCTTACCTTTTCTTTAGGAAATTCGGATGAGGAAGTTGCTAATTTGCTTGCCTCGATGATCTTTTACCTAAGAGCAATGACATACTCATAAGACGATTGAGTGTCATCGCTAATATTATCGGCAGTGATAAGATGGTGAAGTAAAGACATAGGGTCGCCCGGTCGCGCGCCAAAGACAAGTTCAAAAGGAGAAAACCCTGTGTGTTCATTGGGGACCTCTCTATAAGCAAAGAGAGCCGCGGGTAAGACCCTGTCCCAATCCTGAGGATGATCCTCAGTTATTTTCCCAAGTAAAGTCTTGAGTGTTCTATTCAAACGCTCAACTAACCCATTAGACATTGGGTGATAGATACTGCTGAGAGACCTTTTAATATGTAAGATAGACATTACCTGTGACATAGTGTCTGATATAAGTTGCGTGCCATGGTCTGATAATATTTCTCTGGGGAAACCCAAGCGAGAAAATATCAGCCAAAGAGCGTCTGCGATATCGGCAGTGGAGATGCTCTTAAGAGGTATAGCCTCTGGCCAACGTGTGCACATATCGACACATGTAAGGATAAATTGATGTCCTCTAGCCGACTTGATCCTAAAAGGACCGATAATATCTATTGCCATTTTCTGAAACGGCCGAATAGGAATGTGAGCAGCCTGGATAGGCGCAGCATGTCGTGGTCCTTTAGATTTGACCTCCTGACACACTTTGCAAGATTGACAGTAAATACGTATGTCCTTGCTCACAAATGGCCAAAAGAAAGCAGCAAGAACCCTCGACTTTGTACGGGAAAAACCCATATGTCCAGCACATTGTGAGTCATGAGCATGTTGCAATATTTGCAATCTTATACTCTTAGGCATAAGAATTTGAGAATGTGTAGACGTATTCGAGTCTTGTACCATACGCACAAGTACGCCGTTCTTCATAGAAATCCAAGACTTTCTATTTGTATTTTGATTCGGATCACCTTTTTTTGCTAGAATGAAGAATTTTTGTAAAGAAGGATCTCCTGCTTGCAATTTTATAAAAGAGTCACGTGAAATAATCAAGTGACTATTTTGGCTATTCACTTCATTATTATCAGGTAATGAAGTTTGAGGTGTTTCTAGAGCTTGTGCTCTTGTTACCACTGCATTGGTAGCTTGTATATTTTGTTCCTCCCAAACAGCAATCTGCTGTGGGGTACATTCCCTAACTCCGTGAATACGACCGATAATAAGGTCCGCAATAGGGTTTGGAAGAAGACACGCGTGGACATCTCCCGTAAAGAAGGGAGTAGAAATATGTTTTATGGCAGTAGGATATTTTTCCAAAGTGCCACCAAATGTGACACATTTGATCACCTTTCCTGTAGCACAGGATGGATCTACAAGATATTGCCTAACACCAATAGTAGTATATCCAGAATCAAAAAGGACTGAGACTGGATTACTATTTACAAGACCCTTATGTAGGATAAGAGAACCTCTCCCTTTATGCGCAACTGCAGCAGGAAGAGCGGGAAGAGGATGACCACAGCTTAAAGTAGTTACGGTAGTCAGTTCGAACAAAGTACTGCATTGGGGACATTTAGTTGCCCTACTAAAGTCAAAGGCAGAACATGTGATAGCACTAGAGTATTTATCATCATCACCTTGTTTACATGCTCTCTGAGACTCTTGCTGTACAGAGTTTGCCTGTTGATATCTCTTTCTTTTATGTTGCGATCTACCGCGACCATTATTGCCTCTGCAATTATCATTAAACTCTCTACTGTAATTGTTATCCTGGTTTGAATTCCAGTTTCAATAACTGTCATTACCATTTCTATACTGTTGAGAACCTCTATTATATTGGTTTTGAGGTCTCCGCGAAAAATAGTTTCCTCTATACTGACTACCTTTGCGAAAATGTCTAAAATTATTGGGAGTAGTATACCGTGGAGTATCAGCTTGTCTCCAGTTCTGCGAAGAAGAATCACCCTGAAATTGATTGCTATGATTCTGAGCATAATTACCGTTACTCTTCTTATTAAAATTTTGTTGGCTACCCTGAAATTTACGCATGAAATGTGGGCCATAAGGTGCTGCCGCAGCAACTGGCAGACCTTCTTTTACTTTAGAGTTGCTAATGGTTACGTGAGGATGCGCAGTGACATACTGGCAACAGTATTCTTCCATTTCTTTTATGTTTTTAGGCTTACGCTCATGAAGAAAAGCAAGAAAAGATTCATTGACAGAAGACATAACCTTGTCTCTAAGTAGTAGGTCAATAAGTGCTTCATATGTATGTTCTGTCTTAGACAGCTCAACCCAACGTGAAAAAGTAAGACGTATCTTTGAAATGAATTCAGAGAATTCTACTCCAGTATCTGGCAACATATTTTTAAACTGAAGACGATAGCCGTCTTCGTTAAGTTGGTATTTCTTTAACACGACCGCCCTGACAACCTCATAATTGTTCTTGTCAGGCTCATCTACCATGCTTAACATACTCAAAGCATCACCTCTAAGTATATTGGACAACTGATAAACATACAGTGATTTATCTATGTTATGTGTTTTACATGCACGTTCGAATCTATCCAGATAAAACGTTATATCGTCACTGGAAGCATTGAATGCTGGTAGCTTAATCTTAAAAGTACTAGCGTTAAACTTATCTGACACCTTATTTGCATCATTAGCATTACCCATGTTTATCAATTTCAACTTTTCTAACTCCAAAGCTAAGAGTTTTTCTTCATGCTCCATTTTTGCTTTTCTCTCATCAGCCTCTGTTTGTAACCTTCTTTCCTCAGCTTCGGCTTATAACCTTTTATCCTGAGCTTCAGCTTATCTTTGTAACTTTCTCTCTTCAGCCTCGGCTTGTATATATAATCTTTTATCCAGAGCTTCAGCTTCTCTTTTCTGTTTTTCCATTTCCATCTAAAATTTTCTTTCATCTGCCTTCATCTGCAGTCTCAGATTCTCAGCATCTATCTTCCTTTGCTCAGCTTCTCTGTCTAATCTTTTATTTTCCTCTTTCTGTCTTTTCTCCTCAGACTTCAGTGCTTTAGTCCATTGAGTATTTGCATACTCTTCTAATATATCACCAGTCTTACCAAGGGTTTTCCCTTGCTCAATAAAGTACTCAAGTGTAGACATGATGTCTAATATTATGAGTCCAAAACCTGAAATAATTAATTATCTTATTTCAACCTTAATAGTAACAAGACTTAAATAAAGTACTTGTATAATCACAATGTTTACCCCAATCTCTGTGGGAAACAAGTCTTTGATAAAGAACTTGTATTATCAAATGTATAATAATACCACCAGTCACTTCTTAATCATAAGGGCACTACACATCTAATAGTGCATAACCACATATCCATCAGATATTTATCATAACTGCACTACACAGTTAATAGTGCATAAGCAAAAACCACCAGTTAGTTATGATAAGTGCACCACACAGGTAATAGTGCATAAGCAAATATTTAACAATAGTGAATGCTAACTAAGAACTATGTAAACAATAACAAAGATCCAAGACAATGTAAACAATAACAAAGATCAGAGACAATGTAAACATTCGCAAAAGTCAACTAAATAAACATCGAAAACTAAAAGAAAATATCACAAAGAATGTGATGACAAATGCGAAAAATGTAAACAAACAAATGACGTCACAGTGTATAAACAAAAATGGTGTAAAGAACTGAAAAATAGAAAAGAGGAGACCTACAAATACAAACAAATGAAATCAGAACTAACGAACAGAAAGAAAAAAAATTTTTTTTTACAAAGAACGACGAAAATAAAGCACAACTCGTCACAACTAAACGTAAATAGCAATAAATATTGCTAACAATTTCCAATTAAGGAAATTGCTCTGTTCCTAACGACACGCTCTCAATAGATACCTCTATTACGTGGTATTATCTATGAGAGTCACCTACCTAACCGATCCGCTGAAATATAAACATATAAATATACTAATAACATATAACATATAACATGTAACAAATAACAGCAAGAATGTGAAGAGATACAGAAGGCTCAGTTAGAGTATAAGGGCACAGTTCACAAACAAAACAGGCCACTTAACTTATATATGTCCAAACGTCAGCACGGTGCAGAACAGGTGATGATCAGCATTCTAAGGATGGTGATCCAACGTTGATCGACATCTGAACTTCCTTACATAAACAGTAATGACGAAGGAAAAACGAGCTTCTGATCCAGGATTGAAAGTTTCGGAACTTGACCTTCTTACGTACAATGATCGGCACTTGACCTTCTAAATGCAGTAAAATTGAATCAATCGGCACTTGACCTTCTGAAATCAGCAAAATTGATTCGGCACTTGACCTTCTGAATGCAGCAAAATTGATTCGGCACTTGACCTTCTGAATGTAGCAACGCCGGGTACTTTCAAAATATAGCGAACTTGCTATACGTCATTGTAGATGTAGATGTAGATTCTTGAAGGAATATGGTTCACGAACTTGAATGTTGTATGGGTTTGTTGACCCCCTTGAGTGCTGGTACCAGATGAACCAGTTATTGGCCACCATAAAATGATAAGGGTAGTTTTAGGCTGACCGCTAGCCACTATGAACATTTACAGGTGTAAGTCCAAGTCGTTGATAAACTGTAGCCAAGTAAGTACCACCCCTATCGACACCAGGAATAATATAGGCTATGGTGATGGTGTCTTGTCTGGTTTGTTGTTGGTGTGGGTGTAGGTATGACGTAGTTTCACAGTTCCACAATACAGAAGTTATGACATGTATAAGTCATAGAAATGTTAACTGCTGGTGACGTTTCATCATTTATTTCGGACGCCACAATGACAGATAATGATACATCCATTTCACAAAAAGAATCGTGGACATGACAGTTCATAGCATTCAGCATTATTAAAGTTTCTTCATGGATCTGCATACATTCTCTAAGTTGATATAGGTAATCCTAGCTGACGATAGCCTCAGCTTCATATCATAAATATTCATAAATATCAGTACTCCTCTCTGATGCTGACTGATCAGATGTACAAAAATAAGTCTATTATTGTCCGCACGAGAATTGCATTTCAGGAGTACAGGTCAAGCTGACCTTTATAGCATCCCTAAGTCTAACCCTCGACATAGGTGCAATCGCTGGCATAGCGAAGATCCTAGAACATAGAAATTGTTCTCTGGGCCTAGAGCGACCCGTATATATATATATATATATATATATATATATATATATATATATATATATATATATATATATATATATATATATATATATATATATATATATATATATATATATATATATATATATATATATATATATATATATATATATATATATATATATATATATATATATATATATATATATATATATATATATATATATATATATATATATATATATATATATATATATATATATATATATATATATATATATATATATATATATATATATATATATATATATATATATATATATATATATATATATATATATATATATATATATATATATATATATATATATATATATATATATATATATATATATATATATATATATATATATATATATATATATATATATATATATATATATATATATATATATATATATATATATATATATATATATATATATATATATCTATATATATAGTTCTCAGGTATGAAGATACCTGGGGTGTAATTCCTAGTATAAGAACCTCTCCTTTCTGTAACACACAAGCGAGCAGAGAACGACAAAATGTCAAACATCTAGGTAGATCACAGAGTTCAATAAAGGAGGGTATTACCTTTCTTCAGAATCAACACCACAAAACATACGCCTCCAGGCCTTTTCGAATCATATAGGGAAAGCCTCGTTAGCTAAACTAACTCACTAGAGGACTACAAATTCCCTATCAAAATCACAGACGCAGCATGGCGTCCTCTCTGATCAGTACATCCTCTCGAATCCCTGGGCGGAAGACTATTCTAACTCTCTTAAAGTCCAGACATGCGCAGAACGCATACGCCTGAGTAACACTCAAAACGAGACGATGAAGGAAACATTCCAACAAAGCTATGTTCAGAAATCACGCCTTATATGGACAGCAAATAGAATCTCAACACTGGTTTCAATCATTCCAAGAAACAGTTGACCGATACTACCATATAAGGATAATGACTACACATCGTTCTAAAAAATGGACTAGCCAGACAACCAACAAGAGAAGGTAACTACCATTAAGAATGTAATCACAGTCAAACAAGGATTATCTACCTTTGATCAAAAAATTTAAAGTGTACAATTCATACAGATTAATTACACACAGTCTTAGAAAAAATTATGTGCGTAACAGGCAGTGTGTGTTAAAAGGGGTAGTAACCTTTTTAACTTGGCGTAGTGAAAAATTCAAATTCTTTAGTTAAAATGTTGGCGGTTGATTTGTCTGTGGCCTTCAGACCAAGGTCAAGCATGAAATTTATTTATAGATTTTTAACTGTAATAGTGGAAAATTCAAATTATTGTGTCCAATTTTTAGCGGTAGGTTTGACCTTGCCCTTTCCAATTTTTCAAATATAGTAGTAGTGGCTTATAGGTTGTGAATTTACGTTACTAGATTTATGAATCGGGGAAATTTGAGCGGGGTGTTACACGGAGTTACTTTACTACAATAAGCAGCCATGGACCATAACAGGTGGTTGTCATTGAGGGCGAGGTGGGATAATTATGAGGGGCAGCTGCCTGTATAAAACACTTCTAAAACTGTCTGGCATGACAGCCGGTAAGATGGAGGCGGCTTAACCTCACTCCTCCCCGCTGCCTTGTGGGTTATACTTTTAAGTCAAAGGCTATCCAAAACTCCAGCACAGGAACCGACTGAAGTCAAAGGAGAACAACCGTCCTGTTGTCCTTTGTACAGTAATTAATCGAAACAACTTCCATAGGAGAAACAAAAACCCCGTAAATGATGTTTCCAGAGACTACCTCGTCGATAGGGAGCATCACGTGTTACAGGGAGTACCCGACTGCCATTAAGTTATTTGTCGCCCTACTAACGCTTTATTCCATCTCCACTTCAGCGTGTTTTGAGAAAAACGCATACAAGGTTTTTGGGGTAGGATGACCATTTGTTCTCTGTTACCCGGGTTTGTACTCTTTTTCACCTCAAGATTGAGCGTCTGGTCGGTTTTTTTTTTTTCAAAAGTGAATTTTGTCCGGCGTTTCATAACTTAAATTAGGTCCATCGTATGCAAGTAAATTCTTTAAGGGATATTTTTACAAATATATATTGAAGGAATTGAAAGAAATGTCCAGTTGTTTTAAACTGTGTTAAATCTATGTTATAATTTCTTATGTCGGTCTTTGCCCTTGAAGATTCCGAATACGCTTGTTGAAAAACGAAGAGACGGACTTGACAGTTTCTGTTACACGTTTCATGATGATAACAAATGTCTGTACGTCAGTTGTTTAGAAAACTTAGAGATATCGATGAAACAATTAGAAGATTTCACACACTTTCCATGGATGATCTTACATGAAGTACCAACATGGGAAGATGTACGACATTCTGCTCAGTATTTAATTGATAAAGAGGTTGCATTTGACAATGCAAGTGTTTTGATCAATGTAACAATCCGACATTTGTTGAAAGTAACACAAATGATGACGGATTTATGCAGTTGCTGTCACATGAATCACATTTATTTAAAACAACCAGTAAAAATTGAAGATCGCACATTTCTTTGAGGCACATGATCACTACACAAGCGTTAACATCTATTTCATTGATGGAAAGTCCCTGGACAAGATACATAATCGTTTTTTATGTGGATTCTATCAACGGAATTTTGCTTCTGCATTATAATTTTTTTTAAAGTATTGTGCTGTCAATCCCACGATTATTTAAAAGGAAATACTAAATCGTTGAAGAAGACGATGTCAGCAAAATAAATAAATAATATTAACATAATAATAACAATAATATTAATCAAACAATACTAATTGACATGTGGAAAGTTACTTTCTGTGGTTAAAGTATTAAATAAGATACACTTTAAAGGACATTTTATTTTTAACGTTTTTTTTTTCAATCTTTGTAAAACTATCTCTAGTCATTACACTCATACATTAATACATTGAAATTAATAAGTCCTCTTTTTGTACTACTTTTTGGCTGGTTTTGTCCTGTTTTATGTCAAAAAGTCAGAAAATGTCCTCTTTGTGTTAAAAATAATATGGTCACCCTACCTTAAAGAAAATACTTGTTGTTGTTGATGGTTAATACCTTCTGCTTTTTTGTAGTTTTTAGTTACTGAGGATGGCTTTAATCAAGAGATACATTTTTCCGTATATGCCCATTTTCATGACTGTAGCGAACAGTCCCTGTCTCCATACCGTGTCGTATGCTTGCTGCAGTGGGAGGAATACAGCTATGGTGTGATGCCTTCTTGGAATGCATCTATGGTTTTGTGCGCAAAATGAAAAAGGTGGTCCTCAGTTCTGCAGCCTCTCCTGATACCTGACTATCGTTGATAACTTTCCAGCTACCTAGCAGAGCCTGTGATCCACCATTTTCTCAGCAATTTTTTCCACCTGCTAACTGGTGGCAAAGATATTTAACTCTCGGGTTATTCAGCTGGGATGTTTTTCTTTAAAATTTACATGATATTTGCAGTCAGCCATGCTTTTTTTTTTTAAAGTCTACTTTCTGCCCACGTTCTATTAATGTAGTTTAACAGCACACTGACTTTGCAATTGAACTTAATTTCATTTCATTAGCGATCTTTTCTAGTCCTTGAGCTTCCTTTGTCTTTAATTATTGTTGTGCGCTATTCATTTTCTGGATAGCTTAGTCCGTTTCAAAGAATGCAGTGCTTGCTTTGGCAGGTCATTTTTATCTTGTTTTATTATGTTCATAATTGTTTTTTTCCAGCTGTTTCATCTGATTGGTTTTGCTGACTTTTGCAAAGTATTTGTTCTTTAATTTTTTTTTCTAGCTGTTTCATATGATGTTTTATCCAGTTCTTATGGATTTCGGGTCGATCTTCTTTCCTTTCCATCAAGACAGTGGAGGAGTTTCCATGCTTTGTGCCATTTATCCTAGTTTTCACATGCTTCTGTTTTTGCTTCATTTTTGCTTTCTTTTGGTGTGGTATCTTACCTGTGCTGTGAGTTTATAATACATCATTTTCTTGGCTCTGCTGTGTACTTTTTCCACCCCTTTTCTAGATGGTCTTCATTTTGCCATGAATTACTATAAAGTATATGGAGTCCAGAAAGGGCTGAAGCGTTTGTGGCTGCCTTTTGGTATTGCTGTGTTTATTATATCAAGTACAGTTTTTATATGTTGTTGTGTGAATTAATTCTCTATTGCATTTAATACATTAAAGTTGCTGAAATTGATAAGTGAAATTACACATCAAACAATAATTTCATCAAACCACCTTGATTTTATGTCTATTGATACATTAGGATGATATAACCTTTTCTTTAAAAACGCTTGATTACTCTTTAAATACACACAGAGACCTTGTCACATAAATAACACGTGTTTGTTCTGGTTCTGGTGCATCAAATTTGTTGGAACTTTTTGGATGATGGAAAACGTTTTAAAGTACTGTGACGGTATTGCCTCCCCTGCTTTGCAGTAGTGGCCCAACAGTGGCCAAAACTCAAGAGTATCTAATATGGGTTTCAAAGGTGTCTACCTTCGCACAAGATTACTCTTGGCAGATTTGTAAATAGAAGGGTATCTCAATTGAGTGTTCACAAGATATTCAGATAAGTGAAAACAATGCTGCGTTGGCTGAGCACGTTAATTCTAGAATCTGTCGACAACTGGTGTGAAGAATTAAGCAATGATTATTCTCAGCTCGTTCAAGCACTAACCTCTGATTTACTCAGTGGAATTCTTATTACTCTGGTATAGCTCTGTTTTGAGTGTGTTTAGTAAATTGACTGAGACAAACTTGCAGTACATTAAAATGATTAAATCGAAGTTAAATTTGTAAAATTACAAATAACAAAATTTAATAATCACTTAACTTTTAACAGTTTGAAAATAATTGAATAGTTTAAAAGAAAGGGATCTTCATTGATTGACAGTAAATCCTATGAAAAAATTCACTGTTGCAGCTTATATATTGCACTTAGTGGTTGTTTCGCTCCCGCTGGGTTGGTCCTTTTTACACTGCTCACGCTCGTCGCTGGTCAAGGTTGTAGGGTGCAGCTCGTTCCCAGGATTGTCAGCGAGAGTCTACAAAGTTGGTACCTCGTCTTAAAGCTCAGGCCACTGTTCCCTTCTTGCTCTAGAGATAGTACCCTTCAATTGGTACCACCACCAACTATGATAAAAGAATAGAAACGAAACGCTCTCCTGAGTTTTGTGTCTCCCGACACATACTGATGTGTCCCCTACTTCTATTCCACCATCCCATTTACTCACAATTTACCCTCGATGAGAATTAACTTTAATCCCTAGAGAGAAAACTTTCTTTACATTTAAATTGAAAAGCTTTTATAGTTACTTTACATTTAAATGAAATTGTTAATAGTACAGATAGAATATGTTTACATTTGTGTCTACACTGATTTGAAAAGTATGAAACTTCCATTAATTTTTAAAGTGAATATGTTACCATCGACATTTACACTGTTTTGAAACTGTAAGTATTATAATTAAAATGTACATCATCATTTCTTTCATCTTTCCCTCCCTGCTACATTTGAACTTGGGACTTCTTTATGATTTTAGTTCTCTGTAAGAACTAGCAAATAGCAATCCCCAGCCCGTGCAGTGGTGGTTCATGAAATCATCATTCTATGCACTGAGGTTGCCAGCCTCAAATGACTAGGACATCCACTAGCGATTTTCACATATTAATATTCACATGGTAATATATACATATTAGTTCACATGGGTCACCCGTGTGTTACCGGCTCCCGAAAGGGGAGCAAAGAATAGTAACACTGCACCCTACCACGCATTTGTCGTAAAAAGCGACTAAGGAGGGTTGGGCATGGGGCTGTTTACCCCATCCCGTAAAAACTTCGCACAGTGGGCTGATCACCTGCTTGCCAACCAATCTGATTACGGAAACAATGATAGATTGTTTGGTCTGTTTTTGTTCAGCAAAGACGCCACTAGGCGTGGTGGAAACAGCGATAGATTGATCAATTTGTTGTTGCCCTAAGACGCAATTAGGCGTACTGGCCACATACTGCTTTGCCGGTTGGTGGCTAAGGATGGAAGAAGAAGAAGTTCACATGGGTAGTAATGAAAATGTAGAATGTAAAATGACAACTTACGCCAATCCTGGCTCACAGACTTTTTTGCTCAGATGAATGAAGTTAAGGCACTAACCGATGCCTTTTTACACGTGTACTTGGGTTCGTTAATTCTAACTTTAATTCCCTCTCCGAATTCGTGTTCCGTTTTCTCAGATATTCCGGTTTTCCTTACTTAAAGTGAAAGAGATTTCCTGGGCTATTCTGTAAGTCCTGATAAATACTCCAATAAAAGGTTCGGCCGGATAAAATGGAATTCTGAATTCTAGGCTTCACTCTGGCAAGGTCTAGTTGTGTCGTCTTGGCAAGCGATCTTCACAGCAAATTTGACTGACTGAAGCGTCAGGTTATATTCACTGCCCCCCACCCCCTGCTCTGTCTGTTATAGAGCTGAGAAAAAGCTCTAATCATTTCAAACATGCTGGTTGGGGGGTGGGGGGGGGGGGGGGGATATCAAAATATTTTTGACATGGAAAAATTTTGAACGTAATGTAAAGGTCACGTCTTCCGTATATGGCATGAAAATATCCGATCCCTGGCAGGCGAACTCACCAACACATCTGTAAACTCGTAGACAATGTGTTTCATATGTAACAAATTTATTACTTTATCAGAATGTAATCTATTCGCAGACGGGTAATCCCGTTATCTGTTCCGCACTCTGGTCTTTATCGGCGATTTAAGCAAACCAGCTGGCGATTTGTAGGGCTAAACTGTAGCGGCCAAGCTTTGGTACATAAGAATTTACCAACTTGCCTGACGTTCAATATTACGTCAGCCGCCCTTGCAAATGTGATGTATTTATCATCAACAAGGACTGTCAAATGTTTTGACAATATCAAATATCTGCTGCTTAGCAGAGAAAGAAAAGGGTGCAACCCGGAAAAATTGGAATGAAATCAGTACAACAAATGTAACTGATTACTGCTGTAGTGAAAGAGAGATCGAGAACAGGTCGCCCAAAATCCATCTTGTGAGAAGTACAGTCCCATGATTTCAAATTATTGTGATGTTTCACAATGTGAAAAGCAAAAGGGCCTTCTGTAGCAATCACTTTTTCGGATCCCTGATTGTTTCTTTTGTAAATAATGTCAGCTTTGATTGCAAACTCTCAGACACAAGTGCGTTATTGCGGCGTCCATGTTTTCATGTGTAGGTTTGTGTGTGTGTATATGTGTGTGTTTTATTTTTTTTTAATCAGCAGTAACTTTATTTGCTACTGGCACAAATGTGCCACCGCTTCACACGAGACATTCTGCTTCTAAATCTTGCCGAACTCTGGCAACACATGGAAATTTCTTTTTTAATTTATCTGCGAATACACACTTTTTTATTTGGACATGCGCCCTAATATAACCGACAGACCATGTGTCTAGGGTGAAAGATGGGCGTCTCGCAAAAACGAGGCAAAATCCAATGTTTTTAAATTTTGGCACTTAGGGTAGGTAAAGGTAAAGGATCCTGTTACACGCCCATTCAGGCATATTGGGAATATGCTGTCAAGCCCAAATTTTCTTGACCATCGGCACACTAGGAGTGATGTGGTCAGCATCATGCCGCCGCCTTAACCTTCCCATAAGTTGCTCTGGTACCCAATTCACGATGCTGGGTCGACCCCGGAGCCGTTTGAGGTCTAAAAAATCCCACCTCAACTGGACAGTGCACTAACCACTACGCTACCGCGGCTACATAGAGTAGGCTTGTGCATTAATTAATGTTGAATTCGATATTAAAGTTAAAATTATTTGTAATTTGCAATAGACAACGAGGTTTTAAATGACTAAACCTCATACCGTTTTATCATTCAAAGTGCATTTTTTTAAAACAGGTTTCAATAAACAAATAGAGCGAAAATGTGTAAAACTGAGTTAAAAATGATTATAATCTATTACTGTTAAGCAATCAAACAACACGAAAGCTTGCTGGATTGTTCATGTACTGTTTGCTGAATGTTTAGGAAATTCAGTCGTCGGAAGTAAAACTCAAATGGGGAATTTTCGAAATGGCATCTTGTGTCTTTCATTTAATTTAGTATACCGCGAAAAATCTAGACATTTCAAAAAAAAATTTAAAAATCCGGCCGGACGCACAATTTAGGCACGAAAAGCAGGGGAAATCCGGCCAAACCAGGACGTATTATAGTTGTTGACATTGTTTTACTGACAGCGTGAGTATTTTCAGGCCACACTCAATAACCGATATGACTAGTTGATGATAAAGAAGAAATAGTAATCTCTGTTCCAGATGCGCTGAAGCCATTATTTTCAGGGCTGCCAGACCCTCCTGCATTTTTGAATGATGTGATCAACATGGTGCTTATACGATAGCCCGCGTTCGAATGTAACTCCAAGGTATTTCAAGTTTTTTCGCCTTTCAATTTTATGTCCATTGAGAGTAATATATAGAAGGTCTGTTTTACCATGGAACCACTCGTACACATCATAAGCAAAAGTTCCGGCATTTTCCCATGTTACTTTCATGGCCCTATAGCTTCTGACAGTATTAGATAGGATCTGTGCGTTTTCAAGGTGACTCATTATTTTATGTGCTACAATTTTTTTAGTAGTCCACCGTAGACATTTTGCACTGTGATAACTCTACAGCTGCAGAGAAGTGTGGGGCCTTTACTCGGTTTAGGAACTGGCCGTAGGTAACTATGGAGCCAGTCTTCCGGCACTTCAGCGTTCAGTATGCTAGTGTTGAAATCACTCATCACATTCTTAGTGCCCGTGTCATAGAGCTGTTTAATGTGGTGATACTGTACACCATCAGGACCCGGTGCTGTGTTTCTACTGGTTTCTAAAGTGCACATGTCTTCTTTGGATATGAGGTCGAAATATATGTCGCCTCTTCTGTAGCTTTCTAGGACACGATTTTTAATTTCTTGGCGAGCAGCTTTCTCAATTTTATCTGTCTTATAAACGCAGTTTCTTTCCCGGGCATCTCATCCTCTCCTGATATGTATATATTGGACCCTCGCATCTGTTTTTAAGTTCGCAGTGGAGAAAATATGGGGCGGCATACTATGAAAGCTTCACCATCCAAGAAGACTTTCCAAATATGCAGAGCAAAGGTAACTGTGTTCTTGTTCTCTGCTGTCCCAAAGAATATCCCGTCCTGCACAGAACCAGTTCCTAGCTCCCCTCATGTCAATCATCTACGAAACTGAGTTGTTTGTATGCAGCCAACCAGAGAAACACTTGAGGGTCTTGGATAGGTTAATAGACAAGTAGTCTGACCCTGGAATTTACGCGAGAGCAATGCGAAATCCTTTGCATCTCCGTACCATTATAATGCATTTATAAAATAAAACAAAAGGGTCTTAAGTTATTAAAGATTTTGATATTGTAACGTCGTGTATGCAATATGCATTATTCACTACAATTATTAGTATCCTCTCATCACTTATTTCGATCGTATAACATTCTTCAAATAAATACTAGGTATATCTTGCGTAGCCAGTTCGTAACCAATACTATTTGTCGGATGTGATCCGTATATCATCCCTGAAATCTCCTGAATAATTCTATAAAGGGTCGTCGTAGAGATACAGACCTTGAGTAGGCCACTTTTTCTTTATTAACCTGCGTCAGTCGTTTTATCTAGAACCACTTCTATAATCTTCTACCGGGAATTTCACTCTTCTTGTGTGAGCCAAAACTTAATCATTCATCCGAAGTGAATTAAAATTTTTTTTAATTGATCAGTCGACCAGGGATTGGCGGCTCCTGAGCCGACCCAGCTTTAATGGGTACCCTCCCGAAGACGGCGAGTATCTGCCTGAATGGCGAATGGATACCCGTCAGTGTACAGGGAAAAAAGGGATACTCACGTAAAAATCAGTCTCAGGTTCGATATACTAACCGGAGATTCTCGCCTCAAGTAATAGCGTGCATACGTTAAAAAAACAAAAAAATTAGAAACCAACCCACCACAAAAATATTTATAGAATGTGTGATTCCTATATACCGACATTGGGATTCTCGGCTGTGCTACGGAGTTCGTGCACTGTGCTGAGATCTTTCTTTTGTGATCTAAGGAAGGAGATCGGAGCACTGATGGAGTAGTCCGTGTACAATGAAGATATTCCTTAAAACCAAACCAAACCGAAGTGCCACATCTATTCAATTTGCAACAGAGCCACTTCGAATAATTAGTTCTACAAGTAAAACAATAAACGACCTTACCGAGAGATAAATATAACTCGACTAGAAAACATAGGTAAAAGAATGTGTGAAGAGCAGTAAGAGAATCTTGGGAGGTGGGAGCAGGGGGGGGGGGTGTGAGAACGTAAAAGAGGAAGCCAACACAACTGTAAACTTATGGGCAGAACTTAAAAACACGTTTCAATATTGTCGTAAGTTTGTATTGGTGCAACTACAACAGTAGTTGTCGCTGTGGATGGCCTATGGAATATTATCAAGAAGGTTTCCAGAAATTGGCTCGTCAAGAAAGAAAGAGACCTATTCGAGATAAGGACAAGAAAAAGAGAGTGCGAATGCACTCCACCAGCTGGTGTTCTCTAGTAAATTATGGAAAATGTTCTATTTCCCCATGACCTTAGCTTCTGTTCTTAGATATCAATAAAGAAAGAGCCCTCAACCTCATTTACATGTAGAATTTGTCTAATATGTAAATATTTAACACCGACAGCACATTAACGAACGAGATAATGATTAAAACTATTATCGGGTTTATTAATTAAATATATACATATATCGGGTTAGTAGAAAATAAAAAGGTTATGATTGTGAAAGACAATTCACACACCCACACACAAACACACACACACACACATGAGATAAATAATGTAATTAATTAAATAGGAAAGTGAACCTATGTGAATAGTGAAATGATGATGTGATATGTTAAGTGTTACCACACACTGATGTCCAATCTACACTGTCTATGTGTCTCTCAATGCTCCTCCACTGATTCTACACAAGTAAGCATAGACTGTCCAATATTGGTGTATGGTATGTTGTGTGGGTTTATCTCCAAGACAAGGACGTACTGATGAAAAACTTTGTAGCATTGAGAACTTTGACGATATGCAGTCCTTCAATGTTTGGCAATCTCTCTCTAGCGTTGATAAACCGTTGACAGTTTTCTCGGTAAAATACATGCTGCCTATCTCTGAAAGACACTGGCTAGACTGGAGCTCTTCACGAAATGATCTTCTGGTAACAAGTGAGTTTCGTGCAATGAAGCTAGTCAGAGTGAATTTACGTTGTGCAAGTTGGTGGCTTTACTTCATGTAGTGACGTAGGGAGTTGCTGAACTTGGTAATTTAAGCTTGATATCTTGGCGAATCAACTTTTGACTAAGTGATCTTGATAGGTAGACTCATCAACTTGAGTATGTACTCCTGGTTCATAAAATACGCTTTTGAATGAGTTGAACTAGATATAAATATGAGAATCAACTTGTGCGTACTTTAGCTTGAATCAGGCGGTAAGATTTCGAGTGAGTTGAACATGATTTATGGATATGGGATCAACTTGTGAGAACTTGATAACAGGGGAATAAAATGCAGCACCAACAACATTTACAAATGCGGGCGTGACTTCCTTGTAACTTAGGAAGTGTAAGATGTGCTATCCTGTGAATTTTGCTTTCCAGACATACGTTTTGCTAACTTCTTTCTGGTTAGATGCCAAACACGTAATGTGTACACTTAGATTTCTGCTGGACTGATGGCACCCAAAGTGGCTACACAAGTTTCACTTCTAATATCAATGGTTGTCATTTATTTATCTTATTCCTCACTATCGATAACTGTATTTAATTCCCAGATAATGTTGTATGACATGAGGCGCACATGACAGGTTTAAATAAATCGCGCATGAAAGTGTGTACTCATGTAAGTTTATTTAAATCATATGGTTCCTAAATATAACCGTAATGATGACCTAACAATCTACGCGAAGGTGAAATATATAGCTATAAATTAATTCATATTATCCTAATTGAAAAATTGATTTGCTTAATCATTTACGAAAGAGGTAATGAAACAAACTGTCTTTCGCACATTTAGCTATGAGGCTAAATGCAAAAATAAGTCTAAACTACTGAATTGTTAATAATTTTTAAAAGATTTACTAACCTCCTTTTCCCTTCGCAAATTCCTTAAGAACACAACAAATTAAACTCCACAAATAAGAATCAAATATCCA
The DNA here is from genome assembly GCA_024509875.1 of Oreohelix idahoensis. Lineage (NCBI taxonomy): Eukaryota > Metazoa > Mollusca > Gastropoda > Stylommatophora > Oreohelicidae > Oreohelix > Oreohelix idahoensis. Next base: position 1,337,957 of record JAMPIV010003496.1, read on the forward strand.
CACAGGAATGACATATTAGAACAGCTGTACACAGGCTATGCGGTAGGGTAGACTTATGCGCCGCAATGTTTTAAAACTCAGTACTGTCGTTCTGGCGAACCTCTCGTTATATTCCTGTTTGACCAATCTGTCAGATGTCGTCGCCTGTTGACCTGACTCCGCCTGCAGTCCAATAACTAGGTGTCCATCTTGCATTATGATCCATGTCAATTGCTAAAGTGGGTGGGCTCTGGCAACCAACTCTTTAATTCCGTGCTACGGTTTCGTTTTACGAGACAAACCGTTGTTTTGGATTGACCACCCAATATATAAATCACCGGCCCGCTCTGTCGCAACGCCGTCTGTCCTTTGTCCGCTTTGCGTGAAGTGCGTGCTATCCTTTGTCTCATTGTCGTGAGTCGGGTTCCTTAATCTCCTTGGTCCTTATCTTGCTAGGTAATCAGTATACCGGCTTCACAAGTCCTTTGTCACGCCGTTCTATTGTGTCGCAAGGTGGTGACCGTCGTGTTGTTTAAAGAGCGGATTAGCCATGAAAAAACTTCTCTCTATTGCCAAGCAGGGCGTCTACCAAAGTAAACAGTACTCGTCTAATGTGGCCAGGTGTGTTTACCAAGATTCTAAAGAGGCAATGTGGGTTCCGAAAGATAAGGCAAGGTGGGGAAATAAATCAAAGACGTGTTAAGCTACACTTTAGTATAATCTGTGATAAAGAATAATTACTTTAACAATATTGAAAGTGAAAAATGAGAGAGAGAATAAGATACGAAAGATGTTGGAACAGATACAGAGTGAGATATCTAGACCTACTATACTTCAAATATAGAGATTGTGGAACGTAATAATTGCAATCATGTTTCAGGGAGAGAAAAAAATGACTAATGACGAGTCGCTATTTCGACCTACCTGGAGAAGAAGCTTTACGATATCATCATTGTCGTTTGCCACAGCTACAAGGAGGGGTGTAAAATTGTTGTTTTTAGTGTGCACACGATTTATATCTGCACCTGTTGAATCAAAGAAATAAATCCAACACTCCTATGAACATTATAGTATTTAAACAGATCGAAACAAGTAGATACCAGATTTTAATTAAAATGTGACTATAGATTAGGTCATTCAAAAAGTATGTGCCATTTATTTAAAGCAACAGCCACTTAGCAAAGGAATTTAATTCACATATCGTGAGGGCAAGACTTTATTTCTTTTAATTATTCAGATTTTACAACACTTTGCTATAAAAACGTATAGGGCAAATTGACATCACAATGCCTTCGGCAAGCTGTAATAGATATTCACCACCTTTTGTATCGTGCTAAAACACTGACAGTTACTCATGCTCATATCTGAATTAACATTGTATTTCCACATGTCCTCTTTTGCCCTTGTTTAGTATCTTTTCATCCATTAAGCTTTAAACAAACGCGTTATGCCTCCTTTAGTTAAAAAGTGTTTGATGAAGGCCATTTTTATTTTATCCCTCTGTACTTGACCACTTTCATTCTTTTTTCTTCCACGTACAAATTAATACTACAAAATACGAATTTTCATGATCCTGTCTTTGCTTACCCTTTTTGCCACTTCTCTCGTGCAAATTCTTCGAAAGTAATATGCAGGCATAAGTATCTAGCTTTTATTCATTTATCTGTCTTGACCATGTACCTTGTATCCGGCTTATGCAGATTTAGCTTGCCCAGCATGGTCCATTTATTAGACATTTTCATTGTTATGGAATTTTACGGGGTATATCTGCTATATTGTGGTGTTAGATACAACTGTAGTTTTATTGATGATGATGTATGCAATAGCTCGTGGCAAGAGCATGATAACAAATAATCTGAAAAAGTATATGTAACGATTGTTGATTTATTTATTTATTGACAATGACGATCCACAAATCTATATATCGAAATGATCATTATATCAATGCACAAAGATATTCTGAAACTGTAAGATTTCTAAACTATTCATCATGTATTATTTGCGCGGGTTCAATTTACAAAGATGATCAGTGTCTTTCACTATATCCCACATTCACGATCCGGCTGACTATCCGTGTTTTTTTATTATATCAACATGTTCATCAGACGCTGATACATTTCCACTATCTTCACGAATTTAGTATTGGTTTTCAAATATCAAATACGTATTATTATTTAACTCTTTCAGTCCCAAGCAAAAAAGTGGGTTTGGCCCAAACAAAAATGGCCATACCAGTATGTTTTTATTGTTTTTGTTTGGAAATAATTTTTTTACATGTTCATATTCATAAATAACAAAAGTCCATAATGGATGGCTATACTTTAAGAAAATAGCGTTTTTGAGTTGTCAAAATTAGAAAACAGCCCTAGAAAGGATCAAGAGATACGAAAGCCAGTATACTGTTGATTGGGCCAAAATGGGTCTAGCGGGAAGTACAGTATACTGGCTCTTGAGGGTTAAAGAGTTAACTGAAAGCTTTTAAATCAACAGACTGATCTCAATTCACGTGTGTTCCCCAAGTAGACCACATTCAGACGTTTTCACAACTAGAGTAAAAATCCACACATCCTGTCAGTTTCAACGTGTGTCCCCAAAATTGGCAATGCATTTTACTGCAATAAAACGCTATTTCCAGTTTTTTTCATTAAATGTATCCCTTAGCATATTTACCCTCCTCTTCGAAGGATTAAGCACAATCACTCAGAACGAATCAGAGACTTCCTTACGTCTCATACAATACATATACATTAATAAACTAAGTAACTAATCAATTATAAAATGCCTACATATGACTGCAAAGGAGATAACACAATCAAGATGTTGAAAATAAATATCGATGTCGATTCAATAATACTTATAACAGTTCCTAGAAAAAACGTCAGCAATCACATTCTATACGCCATCAAGAGGCAAGAACTGAACAGAAAAATCATGTAATACGGGCGACCACCATTCAAACGTAAGAAAATAAAGCTGAATTAAGAAATGACCAGGATTTCTTTCAAGATTTAAAAATGCTGTCCAAACAGATAACTTGTAGATTTCGTTATGCTCAAGAAGATAGCAAGTAATTCACGCTCTATAACAGGATTTCTAGTAATTTCCGACTGACGCATAGAACCAAGTGGAACATATTCTTAAATTTTGTACAAAGCATCCTCCGATACCTGTTTGAAATGCATCGTTCTTAAGCAGTAAGAGTAAATTCAGGTTTGATGAAAATAAAATAGCATAATCTGAAAAAACAAAAATTATTAACTGTATGGTGAACGTCATCACTCTCTGGTCCAAACAATTTTGTTGGGCATCCCTTTTTCGCGTTAGGGATTGTCGCATCGTGTCGCTAGGGATGGCAGATGGAATGTGATCAAGTAGGTCTCAAGAAACTGGCTCGTTAAGAAAGAAAGATACTTTTTCGAGATAAGGATAAGAAGAAGAGAAGGCTAATAAATTATGGAAAGTGTTCTAGTTCCCTACGACGATAGCTTCTGCCCTCAGATCTCAAAATAGAAAAATGAAGGGGTGTAACTATATATAAATAGTTAATACAGACAGTACCAGTGACACATTAACAGACTAGATAATGATCAAAAGGGCTATTCGGTTTATTAGTTAAATATGTACACATATAGGTTTAGTAAAAAATAAAAAGAAATGATGGTGAAAGACAACTCACACACACACACACACACACACACACACACACACACAGAGAAGAAATGTAAAACAAGTAGTAATTTAAATATGAGAGTGAACCTTTTGTGAATAGTGAAATGATGATGTGATATATTAAGTGTTACCACACTGATGCCCAATCTAAACCGTCTAAGTGTCTCTCCACTTTCCTTCGCTGCATGATTAAACACAGGTATGAATAGACTGTCCATTGTAGGTGTATTGTATGTCGTGTGGGCTATCGCCTAGACGAGGCTTTATTAATGAAAACTTTTGTAGCAATGAGACCTTGGACGATGTACAGTCTTTCAATATTTGAAAATCTCTGTAGCGTTGGTTTGGTTTGGTTTTTTGACTATCTTCATTGCACACGGACTACTCCATCAGAATACACAGGGAGGATCTCAGCACAGTGCACGAACTCCGTAGCACCTGCGAGAATCCCAATGCGTCTATAGGAATCACACATTCTATAAATATTTTTGTGGTGGGTAGGTTTCTAATTTTTAAATTTTGCCAGGGCAGCGGCCCGATAGGCCTACTCTTTACGATTTCCACCTGCCGTGGGATTTTTAACGTGCGCAACTTGCACACTGAACCTCCTAGTTTTTCACCTTTATCCGAGAAGGCTAGGCATCCGATCTCACTACCCAGGAGACCAGGGGGAGTATGACATTAGGACCACTGGCTCTGGAAAAACATTTCCATAAATTATATTCCTTCAACTGGGAATCGAACCCGGTACCTCTAGAGTCCAGGTGTATGTTTGCTAGCTTTTTCCGGTTAGACGCCAAACACGTAATGTGTAGACTCATAATTCTGCAATTCCCCGTTTCCCTTCTCAAATTCCTTAGTAACACATTATAAAATTAAACTCCACAGGTATGAATATTATAAATCCACACAGAAATAAATATTAGAACAAGCTGTGAACAGACTTTGCTTTGAGAAAAAAATTCTAGCTCCATGAGTGTTGAAAACTCCATACTGACTCAATCGGGCCCTCAGGTTAAATCTCTGGATTGCCAGTGTGTCAGAAGTCAGGGACTGTGTACTTCGACTACGCCTTCCAATCGAGTAACTAGATGTCCAACTCGCCCTGCGATATTTCGGATGTTGGCGTTAAGTTCTGTCATGAGACGCACCGTGGTTTATGATTGGATGCCCAATGCAGATATCATCCGGCCATAGTCACTCATTTTGCGGCACGAGAAGTTCCTTTGAGTCTCTGGCCTGCGGGCCATCTCTTGTTTCATTGTAGTGCGGCGGCTTCCTTCATTATCTCACCACGTTTATTAGCATGCCGCTCTCATGATCTACCATCTGGCACCAAACATTCCTGTGCGTGTCACGAGTTGTCGACCAATGTTTGGAAAAAAACTCGTTTTGTTTCAACATGGGATTAGGCATTAACGAATTATTTTTATTGCCAAGCCGGGCGTCTCACAAATGTCTAGCGAGGCAGGTGTGTTCCAAGAGACAACGCAAGGTGAGAAAATAAATCAAAGGCGTGCTAAGTTACACTTAAGTACAAGCCGTGATTAAGAAAGATTACTTTAAAAAACTGATTAAAGAGCAAAACGGGAGAGAAATAAATAACAAAGATGACGAAAAAGATACAGGGCGATACGGATAGACGCGCGCTATATCATAGGGATGACAATAAGGACGACATAAATGAAAAGTTTGGAACACATTTATAATACAAGTTTACGAGACCCAAAAACCACAAACTTGTTCATTCCTCTGAGGGACATCCAAATCCAAACTACGCCAGACAGTTTGATATTCACTTTTAACATTTGATAACCTTCACTATGACAAAGAAAATATATCTCCTCAAAACCCTCTCTAAATCTTAAATTTAAAGTTATACAATTTTCGAGTAAAGAACGTAAACCTACAACGTGATCATCTAAAGAATTATGGAATGGACAAATATCATCTACATCCGTGATTAGATTCTTACAGTGATCTCCCCTTGCCAATATGGCGACTTAACTTTTGACGTAAGTGATTTTCTACATGTTTTTTTAGAATACAGTCAGACAGTGAGACCACACTGCTGCCTTGCAGGTAGGCTGGGAACAGTCAAAGGCTAAGGAAGGCAACCTGACATAAATGCCCGTTGAAATCGGATGTACTGGGACACAGGCCTAACGAAACAGTACAACGTACGCCGCTCCATGATGACGTCATTACATAGTAAGAAATGTCAATAACTCCATAGCGTTCCGCTGGGCTATACAGAGGCAAAGGGCTAGAATTACTGACAAAGCTCACAAAACACTCAGTATTCTGCAGTGGAATGCGGAAGGAGTTCGCAACAAAAATATAGACAAACCGTCTATATACAGAAGATATAGATGTTGCATGCATTCAAGAGACTCACCTCAACAGCAACCACAGATTTTCAGTTAGAGGATACCAGGCCTTCCGACTCGACTGAGAAGGAAACAGAGGAGGTGTTCTGATACTCACGCGAAATTCTCTACCAAGCAGCGAAGTATCCGTAAACCTCAACAATCAATCTGAAATAATTGGGGTAGACATAACAATCAATGAAACGTACATCCGTATTTACTATCTGTATGGCCCACCTGTTACGTGCAGTCTTTGATATCTTACAATATTATACATAGGTAATTTTTTGTGCTTAAGGGAAAGTCATTATTGAGTTACTTCCCTTGAAAGTTGTGCCATCTCTTCGATCAAACTCCGCGGATAAATCCATTTTACTGCGATTTATTCGTTGTTTGGGTAATAATAGATTGTTCTTGCTTCAGAATATCTATGGCCTGAATTTATGTGTAGTGTTTGTCTGAGTAGGACGAGTCTGTCTTATATCTGTATATCTTTACATATCTTCTTCTTCTTCTTCTTCTCGTTCGCTGTTGTTTAGAAATGTCTACACAAGAAGTCCGGTTTTCTGGATGTATGTTGCTGTGGTTGAAAGTTCTTCAAGACTCCCAAACAGCTTTGTGTGGATGTGCGTCTCTGTGGGCCAATGTTCAGTTCGCAATTGACTAAGCATGTGGCAGTCTTGCAGGATGTGTTCGGCTGTCTGTGCTGCCTGTCCACACGTACATAGGGGTGATGGGACCAATCTCAGTCTGTATAAGTGACTGTTCAGTCTGTTGTGTCCTGTTCTCATACGGAACAGGATCACCTGTTTTGCTCGATCAAGATATTGATAGTTGTCTCTTTGTTGATCAATTTTCCTGATGGCCTTGATAAGGGTCTTCTTTTCCTGGAATGTGATTGTTTGTTCTTTTTGTTCCTGTGTTGCTCCCTCTTTTGCTAACATATCTGCTCTCTCATTTCCTGGTATGCCACAGTGTGATGGTATCCACTGTAGCACTACCCTTCTTTTGATATTTACTTCGCATAGGACTTTGTTTAATTCTGGCAGTTTATCACTGTTGAGGGCTTGCAGAACTGACATTGCATCGGTAAGGAATACAACCTGCTGACATTGGCTTATTGTGTTATTTATTATTCCTGCAGCAATGCTTATGGCCTGTACTTCAGCAGCATATCTAAGTCGAACTATATGTTCTGTTGTCTCTAGAGAGGTCAAAGGCTATTCGGCGGATGTGTCGCTAGAGTGTGGTGTGATTTGGCTTCGTCCTGATAGGGACTGTGTGTTTCCTATGTCGGCCTGTCGCCGGGAAAAAGTGATCTCAGTATTTGTGGGGAAAGTGATAGTCGTCTAGACCTATCGTGTATGCTTTACCCCAGTGTTTATTCATATTGCCAAGGAATGGCAGTTCCATATTTCCTCTACCAAGGTAATCAAAGACACTCTTATGAACTCTCAATCGAAGCCACCATTTTCGATAGTTACGATTTGAATGTCTAAGAGAATATATTTGACTCGATGAAAACGACTTCGATTCCTAGCAGCACTATATTCTGTAGAATGCAGTCAATTGTTCATGATCAAATCTACAGAGCAATGCAATGTTTTATGAATGACTAACTTTAGGACAGATTCATTATCTGCATCCAAACGTGAGTGACAGTTCACGAGTGAAGCCATCTTGGAACCAAAACATGTAGCGACTTTCAAGAAGAGAAAGGGGATGCCCGTATTATCGCTTGTTTAGTCCAGAGATCACTGCTACACATGAGAACCCGTTATTAGCGGTTCAATATTATTATATGAAAAAAATATGTGCTGAACATTATGTGGGAGAATCGTCGCTAAACGAGATTAGGTTTAGAAGCCATCTGAAATATTGTTTATAAGCTGACGTGCTCAGTCAGTGAAGTCAGATGATTTATATGTATGGGCGATGCTGAGGGCTTGGCTACTGACAGTCCATTATAATATTAATCTACATGAGTGCCCATGTAACATAACATTGCAGGACCATTTATCCACTGTACTATGATGTATTATGCCAACCTGTGATTTGTCACTATCTGTGCTGTCGAGTGTGTACGTCCAATTAAACTTTAGAAAAGGTACACAGTCGTTGGTGTCGATGACTTCCAGTCATACATGAGTGTGAGAAAAGAACATTTGTCAACAACACGAACCCTTATCATCATTCGCACATTGTACACTCAATCCATGTCTACACACCACTGCGTAGGTCAAGTTGACATTCCATACACTACAGTGGAGCAAACAACACCATAGAGATCTTATCAACTGATGATGATGATGATGTCTGCTTCCATCCACTTATATCTATCTTTTGGTGGATATCATTAACGGGAATAAAAATCCAACATTATCAACCTTATCAACTGGTGGACCAGCTTTCTGGGTTTGACCTCGCAGAAGTTCAGAAGTCAACAGATTACCGATACCAGACCGTTTCCTGTGGCTGATACGACACACTTGCAGTATTGGTTTGCTCTTTGTCAACACTTCGTCACGTGACCTGTCAAGTGAATGCAGTATGTAGGCCAGCGTTGTTGACAGTTTTACATTAGACATTACAGAGTTTCACAGAACAGTTGGATCAATTCTTGTCAATGTTAACAGGAAGACAGTATTTGTGTACTAAGAAGTCCTATTTTCATCGATGGATCTTCTTGTTTTCCATATATGAACTTTAATATTTAAGGCCAGAATGTTTAATTGAATAAAGTGGCAGTTTGTTTATGTTCATAAAAATAACTTTGCCATTACTGTAAAACTGAGCCTATTTTGCAACACATACTATCATACACATAATTTATATATATTTATGTTTACATGTTATTTGTTTGTATAGTATGTTAGTTTCTATGTCAGCGGGTTGTGTTTAAGGTTGGGCGGCGTCCTCACAACAGAATATCCCACGTCATAGAGGGTCCGTTGTGGGCGTTTTCTATAGGTGCAATTTTCTTGATTGAAAATTTGCTGCGACAACTGTTGCTTTTGTGTTAGCTGTGAAGACTGTAATTATTGTTATTTTTGTAATATTTCTTTGTTCTTTAGTTTTGTTTTGAGTTGTTTGTAATTTGTTGGTCTACTCTTTTCTATCTTTCAGTTCTATTCACAATTTATATTCATATATTGTGACGTCATTTGTGTTGTTATTCTTTGCAGATTCAGTGATTATTTTCATTGATTTCCCTATTTAATTTATTTTGATTTCTGCAAACGTTCTTGTATTGTCAGTCCTATTTGTACTTTATGTATTCTGTTGGTTGACATATGTTTTATATAGGTATATTTCATAAGACACAATTGCCTGTGCACTGCACTTGGATTATGGTATAAACCAGTACCTGATTATTATTACTATTATACAAGACCTTATTAAAGGCTTGTGACCCACAGATATTGGGATAGTATACTGATTAATCAAGTCATTGAGAACTTGTGGTATTATTATTGATTCAGGTGATTAGTATTATTGTTAGACATCATGTCTACTTTAGAATACTTCATTACACAAGGGAAAGCCCTTGATAAGACTGGTCAACAATTAGAACAATGGGCAGTTGCTCAATATGACAAAGCATTAGCTGCAGAAGAGAGAAGAGCTATGGCAGAAGAGAAAAGATTAGCTGCAGAAGAAAGAAAAGCTATGGCGGAAGAGAAAAGATTAGAAAGAGAAGCTGAGGCTGCTGCTGAACAAAAGAAATTGCAGATGCAGGTGGAGGAAAGGAGATTTGAAGCTGAACAAAAAAAATTAGAAAGAGAAGCTGCGGCTGAACAAAAAAGATTAGACAGTGAAGCTGAACAAAAAAGATTAGACAGGGAAGCTGAACAAAAAAGATTAGACAGGGAAGCTGAACAAAAAAGATTAGACAGTGAAGCTGAACAAAAAAAGATTAGACAGTGAAGCTGAACAAAAAAGATTGGACAGGGAAGCTGAACAAAAAAGATTAGACAGGGAGGCTGAACAAAAAAGATTAGATGCTGAAGAGAAAAAAGCAATAAGAGAACATGAATTTGAGTTGGAGAAATTGAGATTGACAAGTATGAGTAATGTTAATCAGGCATCTAGTGGTAATGGTAAACCTTCTACTTACAAGGTTAAGGTTCCACCGTTCAATCAGTCCAGTGACGATATTACATTCTGGCTGGATAGATTTGAACGTTCTTGTCGTACACATAATGTGGATAAATCACAATACGCTAATCAATTATCAGAAAACTTGAAAGGTGAATCTTTGACTAGATTATGCCTTGTAGGAGAAGCAGATAAGGATAATTATGATGTCATTAGGGCGGCTTTGATAAAAAAATATCAGCTAAGTGAGGAAGGCTATCGCCTTTTATTTAAGACGATGGTACCTGAGACGGGTGTAGAATTCTCAGAATTCACTGCAAAGGCACGTCTCACAGTTGATCGTTGGATTGAGCTTTCCAAAACAGAAAAAACGTATGAAGGACTTATGGATTTGTTGCTCAGAGATAAGATTATGTCATGTGTGAACAAACCTTTCCTTGAATTTATACATGAGCGTAAACCCAAATCTCTAAAAGAAATGGAAGAATATTGTTCCCAATATGTCACTGCACACCCCGACGTGACTTTTGGCAACACTAAGATTAAGGAGAGTATGCCAGTTGCTTCAGCAACACCATACAATCCCAATTATTCACACAGATTTCAGGGACCTCAAAACAGATTTGATAAAAAAGGTAACCATAATAGTTATCAAAACCAAGGTAACCAATCATTTCAGGGTTCTTCTTCAAAGAACTGGAGACGACCTGATAGCTCTCGACACAGGGGTGGTCATAATTATAGGAATTTCCATAGAGGAAGTAATTATAGAAACTATCAGGGTTATCCGTCTTGGAGTCAACAAGATCATAATTACAGAGATACTCATTATAATGAATATGATAATGGTAACCAAGGGAACTATGACTCAAACCCAAATAGGGGTTACAATAGAGGTAACAATAACTACAGAGGTGATAATAACCGAGGTAGATCTCAAAACAAAAGACATAAACCACATTTTCAGGCAAACTCTGTACAACAAGAGTCCCATGAAGCCTATAAACAGAGTAAAGATAATAATGATGCTAGTAATATGGCATGTGCCGCTTTTGATTTTGGGAGAGCATCTCAGTGCCCCCAATGCAAAACGTTATTTGAGCCAACCACAGTGTCTACTTTAAGCTGTGGCCATCCTCTTCCTGCTCTTCCGGCATCAGTCGCGCATGATGGAAGAGGTTCTCTTGTCTTACATAAGGGTTTAGTGAATAACAATCCAGTCTCTGTGCTATTTGATTCTGGATGCACCACAATTGGTGTTAGGCAGTCACTCGTAGATCCTTCCCGTGCCACTGGACAAGTAGTCAAATGTGTAACATTTGGCGGCACATTAGAGAAATACTCTACTGCTATCATTAGGATTGCTACTCCTTTCTTTACAGGAGATGTACACGCATGTCTTCTTCCGAATCCGATCGCTGACCTCATCATCGGTCGCATTCATGGAGTCAAGGAATGCACTCCGCAACAAATTTCCACGTGGGAAAGGCAAAACATGCAGATTGCTAACGCTGTAGTCACTAGAGCTCAGGCTCTTAATGTGCCTCAAACTTCATCTATTGAAGATAATGAAGTGCATAACCAAGATAATCCCTTGGTAATTTCTCGTGACTCGTTTATAAAACAGCAAGAAGATGATCCCACTCTGAAGAAATTCTTCATTCTTGCAACTAAAGGTGATCCGAATAAAGACACAAGTCGCAAATCGTGGATTACAAAGAAGAATGGCGTACTTGTACGTATGGTTCAAGACTCCATTACGTCAAGTCATTCTCAAATCCTGGTTCCCAAGAATTTGAGAGTTAAAATTTTGCAGCACGCTCACGACTCTCAGTGTGCTGGACACATGGGTTTTTCCCGTACTAAGTCAAGAGTCCTTGCGGCTTTCTTTTGGCCATTGGTAAACAAGGACATACGTATTTATTGTCGATCTTGTAAAGTATGTCAGGAAGTTAAATCCAAAGGTCCACGGCATGCTGCACCCATTCAGGCGGCGGACATTCCTATTCGGCCGTTCCAAAAAATGGCTATAGACATTATTGGTCCATTTAAGATCAAGTCTGCCAGAGGACATCAGTTTATCTTGACGTGTGTTGATATGTGCACACGTTGGCCAGAGGCTATTCCTCTGAAGAGCATTACTACTGCTGATATTGCAGATGCTCTTTGGCTTATATTTTCTCGTCTGGGGTTCCCCGGAGAGATATTGTCAGACCATGGCACCCAACTAATATCAGATACCATGTCTCAAGTAATGTCTACCCTGCAGATAGATAGATCTTTAAGTAGTATCTACCATCCAATGTCTAATGGTATGATCGAACGCCTTAATAGAACACTTAAAAACTTACTGGGGAAGATAACTGAGGATCATCCTCAAGACTGGGACAGAGTTTTTACCTGCGGCCCTCTTCGCTTACAGAGAGGTACCCAATGAACATACGGGATTTTCTCCCTTTGAACTCGTCTTTGGCGCGCGTCCGCGTGGCCCTATGTCGTTGCTTCACGATCTCATAACATCTGACAATATTGACGATGACACAAAGTCATCCTACGAATATGTCATCGCGTTGAGACAAAAAATTATCGAAGCATGCAAATTAGCAACTTCTTCTTCTGAATTTGCGAAACAGAAGGCAAGGCAATTTGCCAATAAGAAGAGATGCTTACGACAACTTTGTCCTGGTGACAAAGCATTTGTATTACTACCTTGTAGGGAAAACAGATTACTTATTTCTTGGAAAGGTCCGTACGATATAATATCGAAAATTTCCGATGTCGACTATATTGTCGATATTGATGGGAAGCATAAAACCTTCCACATCAATATGCTTACTGAATTCCATGAACGTCCGGATTATTTGCAACCCATTTTCCAAGCAACGGACAATTCTCCAAGTACAACATGGTCATTACTCATCACTGTCCGTGATACAGGATGAGGAAACAAGTTTTTCAGATGTAAATCTTCCTCTTCCAATGATCCCACTTCATTCCAGTGAATCATGGAAGAACGTTACTGTCTCTCCTGATTTGTCTCTAGGAGAACAGCGACAAGTTTCAACTATGTTGCAAACATTTCAGGATGTACTCACTGACATCCCTGGACAAACGAATGTCATTCAACATGACATTGTTCTAACTGACCATACTCCTATTAGGGTTAGACCTTATCCTATACCTATACATTTTCAAGCACAGGTCGAGAAAGAGTTGGATGAGATGATAGATTTGAAAATAATCGAACCATCCACCTCTGCATATTCTTCGCCGATGGTTATTGTGCGTAAAAAAGACAATAACATACGTCTTTGCGTTGACTATCGAAAATTGAATCAAGTAACGAAGTTCGATGCCGAACCTATGCCTTTACTGGAAGAGCTACTTACTCGACTCTCCAAATCTCATTTTTTCACTAAACTTGATTTGTCTAAAGGATATTGGCAAGTTCCTTTATCTGAACGCGCCAAACCTCTCACGGCTTTTTCAACACCTAGAGGTTTGTTCTAATGGAATTTTATGCCTTTCGGTTTTATGAACGCACCAGCTACGTTCGTACGCATGATGCGCCGAATCCTATCTTATCGGTCAGATGTCATTGCATATCTAGACGACATCTGTCTTTTCAGCGATACTTGGGAAGATCACTATTCAGGGTTAGATGAATTGCTGTCTACTTTGCGTGAGCACAACCTGACAGCGAAACCCTCTAAAGCCTATATTGGTTTTAGCGAAATTTCTTTCCTAGGCCACCGAGTTGGTCATGGTTTCCTAAAGACAGAGGACCATAATACTAGTAAGATACTTAACATCTCAATCCCTAAGACTAAAAAACAGGTGAGAAGTCTGTTAGGTCTTATTCAATTTTATGGCAGATTCATTCAGAATCTATCCTCTATCATGGCACCTCTCTCAACACTTCTAAAGAAAGGTTCGCCTAATGTGGTCCACTGGTCTCAGGAATGCCAATGCTCTCTGGATAAGATTAAAACACTGTTTTCAACACCACCTATTTTAGTGCTACCCACTAAAGATAAGACATTCGTTCTTCGTAGTGACGCTTCATCCACTGGGATTAGAGCGGCACTAATGCAAGAGTACTCTGGAACTCTGCATCCTGTAATGTATATTTCCAGAAAACTTAATGCGGCAGAAAGGAATTATTCGGTTTTAGACCGTGAGCTATTAGCTATGGTTTGGTCGATCCTCAAACTACAGAGATTCCTTCTAGGCGCACATTTCATAGTAGAAACCGACCAAAAAGCTCTTACTGCTATACAGAGTAAGAATTTGAAGAGCTCGAGGTCTACTCGATATGCAATTGCTCTTCAACCTTTTCATTTCTCTGTGCGAGCTATTCGTGGATCAGATAATGTGATGGCAGACATTCTGTCAAGATGCCCACATGATTCCACATAACTATTAGGGCTTAGACTTCTTGATATGTCTAGTTCTATAGTAGTTCCTTTTCTATATCATGATAGATACACATTTGTAATTTAATAATATAATGATTGTATCACTACATAGCGGTTCATGGATGTTTATTCACCGCTGTGCTTTGATGATTTTTTCTTCATAAATTATAAATTTAAGATATCTAATACGAAATGATGATATGAATTTTTTAGGCATTATGTAATTGCCAGAATTGTATTATACTTTGATGACACCTTCCTGGAAAAATATACTTGTAGAGAAATAATTTCTCTCAGTTTATGAGACACATTCTCACCAGTCGCTCCATAAGTCGACTTAGCCTCATATTAGGCGTTATAGGTATTCCTGATATTTTCATCTGCGCATTATTCATGCGTTGTGAGCCTATTGTACGTTGCTCCTAGATGTATTTCAAAAAAAAAAAAAAATGTTCCATTTTTTTTTTTCCCGGGAGGGGTGGTAAGACTGTTACGTGCAGTCTTTGATATCTTACAATATTATACATAGGTAATTTTTTTGTGCTTAAGGGAAAGTCGTTATTGAGTTACTTCCCTTGAAAGTTGTGCCATCTCTTCGATCAAACTCCGCGGATAAATCCATTTTACTGCGATTTATTCGTTGTTTGGGTAATAATAGATTGTTCTTGCTTCAGAATATCTATGGCCTGAATTTATGTGTAGTGTTTGTCTGAGTAGGACGAGTCTGTCTTATATCTGTATATCTTTACATATCTAAGTCGAACTATATGTTCTGTTGTCTCTAGAGAGGTCAAAGGCTATTCGGCGGATGTGTCGCTAGAGTGTGGTGTGATTTGGCTTCGTCCTGATAGGGACTGTGTGTTTCCTATGTCGGCCTGTCGCCGGGAAAAAGTGATCTCAGTATTTGTGGGGAAAGTGATAGTCGTCTAGACCTATCGTGTATGCTTTACCCCAGTGTTTATTCATATTGCCAAGGAATGGCAGTTCCATATTTCCTCTACCAAGGTAATCAAAGACACTCTTATGAACTCTCGATCGAAGCCACCATTTTCGATAGTTACGATTTGAATGTCTAAGAGAATATATTTGACTCGATGAAAACGACTTCGATTCCTAGCAGCACTATATTCTGTAGAATGCAGTCAATTGTTCATGATCAAATCTACAGAGCAATGCAATGTTTTATGAATGACTAACTTTAGGACAGATTCATTATCTGCATCCAAACGTGAGTGACAGTTCACGAGTGAAGCCATCTTGGAACCAAAACATGTAGCGACTTTCAAGAAGAGAAAGGGGATGCCCGTATTATCGCTTGTTTAGTCCAGAGATCACTGCTACACATGAGAACCCGTTATTAGCGGTTCAATATTATTATATGAAAAAAAATATGTGCTGAACATTATGTGGGAGAATCGTCGCTAAACGAGATTAGGTTTAGAAGCCATCTGAAATATTGTTTATAAGCTGACGTGCTCAGTCAGTGAAGTCAGATGATTTATATGTATGGGCGATGCTGAGGGCTTGGCTACTGACAGTCCATTATAATATTAATCTACATGAGTGCCCATGTAACATAACATTGCAGGACCATTTATCCACTGTACTATGATGTATTATGCCAACCTGTGATTTGTCACTATCTGTGCTGTCGAGTGTGTACGTCCAATTAAACTTTAGAAAAGGTACACAGTCGTTGGTGTCGATGACTTCCAGTCATACATGAGTGTGAGAAAAGAACATTTGTCAACAACACGAACCCTTATCATCATTCGCACATTGTACACTCAATCCATGTCTACACACCACTGCGTAGGTCAAGTTGACATTCCATACACTACAGTGGAGCAAACAACACCATAGAGATCTTATCAACTGATGATGATGATGATGTCTGCTTCCATCCACTTATATCTATCTTTTGGTGGATATCATTAACGGGAATAAAAATCTAACATTATCAACCTTATCACCACCAAACAAGGATCTGTCGCTTTCCTGCATGGAAATAAAGGAATCAAATTGCGTAGTGGTAGGAGATTTCAATAGCCACTCTGAAAGATGGGGATACCCAGATACAGACAGCAGAGGAGACGACGTGGAGGACTGGGAGATAGATACAAATCTTCACCTAACCAACATTCCCGATGACAACCCCAGTTTTTACTCCAGAAGATGGCACACTACTTCCATTCCAGATCTAGCCTTTTCTACAGGATATATCATACACAAAATAGACAGACATGTGCTTAGATCAGCTAGCAGGTTGTGACCATAAACCAATAAAGCTGGTAATAAATATGGAATTTGTTCCGCAGGAAGTAAAACTACTTCCTTGATAGAACTACAAAAGAGCTGACTGAGACAAGTTTTCAATGTTGTCAGACAGGTTTTGTGAAATCATTAACACACGGCACGGCAATATGAAAACGATGGTTGAAAGCCTAAACAGAGCCATACTACAAGCAACCACTGATTCCATTCCCAGAGGGGCAAGAAAAAATTACAAACCTTACTGGACTGAAGAACTTCAAAGGCTCGAAGATGAAGTAACAGAGGTCAGAAACACAGCAGAAGGAGAACAAACAACTGAAGCAAACATCTTACTCAAAGCTACAACTAAACTAAAAATACAGAAGAACATTAAATAAAACAACAAGAGACTGCTGGAAAGAACAAACAGAAAATCTAAACTTAGATAAAGACGGCAATAAGCTATGGAAACTGGTTAGAGCCTTGAACAACGAAGGATCTCATTACAAACAAATCTCACTAAAACACGACGAAAATATGCTGACAGGCAAAAAAGCTGCAAATGCATTTATAGAATACTTTGCTAACGCAAATCACATTGATGTCCCCGCTGACAGGAAGAAAATCATCACATATGAACAGTTGATTCATGACAACACACAGATTGCACCAGAAGAGCATATGATGACAAATTTGACAATGGCAGAAATGGAAGAGGCAATAAAGTCACTAAAGAAAAAGAAGTCACCTGGAAAAGATGGAAAAACCAATGAAATGTTAATAGATCTCGGCACAAGGGCAAAACAGAAGCTTCTGGCAGTACTGAACTACAGTTGGAAAACAGGAATTGTACCAAAGGCGTGGAAAGAAGCTATACTGATTGTGACGGACAACTCAGCTGTCCCTGAATTGTTAGATGATGGTAAGAACCCTCTCATAACATCAGTACCCCTGAATTGTTAGAGGATGATACGTCCCTTGTATAACATCAGTATTGTTGGAACTTTTCGTCAACGGGGAATTCTTCCACCTGGGCTCATTAGCAATGCACAACAGAAACGTGGAACTCCACCTGGTCTCATTAGTATGCGTCAGAGCAGAGTGGACTCGCCACCACGTTTGCTATTAATACGTAGACTGTTATCTTCCGTGCATCCTGGAGATTGCTTTGTCTAAAGGGGAGGTAAAGCCACACCTACCGAAACCTCTAGAGCGATCAGAAGCTAGCATTTCGCTACACCTTTCTTTCGTACCTGCCTTAAAGGCGTTGCCTAAATCAAACGATGAAAGCGGTTAACGATCAGAGAAGCAGTGTTGGTCTCCAAACAGACGAAGCAGAGTCTCGCCGGCATTTTACATCTCTGTGTCAACTAGAGAACCGCTCGAAAGTCTAAGACGAACGGGGAAAGACGAGCGGATGCAGCGAACGGAAATACGGAAACCAGGGGCGGCATCTCTCCTTGGTCTGGCGGCTAGAACCTCGAAAAGTCCCTGAGTTCTAAAAAGGTGTTAGATTCTAACATGTCCCCCTAATCTTACATTCCACTTACTATATATAGAGACCCTGAAGAAATGCATTTTATCATTCGTTTGCCAGAGATTTTAAAATACACTAGCGCATAGTTGAATCCTGCTAGATTTCATCTGAATTGTCGGCTATATTGGAGTGCTATTCTGTTCTTTGCAGACGGTATAATATATTTGTTAAAGTGATCAGTGGTCAAGTGCTTTCATTTTAATTCACTGGATTTGTGTGTTAATTTAAACTTATTAAATAAACCCATTTTAAAGTTCCAGTTGTAAACTAAATTATATATCTATAAGTTAATTCCCAATTCAACTAGATGCTTAAATTAATTTTGGAAGCCGTTAAGGGATTTTTAAAACTATTTAATACAGTTTAGTTCTGTATATATATATATATATATATATATATATATATATATATATATATATATATATATATATATATATATATATATATATATATATATATATATATATATATATATATATATATATATATATATATATATATATATATATATGTGTGTGTGTGTTTTAACTATTAGACTCGCGGGGAGTTTTTCTTGAATTTATATAATTAAAGACGCGAGTGCTTAAAATAGTTTTGACTGTAAATTTATCACGCGCCAGTATATAATTAATATTGGAAATTATGTTGTCATGTTTTTTTTATCTTTTCCTATAGAATGATCATACAACCTTTGCGTTCCCAGCAAAGAATAAATTATATAGAGAGTCCAGACTCGGTTCTACCTTCAGTCATTACATAAACATTTTAAATTAACTCTTGTGGCGATCCTCTGTTGGGATCCAGCTAACTGAATTTTTCCAGAAACAAAGTACCCCCAAGAACGTTTTAAAATAAACATTGTCGGTTAAAGATAAAACTGGAGCAGAACATTGCCAGAAACGATACATATAATTTTACTGTTCTACTGTGGAAATAAGAAATAACATATAAGAACACTGACAGTTTTTCGTCATCACGCTAGAGAATATTGTCTACCACCAGCGGTGAATAATACCTGAGACCACACTATGCACACCCCCGTTTCTGTGACTGTGCCATCCTATAGAAACCTTTTGGTATAAAACCAACAGAACACTGAGGCTTCATCTTCTAGCGATTCTCGGGCAAATCTGGGCCACACAAAACCCGCTAATCTGGGGCTAGAAACGAAGGGGAGACATTTGTTTATTATGTCAAGTGTTTAAGCTGCTGTTGTGTATTTTCTATGAAGTGCCAGATTCCACGATCGGTAAGTGTGTGTGAGAGACTGAGGGCTGGCCATCACGAGCGTGCATGAATGAATGGGATTTATTTTGCAAACCTTGTTAATTTGCTTTACCTGATAAATACCTTTTATGGTATGTCTTGCATTGTCCTTTAAGCGGGATTTCTTAAACTCTGTTATTTCCCCTCCCTTATATCTGCTTAGTAAAGGGAAACACGTTTGAGAACGATCGGGGTTTTTTTCACCACCATACCTAGTATTGTAACACCTTTTTTGAAGTAAATTTAATTTACAGGTTGGGTTACATTATCTATTTTGATAAAACACCTGTCTTAGGACTGGGGTTGTTTTTTCTTTGTCTATTCAAGCGGGAAGGGCATAGTTGACACCATTCTTCCACCCCCCCCCTCCCCGCTCCCTCCCCCCCAATCTTGTTATTCGTATTTTGCTGTAACTATTGATTATTCCTGTATTTTGATAAATGTTGTGATCTGATTTTAATGATAAATAAACACGTAAAACTTCTAGTATTGTGTTGGAAGGCCCAAGCCCAAACTTACCCCATACTTGTTATATTCGTAAATTGTATTCACGTACGTCCGTGTGCTTGAAGCACCAAATCGGTGTGAGCGCATGTGGGTTTGGAAGCTGGCAAATAATTGTTTGTCCAGGAGAGTTTAGGGAGTAGAGTGAGAGAAAACGATTGTCGTATAGAGTCTGTCCTTACTCTCCCCAGCACTCTATGAATCAACTATTTACTTTCTTACCCTTTCTTTCACTGCGCATTCACCATAATTCTTCCCTCTAAACGGGACCACTATTTTCTAAGAACTCTCTCAAATAAATTTACGACACTGATACCTATACCAAAGAAAGACAAGGACCTGAAAGAACCAAATGGTTACAGACCAATCAGCCTACTAAGCTGTGTAGGAAAACTGATGGAGCGCAGAATTAATACCAGACTGATGTGGCACCTGGAAAGCAAACACCGATTAAACCATCAA
This sequence comes from Oreohelix idahoensis, assembly GCA_024509875.1. NCBI lineage: Eukaryota > Metazoa > Mollusca > Gastropoda > Stylommatophora > Oreohelicidae > Oreohelix > Oreohelix idahoensis. Next base: position 1,358,512 of record JAMPIV010003496.1, read on the forward strand.
CAGGCAGGATTCAGACAACACAGATCCACTGAAGATCAAATCACATATATAGCTCAGGAAATCGAAGACGCCTTCCACGAAAAAAAACACACGCTAGTGGTTTGGGTAGATTTAGAAAAAAGCTTTCGATAAAGTATGGAAAGAGGGATTGTAAGTCAAACTGTAGGGAAGTGGTGTATGTGGGCGAATGTACAAATGGATTGGTCACTACCTTGAGAATAGAACCGCCAGAGTACAGCTTCAAGGACAGACTAGTAACAAGTTTATATTAGAGCAGGGGGTCCCACAAGGGGGAGTCCTGTCACCTACACTGTTCCTTGCATACGTAAATGACACAACTGAAAATATTCAACAAATATCACACAATGCATTCTTTGCAGATGACTTAGCCTTGTGGATCTCTGAAGAGCGAATCACTACTGCAAACATTATGATGCAGTAAGCACTTACATCACTGGAAGAGTGGGCCAAAACGTGGCTCATGAAGATAAATGAAGAGAAAACAACGTACATGGTATTTTCCCTCTCAACTAGACCTCAGAGCTTCAGACTAGTGCTAAACGGAGAAAATCTTCATTTAAATGAAAATCCAAACTACTAGGCATTATTTTTGATCGCCGTCTGACTTGGAAAACACAGGTTGACAGAAATCGAATGAGAGCAAGATAAAGAATTGCAATTATGAAAAAATTGCTGGAACAACTTGGGGTGCAGATGAGAAAGTGCTGAAGACGTTGTACACAGGGCGAGTGAGGCCAGTCCTTGAATATGGCATAGCAGCATGGGCAACAGCAGCTAAGACAAACTTTGATAAAATTAGCAAACTCCATAATCAAGCCATGAGAATTATAACAAGAGCCATGAAGTCAACACCTATAAAAGAACTCGAAAAGATTATATGCCTTCAGCCAATGGAGGATAGAAGAGACTGCAGGGCTCAGCAACAGGCCGAAAAATTCAAAAGACTAACCGACCACCCAATGTGCCATAGAATGAATGCTCTTAGAAGGCAAAGACGCAAACGAAGCAACTTTGTAGAATCAACCAAACCACAGATGAGAGCAGTTTCCATAAATGAAATATCCACTATTAAACCCATCTACACACACACGCTTCCAGTTTGGAAACAAAATCGTTTCCCTGAAATGATAGAAAACATTCCTGAAATTGAAAGAAAAAAGAGCCAAACTGCAACACATAGAAAATCCATAGCGACAAAATACATAGAGAAACATTACCCACGCAACACCTGGACCCATGCATACACAGATGGGTCAGCAACAAATGCAACAGAAAATGGAGGTGGGGGTGTCTTTCTGACCTTAAGCACTGGGGCACAAAAAAGGCTGTCAGTGGCAACAGGACAATTCTCAAGTAACTTCAGAGCAGAGGCAGAGGCCTTGAAAACTGCAGCAGAGGTTATATTGACAGAAGAAAGCACAGAGAGACAAGTTGCTTTCTTTACTGATGCACAGTCAGTAATCGCAACGTTGAAAAGCCAAAATAATACTGTTACGGTGTTATTTTAAATGATGGCGTCTGCTGGGGTTTACCCATGCGCAACGTTTAGGGGTCATTAATATTTATAGAATATGTCGATATTTTACGGTATAGTGAACGCGAAATATATGCGGAGATTATGACGCATTCGCGTTGGGAAGGTCACGCCGGGTGACTTGGTTACAGGGCCTTTGTTACGCTATCCGTCAAGCAAGAAGGTCGTGTCTTGTATTTCTTCCAAGGAAATAAGGCTGAGTATATAGCCTATATTATATCGATGAATCGATGTAGACTTCAGGGTCAGTTCGGAAATTAATCTAAGCATGAGATTAATTAAATTAAACTAATAATGGAAGGAGAATCGTATTATGATTCAAATTGTAGATGTCAAGAACTCATGTGCTCATTTCTGGCTGTTGACTACAACAGCGCACGTATATAGCCACGATGTTCATCTGACATATTGTTTTGACACGGACGGATACTTACTGATATTATTTGGAATTCAATTGTTACGCTGAATTGTACATGAAACCTTTGTGAATGTCGATTATCGTTTTGTATGAATCTTAATACATGTGGACTCAAAGCAGAAGGCTTGATCCTTTATTTACGTTTCGGGTTCGGTTCTACAGCTGTTGGTGTTTACCTTTGTCAGCACGATAACTCTCCCACAAGGGAAATCAAATACTATATACTATGCAAATCAGAACGTCGAAGGGATGTTCTGATGCTCAGAGCTAACCATTTATAACCAACATTGCTATGTCTAAAGAGTGACTTTATTATTCAATAATAATACCATAACCAAGGAATCGCAACACCAACCACACCACCACCACCGACCCGCCACAACTGGTGGCCAGTAGTGGTTTTGAAATTTTTCAAAAGAACGAACCACAAAAAAATGAGACATTTTTCCTTTCGAGCCAAAATGAACATTATTTGCATAAACACCGGTGACGTCATGCCCTTGACGACAGTATGAACGGTTGGAAAAGCCAGCAGCTGACAATGTCCTTCAAACAAACTTATTTGCAGCTTTCAAACATCAAATGAAACCTATTGCTGACTTTCTCAATGATACAAACAAGCTCTCGAGTCTGTCGGCGAAGCATATAATGTACGATATTACCGCCAAAACAAGATAAGTCACTAATTTTAAATGTTAAAATATTTCGTCCTGTTTGTCCAAATAATGCCATGTTCTTTTTTTCGTTGTATCCATGTTAAATATTGTTCCTGTCCTTTTCATGTAGCGGGTATGGTTGGGCGGCGGTTCGGAATGAATAAAATGGCTCTCAGGATGCCGATATTCATTCTGAATGTTCCTAAGGCTGTGAATTAATAGCACCTCGCGAAGAAAGCGTCGAATTATCATTATCGGTGATCGGTTCGTTCGGACTTGCATTAATTCACTTTGCATGTTAGGTGTATAGTCATGTTATAACTGGTGTTTTCTGGTGTATTTGGTTCTTATTTTTATTCATTTAAAGTCTTATGTTCGTAATCTATCTTGTTTATTCTGATCTAGCTATCTTTAATTTTAATTAAATGTATTGTATTAACGTCAAATGAGTCCTGTGACGTCACTATTTGTTACGTACACAGCTTAACTTTCTATTCAGTTCATTCTTAATCTCTCACTTCCATTTTATACCACTGTTACATGGTGGCTTGCTCTGAACAATGTTCCATGTGATGTGAATAAAACAATTATAAATTTCTGGCCATTGTTTTTTCTTTGATATGTTAGTTTTTTCATTCAGTGATAGTGCATCGTGCCTTCGATGGAAGATTAAGCGAATGCGGGGGTGGAAGATTCCGAACAATACTTGAACCTTGGAATACGATTGATTTGATAAGTCATTTCATTGAGTCCATACATTTAATTCACAGTTGTACACACAGGATGATCATTTCAAATAGGAACAGAACATAAGTCCTTATAAGTCATGCATAAATTAATCAATAACGTAGACTGCTGGTTTACGTGTCAATGTCCGTTTAAGGATACAATGCAGTATTGTCGTCAGAACATCACAGCTATATGCACGCGCAGCTAGACATGGCTACCTGCCGACAGTGAGACTGCGAGTCTGAATATATTCATACGAATTTGACGATTATTCTTCTCCTTCTGAGAATTCTAGTTAAATACTAACCTCCATAAATTTCCCTCTCATATAGAGTACTAGGACTGACCCTGGTCCATCAAAAAATGCATATATATGGCTATATCATGCCATTGAATTGGAAGGTTAGAAAAAACGCAGCTATTCAGCTTGGCGGTCAAGTAACAAAGGGTAGCGTTTCTTAGTTACCGACTGTGACCCAAACAACGCTATACACGTCATAATCGATCGTGTATGGAGCGTTCAATAATTGAAACATCTATCGCAATATATTAAATGCCTTAACCTTTACAATTGCACGTCTGATAACCTTTAGCAGACGGCGTTAATATCATATACCGTAACAATTCCCTGTACACCGGGGGAAAAAAAATCGATAGATTTTTTTTCAAGATCTATCCGACTTAACAATTTTTCAAAAAAAATTTAACACAATTGTGACATATGGCCGACGATGTTCTGAGTAGAACCGTGTCGCGGTCATGTCAACTAACTATTTGTCATAGTCATCTAACATTAATCACTTTATATATCAATATTATACATATTATTATATCAACTAAATAAAATGTCCAATGTTAATAGTGAATGATAGAATTAAATTAAAGTAAGGTCTGTCGTATTAGTATGTCATATAGGAATTAATTTAACTAATTAACATTAAATTAATTAATTAAACTAAGAGTTAAATTATTAAGGTTCTAATGTAACGCGATGTTATGAGAGAAGAAAAGACAAAATAAGTGAGAAGAAATAGAAAGAAATTCGAATATAAGTTTAACTTAATTGTGTGTGTTAAGTGTTAGTGAATAATAACTATCTAATTTAACTAACTAAATAATGTATAGGTACATTAAAAAAAAATATTAATTTAATACTTGTGTGAGATTTATTTTCTCTTTTCATAATTTCTTCTTTTTATATTTCGTTCTCTTTTTTTTGTTCTTTCATTTCATTTTTTTCTCACATTTCATTTTATTGATAATAATTCAATTAAGAAGTTAAGTTAACTAATTAATTAGTATAGGATATGATGATCCATCCGTAGTCTTGATCCTGATGAATTCTTTTAGGCAAAAAATGTTCAAACGTTTACGTTGGAAAGAAATGTCATTTATCCCAGCATCTAAGAATTAAGTGCACATAGGATAATAAGTTCGACTTGTCGTCGGATATTGTTCCATGATTGTTCAACGAATATTCATATATCGTGTATGGACGTTAGACGAAGTTCCAATAACAATATGTATACCTTGATTGTCTTTTAGTTCAATTCTGTGATGCATATAGTGTTTATAAAGTTTAAATTGAAGGCAAGGTTAGTTCCTTTATAGTTGATATGTTTTAGGAATGTTAATGTTGATTATTCGTCGTCAATAGGATTACGTGACAACGCATCCGCCACAATGTTTTTAGTGCCAGGAATATGTTCAATGGAGAATTCAAATGGCTGTAGGATGATTGCATATCTGGCGAGTTTCTGGCTTTTATGATTAGATCGACGCAAGGATGCTACAGCACGTTGGTCCGTCTGTATGGTGAAGGGAGCACCAAGCAGGAACTTTTCGAGTTTAGTTATTGCCCATATAACGGATAACAGTTCCTTGTCAACTGTTGAATACTTTGTTTCTGCAGGCTTTAGCTTTCTTGAAATGTATAAGGTAGGATGTAGAATGCCATCATGGTTCTGGAGCAGGCATGCACCAATGCTGTAGTTACTAGCATCTGTTCGTAAGAAAAATCTTTTGGAAGCATCGGGAAGTCTTAAAATTGGTTCATGCGAGAACAAATTTATAATTTTGTTGAAAGTTTCATTGCATGTACCAGTCCATGTCACCTTCACCGGCATGTCTTTTTTTTAACAATGAAGACAATACAGCCGTGATGGATGACAAGTTTGGTATGAATCTACTGTAATATTGAACAAGTCCTAACAAACTCCTGACCTGTTTCTTCGTCTGAGGAACTGCTATGTTTAGAATTTTGGAGACTGTACTAGGTAACGTTCGGATATATCCCGACCCAATGATATGTCCCAAAAAGGTTATCTCATTACACGCGATTTGCACCTTTGTAGGTTTAGCAGTTAGATGATAATTCCTTAGAGTGTCGAAAACATATCTAAGTCCCGAAACATGTTCCTCAAACGACGAACTAAACAAGCATATGTCGTCAATATATGTAATAACGTCTGGTCTACCTGATAAAATTTGTCGCATCAGGCGAATGAAGGTAGCTTAGTAGTTTTAGCAAGGAAATGTAAAGGAACAGAATAAGGATGTACACGAATAGGTGTATCATCATTGAGAGTAATGTCATGACTGATAGCCGATGTGCGACCCGGGACGTCGGTCAATACATCTGGATAAGATTGTAATAGATTAGCAATCTGTAGACGCTGTTGCGGTGTAACCGTTGAAGAGATGGTTACATCCCGCCAAGATTCAGTAGGTTAAACTACTGGTACCGGTAACGGTAACTGTACCTCAGGAAAAGAAGATTCTTCTTCCTGGATGACAGATAAGTTAGAATAATAACAAGTAGATACTGTGTTGTCATCTAGTTCATGAAAAATTGACTGTAAGTGTTCAGGACGTGTATGAAATTGCTTGAGCATGTTAATATGAAATATCTTTTTGTGTCCCTTGATATCTAAGACGTAATCAACGTCGGAAATTTTATCAATGACTTTGTAAGGACCATTCCAAGATATCAATAATTTATTGTTATTGTGAGGAAGTAACACATAAGCCTCGTCGCCTGGGAATAATTGGTGTAATCGTCGAGACCTATTTTGTAGAGATCGAGCCTTAGCTTTTGCAGCCTCAGAAGAAGCTGTTGCCAACTGGCAAGACTCAATAATGTTCTTCCGAAGATTAATCACGTACTCGTAAGATGACTGAGTGTCCTGAGTCATCTCCGCGTCAATTAATAAGTCTTTTATTAGTCCCATAGGACCTCTTGGGGGAGCACCAAAAACTAATTCAAAGGGAGAGAAGCCAGTTTGTTCATGCGGTACCTCCCGATAAGCAAATAGAACAGCTGGGAGTGCTCTGTCCCAGTCATGAGGGTGCTTAGCAGTAACCTTATGTAGTAGTTGTTTAAGTGTACGGTTAAGTCTTTCAACCGCACCATTACTCATCGGATGATAAATACTACTTAAATTCCTATCAATGTTCCAAGTTTTCATGACTTCCTTCATGGTGTCAGATATAAACTGTGACCCATGGTCTGATAAAAGTTTTCTAGGAAACCCTATTCTAGAAAAGATGAGATGTAGTGCATCAGCTACATCTGTGGTAGTGGTGGTTTTTAATGGGATAGCTTCTGGCCATCGTGTGCACAAATCAATGCACGTAAGGACGAATCTATGTCCTCTGGCCGATGGTAGCAATGGACCAATAATATCAATTGCCATCTTGTCAAACGGTCTTACTGAGATATCGCAAGCCTGAATAGGCGCCGTGTGAAAAGCTCCACGTGCTTTCACTTCTTGGCATGTAGTACAGGAACGTACATACTGCGAAATATCTCTTGACGCTCCTGGCCAAAAGAATGAAGACAGTACTCGAGATCGTGTTCGAGTATATCCCATATGTGCAGCACAATGTGAGTCATGTGC